>CM076575.1:1741653935-1741976017 GCA_034641835.2 Pinus albicaulis
CTATCTATTCTAGGTAATCCTAAGTTCCTCAGTCTTTTTATTTCGATTATGACACCCAAAGGAAATACCCCCAAGAACAAATCTAAAGTACCTGAGGAAAATCCGATGCTGCCTCCTACCATCGACCTTGACCATTAGCCATTAGTTGAACAACAATAGAAGGTCGCTAAAACCATCTATGAATTCAACATGTATGAACTTCACAATTGGTTGAAGCATAAATATTTGGACCTCAATGATGAATCTGGCCTTTGGGAATCCTCCCTGCCCCAATTCAAGTTCCCACAAACCCATCACTTTCCAGAACTTGTATCCTGGTGAAAAAACTGGCATTTCCCTAGCCAAAGAGAAATTGTTAGCCAAAATGGTGAAATTATGCTCACCATAACTGCTAAATATATTTCCCAGATGCTACAAAAATTCAAAAATCATGACTCCCTAAAGCAACTTTCAGTAGATTCTATCATGGAATTCTACAAAAATCTGACCTTCCCACAAAGAGCCAAGATTTTTGATGTTTTTCTCCTTGAGGATGCACAATTACCCAAGAAGAACCCCCCATACTCATCTTCTATGTTCCTTGAGATGACTAAACAGGTAATTTCCATTATTTCATACATACTTGGCTACTATTCTGACAAATGGATCAATGAGGCCATTGTGGGCTTCTTATCAATTTTTACATACGGGGAAAAACCTATTGTTTTCAATTACAATGAGTTCATTGTAGAAGCAATGAAAGACCATTTTATAAAGTTTTCTACTAAGAGAGCTTCCAAGTATACCTAAATATTGGTTTATTTATTCATTTATCATCAAGTAGACATGTTTTCATTCCCTTTACAAAAGTTAGATGAGCAGGGTAATCCAAAATGAGTCATTCATTGGACCTTCTTGGTGAGGAAAAAATCTACTGAGTTTAATTTTGTAGATTATGTTGATTAGTTCCTTTATATAGTGATTTTTTTACTAAACAATGATGTAGAACCTAGTATAGGATCACAAATTCAAAAAATTATGCATCTTAGTGTCTAGACTAAAACAAGGGATTGGTATCTATACCAAAATTATACTGAGGTCAAGGTTTATGGGTGTGAATTTCCACCCTATAGGCTCCCAAAATTTTTTCCCATGAGAATTTTATCATTGGAATATACAAGGGAAACGATACACATGGATGATTTACACTTTGTTACAACTAAGAAGAAAGCATAGTTCAAGATCAAGGCTTAGATTGGACCATTCATTTACAATACCAGACAACAGGTAAAGAGGCATATTTTCTTCTAAAGAAAATTAATTTAAAATTAAGTTTCACGTGGTCTCATGATACTTTCGGCCTCATTTCCAAGTTGAGAGTGGAGCAGAAGACCACTCCTTACACCCACACTCCTAGGCCAGAGATAGAACAATTCATGAACTAGAGTCAATGGGAGGAGAGTACACTAGAGGAAGCTGAGGAACAGGTCATATCTACAACCTCCTCTCAGACCCCTGTACCTAAAGAGAAACAAGAGAAAAGGGTAAGGGAAGAGGAGTCTTCTCCAGTGATAGAAATTGGAGGCAAAGAGTTTTTGATATATAAAAAGAAGAAAAAGGCTAACACAGGATCAATATTTTAGCAGGGGAATGAAAAAAATGCTATCATAATCATAATAGGCCCTCATGTTTCCACAAGGAAAGAAGATATTTTTACAAGATCTCCCTCTTTTTCAACCTCCCAAGATCCCCTAGATGTAGGTCAAACAAAAGAAATGACTCAAGACACAGTTGAACCAAACATTTTTGCTAAATATAAAGCAATCAAACATAGGAATGAAATGCTAAACGTGACAACATACACCCAATTTTGGAAGAAAAAAACTACCTCGTAGCACATGTTTCTTTCAGACTTTGATAAAGAGAAAGGAAAAATGTAGATTGCATTTCTTGAAGCACAAATTCCAGCCCAAAAGACACTAGTTGACTATAAAGAGTCCACATTCTCCTTTGATACATACTAGATCCATCCCATTGGTCAGATGGACATGCATAAGAAGACAAGTTAAATGATGTAATCTACTTTGACCAATGCTTCCATGTCAACCTCTAAGCTTTAGGCCTCAGTCAACAATATACCGTCACAAATAAAGCTGGAAAGGTTTTCATCTTTTGCCAAGGACACCAAATCATTGGAAGACTTGGTAATCATGTTGGGTTACAATCCCAATGTTGTAAAGGAAACAAAAGAGATTGTAATAAGGAATAATGATGATATAGAAGCATTTAGGAAACAACTCAAGATGCCCTCTACAAAGGATCCACATGCCAAAGAAGTTGGGGAGCTAGAAAAACATAAATAAGACATGTTCAAAATAATAATTGAACAAAACAGCCAGATCAAAGACATGGAAGTGGAAATGGAGAAATTTCTCAAGGAAAAGGTGCAGTCATCATAGTTGTCTATATTTCCACTAACAACAGCCCCCATTTCAATTGTAGCAACACCAAGAGCATCTACATCGACATCAATAAAAGCACATACCACTGATTCTTCAAGTAAGCTGATGAAAGTCATGGAATTTTTTTTCCATTCAAGGGAAATAAATTGAAAATTTAAAGACCCAACTTAAGACATTACAGGAGCATAAATTAAAAATAGACAATTCTTATGCAATAGAATTGCAGAAAACTCACAAGCTCACTCAAAGGATTGAACATTTGGAAAGTGAATCTACAATGGAACAGACTCTGGCGTAGGAAAAATAAAATATATGGATAGAGACAAATGAGGCCATTACTGAAATATGGCCCTCAATCCGAATCATTTTTGAGCAGGAAGAGTTGACAAATAGATCCAAAGAAGTGGTGAAAGAAATAAAAGAAACTTTGGGGCAGAAACCCGGGGAAGCAACAACTCTCATAAAAATCTTAAATTCCAAAATTAAATAAGAATTAGAAGAGCTTGGAATTCAAGATAGAACATAAACCATCTTGGAGGTAAAAAGGATCCATACTAAAAGGAATATTATGCTGCAACTCGAGAATAAGTGTCACAATCTAGAATCCAACATTCAAAGATTCCATAAAAAGCTTCATGTGCTAAAAAGGAAAGGGCTACCATGATTCATTGGGACAGACGACAAGCTAATTAGCTTAAGATACTATCAAAAAAAATTATTTACTATTGCGCAAGATAACTCAAAATTTGCAGGATTAAGAGAGAACATCACAAGGAAGGATTTTATAGAAACCATAGATTTTGACTTGTTCATCAGACATGAGATCAAACATCTATTTGTCACCAAGCCTACTTTCCACAAATATACTGATGTAGATGAGAGATATAGAAAATTGATAAAATTTTGTATCCCAAGTGACACCCAATGGGATAAGCTATGTGAATTGCTTGGGTAAAAAAATTTCGCCTCCAACATATAGAAAACAGGGCATCACTTTTTGGGGTCTAGTCATAAACAACCATCCTCGAGAATAGAGCCAAGAGCTTTAACAATTTCTTATCTCCTATGTTTTTGTTCTATATTTGTAATTTTTTTGGGATATTTTGTAAAAAATATTGAGATTTTCACTCAAGATATTTTTTGATATTTTGCATAAATACTTCAGAATTCGAAGTATTTTGTTGGGATTTGTATGAATAAATAGACGTTTGATGTAGATCTGCTCCTTAAGCTCAAGTGGATAATTTTTCAGTAATACATAAAGCTTTTTCAGGATTCATATGTCAGACTTATTGGTGAACTTATATTCTCTTGTTAATGTGTTCTTCTATGTCAATTCACAGTTTTCTATTATCTATTTTGTTCAAAGAAAAATAAGAGTATGAATTTCTTTAAGTACACTCAATTATGGATTCTGAAAAAAGCTAATGTTTTCAACTGAATTTAAACACCAGAATTCTTAATTTCTCTATGTTTAATGGATCCTTAAACTTTCCATCTTTACCATATCACAAAGCTCATAAGATCTAATAAGTTTTCCTACCTTGCCCTATTAAAATTATCTGTCATTGTTGTAATTGATCAACTTAAAACTTAATTGACTCCATTTCCCAATGGATTTCCCTTGTTTTTCCAGCCAAACCATTTTAAAAAACCAAAATCTGAATTTCACATCTAGCCTAAAATCCTACAAAGCAAACAAAGCTAAATATGATAGAGAGATCCCTCTCTGAGTTTAGAAGAGCTTGCTTCTAAAATTAAAAGCGGTTTTATGGGTACCTATGGGTTTATTTCATAGCCTTAATAAATTACAGAATGATAAAATTATGGTGACTCTGCTGGGGATCGAAAAAATTTCGATTAAAATATATTTTCCCTGGTGAAGTTTCAGTGCTTAAAGCTATTTCTAGGTTTGTGGCTAAGAAATGGATCTAATTAAGGTTGTTTTCCACTTATAAATTTCATATATTCTACATCTGTAAATATAAAATAAGTAGATCTGGCTCCTAAAATAATTCACACTAGAGCACATCGAGATCCAAACCCTTTGGAAATTATAGATAATCCAGAAAAAAATAATCAGAAAAAGGAGTGTAACTGAGAGTGAATCAAGTGAAAGTCCCCTGCCAAGGGTTAATTCCCTTCACGAGAGTTTGTCACTTTAGAAGATATAGAGTTTGATTTGGATTTTCAAGATACTCTTTTTAGAAGAAAATCTGATAGTTTTGTGCCTAAAACGGTTATTGATGAAAGCCTGCTAAAACATTATAAGTTAGATTAGACTGTGCATGCATCTTTGAGCCATCAATCACCTAAGTCCTCAATAAATTCTTCCACTACATAATATACCATTCCACAACTAGGTTCACCTGTTAATGTTTTTCCTCATTAGTTTCTCCCAGTAGATATACACTCAATTGAATTAGTTCTACACACAATCCATCTACTATTCCTACCACTTCCACTACAACACATAAAAGTGTTATAACTCCTCCTTTCATACCAACTATACCCACACCTGTTACTATTATATCTTCCTCTCATCCCCATATTCCCATCATGACTGCTCGTTATGCTCCTTTGATTTTACCTGGGAAACTTAATCCCATGCCACAAGGTTATCAAACTTAGATACCTTAGTTTGATAGCACTAGACCAATTACTGCTCAACAACACATAGATCGAAAGCATGATCATTTTAATTTACAATAATTTGATGAGGATGATGTTAGAATGAGGTTATTTACCCAAAGTCTCACAGGAGAAGTTAAAAAATGGTTTAAATCATTACGAGATTCCTCTATCCTAAAGCTAACTCAATTTCATGAAAGTTTTCTTAGAAGGTGGGAAGTCAAGAAAAACCCTGTCCAGATCTTAGGTGAATATGAGAGTATTAAAAGAGCCTTAGGAGAATCCATACAATATTACTGTACTAGGTTGAACAATGTTTATAATTCTATTCCAACTGCAATACAACCCCCTCCTGGACTAGCCCTGCTCAAATTTTCTGATGGTTTTGATCCTGATATGGCCTACTGACTTAGGGAAAGAAACCCTGCCACCTTAGAAGAAATGTTGAGGAATGAAATTAGTGTAGAAGAAAACTTGTTAGCAAAAACTGATAGATTGAAAACTGAAAGAAAAGTCCAAATCAAATAAGAACCAACTTCTTCTTCTTCAAATGATAAGTTGGATACCTTAGTGAAAACTATGGAGAGAATGATGGATAGAATAAGCTTAGCTAATAGAACTCCCCCAAGAGAAAATCAAGGGGCTCCTCCTATTATAAATCCTAATTTTATAAGAAATCCTCCTCAAATCAAACAAAGAGAACAGAGAGGCCCTAATGATCAACAAAAAATTAGGCATCCATTTCAAGAAAATAATGCTGATGAAGAAAATGAATTAACAAAATAACTTGAATAAAACTAGATAAATCTATTTGGAATAAATGAGATAGATAAAATCTTCTTGACAAAATAAGAAGAAGATCAGTTTTTGTTGTCACAACCAGAGCAAAACCCTTTAGAATTAGAGGAATACAAATAAGGATATCAAAATGGCATGATGGAATTACACAATCAATACAACTTAAGAAGCAAGAAAGGTGTTGAAAATCCTCCTAACAAGACTCAAAAAGGTGCTCCCTCAACTAGTAAACCAAAAACAGATCCTCAAAAATAAATCTCTAAAAAACTAGAGGTTACTTCAACTAGTCGAACAAAAATTGATTCTCAAAAGGAAATTGCCAATAAACCAGATGCAAATGTCAGAGAAGTTGACAAATCACAAACATCTTTTAGCATTGAAACTAAATTAGAAAAAGCAAAAATTCCCATTCCTCTGATTGAATTTGTGACTAAAGATGTATATAAGACCCAAGTCATGAAATATTTGAAGCTAACAGAAAGTGCAGACACAGTTAATTTAAATGATGATCGACCTGAGTTATTTTTTGGACCTGAGGTCAAAGGAAAAACCTAGGATGGAAGTGTTCCACCTTTTTACATTAGCTTGACTATTCATGACAAAATATTACATAACTCAATGCTTGATTCTAGTGCTTCCCATAACTTGATGCTGTAGGAATTTACAGGGTAAGTTCCTTAGATCAAACACCAAAGGTCACCACTCACAAACATATCACAAATCAGCACACCAGTATATCACGTGGTTAAAACCCTAAAAGAGGGAAACATTCCACAGCCTAAGCCAACGCGGCCACTTCAGGCAATTTATTAATATAAAATGAAAGTTTACATATGTTTCTCTCATAAACGGTTATCGAAAAAATGACCCTCCATGCTCTTTAAATAGAGATCATGGACCAATCGGGTGTTAAGCCACGGATCAAGTGTCGTTAATACCAAGGAGAGAGTGAATCGTCGGATCACTACAAATCGTGACCGTTGGATTATAAGTTACAAATGTACATAGTAAAGAAACACACTTTACCTAACTCTACACTAGACCAAGTTATACTTAAATATTTCCTATGTGTCGGAATATCCTAACATCCCCCCTTAAGAACAACTTGGGATAGGGTTGAAGGATTTACAAAGGTGACACAAAAGGAGCCTATTTCCTATGTGTCGAAATATACTAACATCCCCCCTCAAGAACAACTTGGGATAGGATTGAAGGATTTACAAAGGTGACACAATAGGAGAAGGAAGGAGGAATTAGAGCCTATACCCCATTAATGATAAATTTCTTGGACTCCAAGCATGGATTGAAGTTTGGTAACATTCGCTTCTGTGAGAGATTTTGTAAAGATATCAACTACTTGATCATTGGTTGGACAATACTACACTTCAAGAACAAGATCATGAATGATATTTCTGATGAAGTTTATGTGGAGCTCAATGTGTTTCATACGTTGATGCTGAACTGGATCTTTACATAGCTGAATGGCACTTTGATTATCACACCAAACTATAGTTGGATGTTGTTGATGAAGACCAAAGTCAAACAGGATTTGACAGAGCCACATTGATTCCTTGTTGGCTTCAACGACACCACGATACTCTGTTTCTACTGAAGAAAGAGAGATGGCACGTTGTTTCTTAAAATACCAAGTAATAGGTCCTGAACCAAGAGTGAATACATATCCTGTAGTAGACTTTCGATCATCAGGGTCACTAGCCCAATCAAAATCAGTGAAACCAATCAACAATGGAGATGTTCCTGCACTGTAAAGAATCTCGAATTCAACTGTACCTCAAACATATTGAAGTATTATTTTAGCTGCTTTCTAGTGACTTTCATGAGGTTGGTGCATAAACCGAGAAACAAGACCAATGACAAAGGAAAGGTCAGGATGGGTATGGGTTAGATACATAAGTTTACCAGCAAGTTGACGGTATAAGGTAGCATCAACTTCAGGGGTATTACAAGTGATTGAAACCTTGATTCCAGACTGAAAGGGAGAAGGGGTTGGCTTACAGTCTTCCATGTGAAAGTAGTGTAGAATATCACATGCATACTTCGACTGAGAAAGGGTAATACCTTCTTTGGATTGCAAGACTTTAAGACCAAGGAAATAATGCAAGTGTCCTAAGTCTGTCAGTTTAAAATTATTTTTGAGGCTAGACTTCACATGGTTTATATGGTTGGTATCACTGCCAGTAAGGATAAGATCACCAACATAAGGAACAAGGATGGTGAAGGACTTACACACTTTCTTGGTGTAGATAGTGTTGTCAGAATGACACCTATAAAAGCTATTATCTAATAGAAATATATCCATTTTGGCATACCAAGCCCGAGAAGCTTGTTTGAGACCATATAGAGACTTCCTAAGGCAACAAACAAGGCTAGAGTCCTTTTGGATAAAGCTAGGGGGTTGTTCCATGTAGTTTTCTTCATGAAAATATCCATTTAAGAAGGCGGATTTACATCCATCTGATGGACTTCCCATTTAAAGGAGGTAACAAGGGAAAGAACAAGGTAGATAGAATTCATTTTGGCAACAGGGGAGAAGGTTTCAGTATAGTCAATGCCTTCAACTTGTGAAAATCCTTTAGCAACAAGATGAGCTTTATGTCTATCCACTTTTCCATCTGGTCCAAACTTTGTTTTGTAAACCCATCGACATCTGACAAGTTTTCTTCCTTTTAGAAGAGGAACAAGATCCCAAGTATTGTTTGTTAATAAGGAACGATATTATTCATTCATAGATCCATCCCAATATAGATGACCAGAAGCTTCTTCAAAGGTGTGGATTAGGTTTTTCTGGAACTTGAACCAATAAAGAAGTTATTTTGAACTGAGAATGTGTACGTCGTCGATCTGCAGGATCACTTGCAAGAGAACCTGCTGCATCCCGAGTAGAGAAGACCCATATTGGAAGCTGTGAAGTGGACGGAATATCTTCAAGAGGTGGAGGAGGATTTTCATCCTCGCTGTCATCATATGAACTAGAAGGAATGCTATAAAAAATAGAAGAGATAGAGAGAGGTGGCAGCTATGCTAAATCAGGCTCGCAGGCCAAAGGCGGCACACCCACTGAACTAGGCTCGCAGGTCGATATATTTTCATTAAATTTTACATCTGTTCTAATGATTATATTTTTGGGTTTTGGTTGAAGAAGTCTATATCATTTGACATCTTCAGAATATCCAACAAAAATGCATTTTTCACTCTTAGGTTCTACGGCTTTATGTTTTGCATCTGGAATATGGGCCCAAACATCACTTCCAAAAACATGAAAGTGACTTACATCTGGTTTGATTGAGCTCCAGGATTCTTCTAGAGTTACACTCCTTAAAACCTTAGTAGGAGTGCGTTTTACAATGTAATTTTCACAGATAATTTCTTCTAACAAAAAATTGAGACTAAGTCCTTTAGATTGAAGCATACAATTAGCCATTTCTTTTAAGGTGCGGTTCTTCCTTTCAGCTACACCTTTTTGTTGTGGAGTATATGGAACAATATGTTGCAATTGAATGCCATGCTCAGTGCAAAAGTTGATAAATTTGTTGTTAACATATTCTCCTCCATTGTCTGATCTTAACTTAAGAATTTGATGTCTATATTGTTTCTCAACAAAGGCCTTAAAGGCCAAGAACATGTTAAAAACTTCACTCTTGAGTTTTAAGAAGTATACCCAAGTGCATATGGAAAAATCATCAATGAAAGTTAAGAAGTAATTGTAACCAGAGAAAGAAACAACAGGAAGTGGACAACATAAATCACTGTGCACAACTTGCAAAGGGGCTGAAGTGTGCCAAGAGGCACGTTTGTCAAAACTATCCTGATTATGTTTTCCGAGTACACATCTGGAGCAAACACCATCTCGGCAAGATACCATAGAATGACCCGTCACCATATTTTCTTTACATAGAGTTTGAAAAGAGCGATAGTTTAAGTGACCAAATTTCTCATGCCAAAGTTTTCTCAGTTCACCATTATGAGCAAAAAAAATGGAGGGAAGACATGATGACCCAAAGTTGTCAAACTTATACAACCTTGTGGAATCATTAGCAATGCCAGTAGCTAAAATATGTATAGGATCTTTGAGGTCCTTGATTACAACATCATGACGTTAGAATTATACTATTTTACCTTCACCTGAATGAGTTATCTGATAAATAGATAGAAGGTTGCATGACAAGGTAGGAACACATAGTAAATCATTAAACTGAACATTATCTAGATGAATGGTTCCAGATCCTACAACACTAAGAGATCTATCATCAACAACATAAATATGTTTGGTGTTACAATCATTTGAAGAAGAAAACATGGCTTTATTTTTGGCCATGTGGTAAGAAGCTCTAGAATCAATGAGCCACTCATGAGAATGAGAAGAAGAAGATACATTTAATGCATAACCATATGCTTGACAACCACAAGTAGAAAGTGCCATTCCTGGAGATGAAGTTGAATAGGTCTCCAAATTGATGTGGTGCTTCTTCATTGTTGCTTCCAAGGCTTCCATATTCTTAAAACATTTGGACTCTACATGGCTATCACGATTACAAAGGTTGCAATGTCTATCTATTTTCTTCCCTTTGTTTTTAGTTGCCTTATCAATTTGGTGAGTTTCTTTTTCATTTTGCAGTTGAAATTGCTTAGGACCCTTATTTGGTTTAGGACCATGCTTTTTAGGATACTTCTTCTTGGGATTATTTTGATATGGTTGCTGTTGGGCTGCTAAGGCTTTCTTAGAAGAATTTCCAGAAGTGATAAGACCAAGGCGTGAGAGTTTTTCTTGTTCTCTTATCAAAGAATCACAAAAGGCATCAAAAGAGGGGTTATGGTAGGTTGTTCCTTGAGAAATGAGGGCTTCTCTAGTGGGATGGAAGGTGGAAAAAAATACAGAGTATGTAGGTCCAAGCTTAGCAAGAATGGAATAGACGAGGCTACCATCTTCCTTTTTGACCTTACAACCTTCTAAAAGAAGTTTAAGGGTCTTGAATTTGGGAAAAAAATATTCAATAGAGGAGAAATTATTGGGGTCCAAAGTAAGCAACTCATTTTCAAGCTGGTGGGCCCTGATTTGATTTTGAATGCCAAAAATATTATTTAGCTTTTTAAGGGCTTCAAAAGGGGTGTCAATTTCAATCATATGAAATCGAAGATCTTGAGAAATAGACATTCCTATCAACCCTCATGCTTGATCTTGTTTATTTTCCCATTTAGCGGCTTTATCTCCATCAGTAGGATTAGTTTCTTGTCCTGTGGCTATTCTATAAAGCCTTTTACTTCTAAGTAAATCTACCATGTGAGGTAGCCATTGGAAATAATTGGTGTTGTTAAGAATAACCGGGAAAGTACTTTCCATTTTAAAAAAAAACTGAAGCTGAAAAGGGCTGAAACTAACTCCTCCAATGAAAAGATCTCGAAAAAATAGGCCGATTAAAAAAACCAGCTTGAAAAACAACTTCCGGATGAAGAAGTTATGCCTTTTTGAAAAAACTGAGTTGTAGATGTCGAATATTTACGGGAACGGTTGAAATTTGATGATGAAGTTCTACTTAAAAAAAAAAATCCCGCCCCTTTAACAAAAACCTTTTTAGAAAAAGAAGCTTGAGAAAGAGACTTGAAACCAAGACCTCTATTCTCATAAACTAACTTTACACCAAGTGAGCTAGTAAAACGATTCTGTAATTGTTTGAAAGGAGGAAGGGTTTTTATTTATTTATTTAATTTTTTTCACTATTTGGTGTGTGTGCTTTTCCCTGCAAAAAAAAAACAAAATCCGAGCACAAAAAAAATGAAAATACTACCTTTATAGCATAATGTTATATTTTCAGTTAGCCTTGCCAGCAACTATCCCTTTTTGCTATTTCTGGTTTCCTAAGATCGCACAAAGATGCGAGGAAAGAGCATACGTAGCAAAAACAATCTCGTCTTCCTGATTCTAATTTGAAAATATCGCACACAACGCAGAGCAAAGAGCATACACAGAGAAGAGGGTATTGATCTGACAATAGAAAAAATATAAACTAAAATAAACAGAGGGAACTGAAATAAACAAAATGATTAATAATTATAATTGCAAAACATATACTTTATACCTCTAGATCTAAAATGCATAACTTGAGAAACCGGAAACATTTTCGCATGAAACGAAAGGGGTTCCTCACTATAACAGACACTCCGAACACAAAAGAGTTGTTCTCCAAGCCCAAAAATGTTCAGAAATAATAGATCTAGAAAATGGCAGTCACATGCAATCAAACCGGCTTCAGATTTGGATCAATAATGGATGCGGCCCTCAAAATAGCTCTGATACCATGTAGGAATTTAGAGGGTAAGTTCCTTATATCAAACACCAAGGGTCACCACTCACAAACATATCACAAATCAGTACACCAGTATATCACGTGGTTAAAACCCTAAAAGAGGGAAATAGTCCACGACCTGAGCCAACATGACCACTTCAGGCAATTTATTAATTTAAAAAGAAAGTTTGCATATGTTTCTATCATAAACGGTTACTAGAAAAATGACCCTCCATGCTCTTTAAATAGAGATCATGGACCAATCGGGTGTTAAGCCACAGATCAAGTGTCGCTAATACCGAGGAGAGAGTGAACTTTCGGATCACTACAAATCGTGACCGTCAGATTATAAGTTACAAATGTACATAGTAAAGAAACACACTTTACCTAACTATACACTAGACCAAGTTATACTTAAATATTTCCTATGTGTCAGAATATCCTAACAGATGCCTAAAGCTATCATGGAAAAACTAGGAATAGACATCACAATACCTTATAAAGATTTATATTCTTTTGATTCTTGCAAATTGAGATGTTTAGGCTTGATTAAAGATCCATGTATCACTTTAGTTCAAATACTAGCTAAGAGTCTAGTGATGGACATTGTAGTAGTAGACATACCACCCAAGTATGGGATGATACTGTCAAGATCATGGGGTGCAAATTTACAAGGTACTTTGCAAATGGATATAACCTATGCCACCATTCCTGTCTTCGGCCAAAAAATAAGGTTATACAGAGAAAATTTGATGAAATACATGGTCAATATCCAAGATAAACCAAATAATTACCCACTATACTTTGTGCACTCTGACTTGGTGTTACACAGTAATTTGTCACCGTCCCTGCAATCCCCATCCTGCAGATTGGAGGGCTTATTCCGTGACCTGTGAGTAGTGACATGGCTTGAAACCACTTTCATGACATCCCTCTGAACAAGAGATTTCATTGCCCTGAAGACATCTCCTTGTGAAAAACCCTAAAAATGGACCTTTTAGCATTGGCGCGAGCAAGCAGTTCAGTACCTGCGCCAATGGGGAAAATACTTCAAAGAGGCCGCGCCAGTTGGCGCTCTGTCCCAGAGTCGCACTCGCGCCAGCCAATTTAAGGAATGTTTTTAAAAAATAAGTGGCGGAAGTTTCGTCCTAACTGATCCAGGAACTGATATCTATCTTGAGTTGGGAGGTTTGGCTACGGATTTCCATAGAGAGGAAGTGGTTTTCCACCTCTCATGGAAGCTTCCTTGATGATAGGGCCAATCCCACAATTATAGGGATCCCAACTCCTCTTCCTCCATCTATAAAAGCTTGCCCATCTCCATAGCAAGCTAGTCTTCAAGTTCCCAAATTCCCAAGAGCCTTATGCTGCAAGAGCCTCCATAATTCCCTTAAGGCCAATTCAAGCAAGGAGACTATTGTCAAGAGCTGAAGAGAGAGGTTTGTCCCATCCTTGACAGGCTTTTCGAGACGTGGTCTGCTGGCGACCCCCTCCAAAGGAGAATTCAACGTCAGAACTTGGTTGTAATTTTCCTTTGATTGATTATTAATGAACGACTATTGGTTATGGTTCCACTCTTGTTGTTTATGATGATGAGTTATGTCCTTTATGACTGACATATAGTTGCATCTACTAGATTTTACGCTTGCGTTTGTTTTGTTTCTTGCATGTGCAGGTGTCATCACGGAGATCGTGGGGATCGTGATCTGTCAGGGCTAAGGAACGGGAGCGCTACCTCTTCTACAAGCAACAACGTTGGATTCCAGGTAAGCCTTCATCGCTAGTTGGTTTATTTACAATTAGGAACCTGCACTGTAGTGTGAACGATTGTTTCTAGACCCGGTCTGGGCTAGTAGGGATCGCCTTTGTCTGCAGAGGGGATTTACATCCACAACAAATTGGCGATTCCACTGGGGATCGTTAGCTTGTTGTCGTTCGTTTTATGAGCTATAGACGGAGTCTGAAGTTGGCCAGATAGCCTTCGAAACACTTTTGCTCTGCAATTGCGAAGTAGATCAACGCTGCTTCAGTCAATCTCCGGTTTAGTTTGTAAACTGAACCCTTTGAGCATTGTCTTGTCTTTTCGGTTGATTTCTTGATCCTCCTTGCTTGATCAACTCTTTTAGGCTGGTTCTTTTTGTAAATTTGGGTCTTTGATAGCTTGATCATCACTGGTCTCCTTGTTGGATTGCTTTGTTTTTGTTTTTGACTGAGAAACTCGACTGGCGCGCTTTTTAGCTTTACAGTCGCGCCCATTGGCGCAGGTTGCTTGTGTATCACCCGCGCCAATTCCTTTCTGGCACTAGTTACAGCCTCACAGTCGCGCCAATCCTGTGAGCTGCTAGGGTTTGCTCAGTTTGGAGCTTCCTAAGCCCGATATGTGTGTTTGGTCTTGATTTTTCCACTGTTTGAGTGTTTTGGAGCCTAGATTGACTGACTGTTACCTTCGTCCTTTGGCTGTTTTCCCATTTCCGTCGATTTTGCATTTGAGCCCTAGGTCATCTAGGTGCTGTTATGTGTCGAGCCTTCCGTAGGAGTTTTTGGTCTCTTTTGGTTCAGTCAACCTTCTGATTGCTTCTTTGCATTTATTTGGTGGTTTTCTATTGCCTTATTGCGTTGTTTGAGTGATTTTTCCCTTTTCCATTCAAATTCCGCCTTGTTTAATCTTGGGCCTAGATTACACGGCTCATTTCAAGTCTTTGGGATTCTTTCGCTTTAAGAGACTTTTGGTTGATTTGAGGTCTGATTGTACGTTTGCATTGAGTGAAATTTGCTTGGTTTTTCTCTCTTGTCATCGTTTCTCGAATTGCCTTTGCATTAGTTTTTATTTTTAGATGCATTTTGCTCTGAAATATAAAAAAAAAAAAAAAAAAACTCTTTTGCTTTGAACTAGTTAATGTGAATTGGATCTTTTCGGTGTTATTAGTGTTTAGTGACTTTGAACGAAAAGCTTTTAATTTCTATTAGCTGCATTAGAGGTATCATTGGTTGTTTTCTGTTCATTTCATTGTTGTGTGAAAAGCTCTCAACTCTCTTATAAGTAGCTTTCATTGAATGAAATGATATACTGTGGCATATAGATTGCATTTAGGAGATTTTGAGACATTACATTCGCTAGGGCCTGAAAACTGAAACGTAATTGAAGATAAACTTTAAAATTTACTCAATTTACACTAAGGCAGCATTGAAATCTAACGAAACACATCTAGAGGTCTAGGCTAGAGACGTGTTCCAGCGTCTTTAAACCTAGTAGCTGTCGTTCGCCTCTTGGCTTTAGACAGCGCTAGTACGGACTTGTGCTCCCCGTACCATCGCGTATATAAAGGGAGACCCCACTAGGTTTCATTCCTTTATCCATAGGAAGCCAAGTCTGCCACCCTATACCCGTGATACACCGGACACAGCATTCGGGGAGATTGCCTGCATGTACGGAAAGTCCTTGGTTGATTTATTTTTCATTTTGAAACCAAGGTGTATATTGCAGTTCACGGTTATTTGGTACACCCTTTGCCTAGTATTCCTGAGCAGTCATTTTGATCCTATCTGACTCCCTAAATTTGAAAGGATCACCAAGCGCTTTTCCTTTCACGCTTGTGTCAAATCTGAAAGAGATAGAGTCACCTTTTCAACCGTTTCTCGACTCTTAAAACATGAAACGATGAAGTTTCTTATTTTTCAATGTGGTAAAAAATTAATCACCCACGATCACATGCCTTGTTAGATTCTGCTTGTTGACCGTTTGATCGTGTGTCTTGACTCTTTTTCAGCCCGTGTGTGTGTTTGATATTTTTCTCTTATCGTTGCTACCACAGTGGTGGAACCTTCGGTTTCGTCTACTAGTAGTACTTATACGGACGATTCATCAGAGGCTTCCCAATCCTCTGCTGAACCACAATAGCCCATTGTTTTCGAGTTTCCTGACGGGGGACCGGTTCTTGCTGAGCAACCCTTTGGGGGACCAGTTGATTTCAATTGGCCCCTTTCTGACCCTTTGTCTGAATTGAGATTAGGAGCTGATTTCCTTTCTCTTACATCGGGTTCGCCTTTTATAGCTGTTGTTTTTCCTCCTAGTCCTCGCCGTCTATTACAAGATCTAGCGGCAGGCTCAAGCATGAGTGATTCCAGTGAGGAAATTCCAACGTCCGGTGAAGATTACCAGTTATTTCCTAGGAGATTATTTCCAGGAGATGACTCTGAACCTGCTGTTATGTCATCATCCGGTCTCTCATTGCCAGCAGGGTATAGATCCTTGGGTCAGATCATTTTCGCCGCAGCCTCTATGGGAGTGTCATCTCCTTCTAAGAAGCCGATTGCTCCTTCATTGGGGGTGTCTCCTCGGACACCCGTCACTTCTGTACCCGCTCGGCCCACTATCTGTGTGGCCGCCTCTGCACTCGCTGTCATGGCACCCTCCATGAGGGCTATGCCGCCTCCTGAAGACGTTTATATAGCGACTGCTATGCCGGAGAACATTTCTCCAGAGGAGTATCGGTTGTCCCTACAACAACTGAACCCCGAGGTTGGACCATCCTCCCAAGATCCCAACCACTCTTATTTTTCACACTATGCACAGGATGGCACACCCGTGTATGCTTTTCCAGGTCAGTATGATGAGCACGGGGACATTTTACGTCTACCCGCTCCTGAGGCTCACTTCCATGCTCAAGGTTTACCTTATAACCAGGCTTATAACCCGCAAGGGCAACCTTTTCAAGGTCAACCTTCGGGCCAACTTGGCTATCCTTATGACCCACAGGGGCAGCCCGTGCATGGCTATCCTGCGGGCCAGCAAGGACCATCGTACGGTCCGCAAGGACAGTATTACAACCCTTCCGGTCAACCTGTGCAGCCTCAGCCGGGGTACCAACCAGGGCCGGTCTATGGTCTTGGGGGGCAAATCCAACCTTCCCAACCCGTGCAACCTCAGTATCCTGTCAATCTAAACGTTGCACACCAGCTAGGATCATCTTATGGTCCTAATACAGGTCAAACCGGTTACCAGCCACTACCTGGCTCTATTCCTCCACCAGGCCAACCGGTCTATCCGGCACAACCCGGTGTTCTGCCTCCAGGCCAACCGGTTCATCCGGTACAACCTGGTGCTTCTCAACAGCCAGGTCAACCTGCGCAACCGGCTCAACCTGTTCATCCGAGTCAACCTGTTAATCCAGGGCAGCCCCCTCACCCAGGTCAGCCTGCTCAACCAGGCCAGCCTGTTCATCCTATTAACCCTTCACAACAGCCGAATTATTCGATGCCGCAGCCAAATCAACCGCTGCACCCTAATTATCAGCCTCAGCAGGGTCCCACCTACCAGCAGCCCACTCAACCTCAGGGTGGCTACTATTCTCATGGTCAATATCGACCGAATTATAGCCAGCCCCAAGGGTCTAACTATCGTCCTCAACAACCCGGTTATACCTATACTCAACAGCCAAATCCAAATGTTGCTTACACGGGGCCGACTCCTAATCAGGGTCCATACTCTGGTTATCAACCCTTGTACGCCGGTTACCAATAGCCGAATCAAGCTGGTTATCACACCTACACCCCCTACGGTCAGAATCCTGCTGGACAGAACCCATGGGGGCGAGGATATTCCCAACCGGCGTGGAGTACAGGTACTGGTCCTTACCCAGGGCCAGGTATGCCGTCTAATCCGCCATTGCTGTTTCTGGCTACCTTGGAGTTGCCGGATGTTTCAAAATTAACGAATGATCCAATACTGCATAATCCCTATTGGCCTCCGGTTCCTACCAAGGTGCCCGACGATTGCCCCAAGTTTGAGGGTAAAGCTGGGGAGGACCCCCAAGCTCATGTGATGACCTACCATCTTTGGTGTTCGTCCAATTCTTAGGTGGATGATTCAGTTCGTCTTTGCCTCTTCCAGCGCACTTTGACTGGTGCTGCAGCTAAGTGGTATATCGAATTACCCCGTGGCATATTTCAAGATTTCAATACCTTAGCCATGGATTTTCTGACTCATTTTCAGTTACTGGTTCGTTACGAAGCTGGGATGCACCTCCTGACTTCTTTGAAGTAGGACAAAGCCACCCACATTTCTGATCACATTCATGAGTGGCGACGTCGTCGTAGGCTGATCAAGTTTCATATACCTGATCAGATACTAACTCATTGGTTCACCACCTCCTTTGTTAACAAAATCGCCCAAGATATTGCTATGGGAGCGTGTGTGACTGAAGAACAAGCCATCACGCGTGCTCAATATCTGGATCTGGTATACTCACAGTCCGACACGCTATACGATATTTTTCCCGATGCTCCACGGTCTGGAACCTCTAAAGCTCCACCTAATCCTGCGGTAGACGGTGTTATTGGTTCCGTATCTCAGAATTCGAAGAAATCTTCGAATGGGAAGCATAAGTCCAACTCATCCAATAATTCTGCTCCTCCCGCCCCTACCGATTCTGGAAAAACTGCAGAGGTTAACGCTGTTCAGGTCAATCCTACGGAGAAAGCCTCCAAGAGGAAAAAGAAGGGCAAAGGTAAATCCAAATCCGACGCCCCAAAGCCAGAATCCAAACCTCGTACTGAGGATGGTTCTCAACGTAAGCCGAAGTACCCCTGCCTCATTTGTGAAGGAGATCATTATACCAAGGATTTTCCACAATGATCTAAAGTTAGTCAACTTCTCAAAGGCTCTAAAGGGACTCTGACAGTTCTTAAAGAACCATTCCTGTCTCAGCAGACCCAGATGTTTGAACAGCCTTCGCCATCTGCACCATTTGGGTCCCAAGTTTTTATGATGAATGGTGCCGCACCTATCTCTATCGCTATGCGTTCGAAGGATTACAACGAATTGCGCCAGGCACCTGGGAAGGCAGGGGCGGAAGGCCCACCTCCCCCACCTATCTCTGGTTTTTTGGAAATTGAGAAGCCTACTCCTGAACCTCTTGTGAAGCCACCTTCTAAAGGTGTTCTTCGAAGATCTTCTTAAAATCCAAATGCCCGTGCCGCTCAACACTACAGTATTGTTGAGGATTTGGCACAGGCGCCTTCTGCTATGTCCGCACTAGAATTTCTTCAAAGTTGTCCTTCGCAATGGAAGGCTTTATTGTCTACAATCGGTGGTATTGATCCCATCGATTCGAGTCTTCTCACCTTCGATTTAGAGAATTTCACCCCCCGACTTCCACATTAGATCGCTCTTGTTATTCAAGTCGGGATCAATAGTCTCAACATTTATAGGGAATTTGTGGATGAAGGTGCCTCTACCTGTGTCATGTCATCCGCTTGCTGGAAGGCCATTGGCTCTCCGGCCCTTTCATCGTCTCCTAATGCCCTAGAGGCATTTGATGGTCGGGAATCCAAACCCCTGGGTGGTCTCGAGAGTCTAGCGATCACTTTACAGGGGACGACTGTCAACGTAGAAGTAGAAGTGGTTGACGCCAAGCTCAACTGCAATATACTTCTCGGCTGCAGCTGGACTCATGCCATGCTATGTGTGCCATCCACCGTTTTTCGACTCCTTAAGTTCCCTCACGAGGGCAAAATCGTCACAGTGGATCAATTGTCCTTCTTCACCTCCACCTCTGAGAACAACGTTCCATATGTGGATCAGATCCTGAATCCCCCTAACAGTATAGGACCCGGTCTTTTCAAAGACCCCATCCTCATGGGTATTTTTCCCACACCGCCACCGCACACCGCTCAAGTTAACATGATCTCCAGGTCTGATGACCCCTGGCTCGTCCCTACACCTGAGCAGGTGTTTGAGTTTGGAGAATCGATGCCCTTAACTCTGGTAGAGATTAGCTACTGTGAAATTGTTGCTGCATCTGATCCTCCACCTCCTCAGCATGCTCCTTTGAGCATGGCTCTAGATGTCTACTCTCAATCCCCCTGGCTTGGTCAGGCCGATTCGCCTGATCCTCTTAAGGAGACTTTTCCTTCCGATGAGGCCATTATTGAAACTATGTCTCTCGAGGAACTGCCTTGGGGTGATGGACATCATCGTTCCTCTTTCATGCCTAGCTTGGGGGCAATGTCAAATTGTCTAGAGCGTTATGCATCTCAGGTTCCTACTCCTCCTCTCCAAACTCCCATCTTGATGCATGAGGTTCTTTCGGAGGGAAACCTGAGTAATATCACTCAAACCATCCCGATCAACATCTCCATTAAACCGGGGATCGTTGAGAATATACACGTGGGAGTGACTTGTTCTCCTGATGAGATTCAAGTCTATACTGATCTTTTTAAAGAATTCATAGATGTGTTCACCTGGTCCTACGAGAAAATGCCTGGGATTGATCCCAGTATCGCAGTGCATGAGATTCCAACCTACCCTGGTGCGAAGCCCGTGTGCCAACGCTTACGCCAAATGCATCCTCATAAAGCCGCTACAATTAAGGCAGAATTTGAAAAACTTCTGAACGCGGGCTTTATTTATCCCATCCCCCTCACAGAATGGGTTTCCAACATTGTCCCTGTCGATAAAAAACAGGGTACTATTAGGGTCTGTGTTGATTACTGCGACATTAATCGCGCCTGTCCGAAGGATAACTATCCCACTCCGTTCATAGACCAGATCATCGACGAATGTGCCGGAAGTGAGATTTATTCCTTGATGGACGACTTTTCCGGGTACAATCAGATAAACATTCTACCTGCTGATCAACACAAGACTACATTCATCTGTCCGTGGGGTACTTTCGCCTATAAAAAGCTGCCGTTCGGCTTGAAGAACGCTGGAGCCACTTTCCAACGTGCGATGTCTTACGCTTTCCATGACATACGCCATATCGTTCAGCCTTATCTGGACAACTTTCCAGCTCACTTAGCTAGGAGAGAGGACCACCCTGAACACCTCCGCCAGATTTTCCTTCGCTGTAGACGCTACAATATTAGGCTTAATCCTCATAAATGCATCTTTTGCGTGGATTCTGGCCGTTTGTTGGGCTTCATAGTCTCCAAAGATGGAATTCGCCTTGACCCTTTAAAAGTCGAGGCTATCATCAATCTCCCATCACCCTCCTCATTATATCAGTTGTAGAGTCTGCAAGGAAAAGAAAAATTCCTTCGATGCTTTATCCCGAACTACGCAGAGGTGGCTAAAGGATTCACGCGCCTATTAAAGCAGAACGTTCCCTTCCATTGGGACGAAATTTCTCAACAATCCTTTGAGAAGCTGAAGATGTTACTTGTTAATGCTCCTTTGCTTCATCCTCCGGACTACCACCGTGATTTCACTTTATATCTCACCACCGCGTTTAGCACCATAGCTATGGTTCTGGTGCAGGATGACGATGATGGTAATGAACATGTTGTTTATTATCTATCATGGAACCTTCTCGACATAGAAATGCGTTATGCTCACGTTGAGAAGTTGGCGTTAGCCGCAGTACACGCTGTACAGCGTTTTCGCCACTACATCCTCTTGCGTACGATAACAATGGTTTCGGATTGCAACCCCATGACATATATTCTCTCTCGACAATTACTGAGGGGAAAATACTCCAAATGGATCGTCATCCTGCAGGAGTTTGACTTAGAGTTCACTACTTCTAAGTCAACCAAATCACTCGTTTTCGTGGATCTCATATGCTCACTCCCAACAGACTCCACTCCTTCACACTCCGAGGATCATATCCTGGACGAAACTCTTTTCCTTATCAGTACTCGTGACCCTTGGTACGACGACATAATTGTGTATCTGCAGACCTCCACATTTCGGTCTGAGTTGACTAAAGATGCCCGACGTCGGATTTGGCATCAGTCTCAACCCTACCGCATCGTAGGAGATACCTTATACCGCGTTGGAGTAGATTCGGTGCTCCGATGGTGCCTAACCTTGGAAGAGGCTGAAAGGGTCATAAATGACTGCCACAGTGGCGCCTGTGGTGGACATATGTCCGGATATGCCACTGCCCAGAAAATTTTGCGAGCAGGTTACTTCTAGCCATCAATATTCAAAGACTGTATCGTTGCAGTCCGTAAATGTCATGCGTGCCAGGTGTTTCAGCGCAAGATGCGTGCGCCGCCTCTCCCTTTGCATCCTGTTATTACCGTCGGCCCTTTTGCAAAATGGGGCATGGAATTTATGACGTGTAACCCTCGTTCGGGCGGGGGGCATGCGTATATAATCGTCGCTGTCGACTACTTCACCAAGTGGGTCGAAGCGATGCCTACACTAGCTGCCGACGGTAAGACAGCTGCCCAATTCATCTTCAACCACATCATTGCACGTTTTGGGGTCCCTCAGGCCATCGTTACCGACAATGGTACTCATTTTCGAGATTATATGATGGCTGAGCTGACTTCAAGATTGGGCTTACGCCACGATAGCTCAACGCCATATTACCCTCAGGAAAATGGCCAGGTTGAAGCAGTGAACAAGGTTCTGGTCACTATGCTTCAACGAACAGTTGGTATTCACAAATCCAATTGGCACCTCCAACTGTTCTCAGCTCTATGGGCATACCAGACGTCTGCAAAGAGTGCAACTGGATTCACACCATTTCAGTTGGTGTATAGTCTGGAAGCAACTCTTTCGGTTGAATGCGAGATTCCTTCTTTGAAATTAGCTGTGGAACTTCTACCCGATACTTCTGCTGAGGAAGAGTGTCTTTTGTATCTGGAACGGTTAGATGAAACCCGCCGTTTAGCTGCTTTAGTCATTGAAGCACAAAAGAAGCGGGTCAAAGCTCACTTCGATCAATCAGTTTCTCCACGTTCCTTTGTCGAAGGGGACCTCGTCCTCTTATACGATCAAGCGCATGAGAAGCTTGGGGCCGGTAAGTTCCAACCCATGTGGCATGGGCCCTATATAGTTAAATGAGTATTGAAGAATGGGGCTTATGAGCTTATAGATTATGAAGGAGTACCGCTGGCACAACCCAGAAATGGGTTGTACCTGAAAAAATACTACGCTTGAAGTCATATTTGGTGTGGTGTGTGTACATAAGTGTGTTATTTCATTTGTGTGCATGTGTGGTGTGGTGTGCGATGTAAACATCTTGTCTACTGATCGAGTCTTCCTGATTGTGCAGATGTCCATCAACCCCTTTGTGGGTTTCGCGGATGGTGCCTCCTGCAGTACCAGGAATCTGTCTTCGACAGCCTGGGTATTCTACGATCCTGCTGGTGAGTTGGTCAACCTGCAAGGTGTGTGTCTGGGACATACTACAAATAACATTGCGGAATATAGTGCTGTATTAGAATTATTAACTAAGGCTGTAAACCTTGGTATCCGTGAATTACTTGTGTATCTAGACTCACAACTTGTAGTATTACAGCTTAACGGTCATTATTCAGTCAGAAACCCATCCATTTTACGTCTGTATCTGCGCATTCGTTTACTGGAAAGAAATTTTGACTATATCACATATCAACATATACCCAGGCATATGAATACACTAACAGATGCAGTAGCTAATTTGGTTTTAGATAGACATTTGCGCAATTTGTAAAACAACATCACATGTAAAAAGAAATATCCATCCAGAAATAGATATGTATATATATAGATATAGAAATGTTTACATAGTGTGTGTCGCATAAAATCAAAAAATATACATGTTCGTCTTAATACATCCGGAGACGACATGTCTCTCAAAAAATATGCATGAAATAAACCCTAGGTGTCTAATCTGCGTGGTGCTCATGATAACAAGTCACCACACGCACTAGCCATCTCAGGACGCGGTGGAGGCGATTAGGCACTCCCATCGTATGTCTCTGGTATGCTAGTGGGACATCTGCCAGCTGGGCATAGTCTAGAATCCCCCGGGAAATCCCCTCGAGGTTCTGAATTAACTCTCCCCCCTTGGCACCCTCCGCCTGAGGGTCAGCTGCGGGCTGAGTTCTCCGTGAAATAGGAGACATGCCGGCAGGTCGCTCTGGGCCGACATTTGCATACACATAACAACTGTCTTTAGAACGAACATGTATTACAAAATAAAATAAAATTATAAAACATAAAAATCAAAAGATGATCTTACCCAACTCCTCGTCCCAATCATCTCCCTCTGGGAGTGGAAGATCTGGATCACCAGTGAAATCGGTCCCTGCATATGGCCAGTCTTCGACTACGATCAACTGACGTCGTAGCCACCCAAAAAACTCCAGCCTCCAGGACATCTGTTGGCCCCCTCCCGCTTTGGGAATCAGTGCTGCCCATCGAGCCATTCTTGGCTCTCGTGGTATCGACTCAGCTCCTATGGCCCCTTGGCCTTGGAAGATTGGTAGTCGTTCCAGAATGAACGATACCAGGATAGAACCGTAGCCAAACTGTTTCAGCTTGGCTTGTTTGCATTTTGTCAGCTGCCTCTTCATGTTGACTGTCACTGCTGTGGCCCAATCGAACAGTGTAGGACTCATACACTCAGAGGTGAGTATGAGTTGGGCTTTGGTGGCTTCATGTGGGGCCTGCACTCCTGCAGCCCGCGTAATGGTGTGTAGCACTACTCTGAGTGCTAGATCCTCAACGGTGTGAATGTCTACCTTTCCGCTTCCAGATCCGGTTTGTGCCCCTGGGCACACCCTCGCCATTACCTGCTCCATATTTTCACCAGACGGTCTGCTCCCTGTCAATATGGGCACCGGACCTCTGCGCGACAATTCGGTTATAAAGTATACGTCAGAAACCTCCAGTTCCAATACTTGATCCCGCAACTTGAACACTTGTTCATCTGCATCCCAAATACTGATCAGGTACTGAAGAAGCTCAGGTTGAGCTCGTAAGAAAGGTGTTAGAAATTTTTTTTTAAGCCCACAGTTCTTGAGGGCATTCATACAAGTTTCATTTTCCATGGCTAATTCATCCTCTTCCCCATGCTCCCGTTCTCTCCATTCAATCACCATTTTTCTTGGTTGCCTGCATCAACATGATCAAAACCCTTGATTAGATCTCTGTCATGCTTAAAAAATTTACTTAAATTACTTACAATTCAGAAATTTTGGGCGAAAAATTCGGTTCCGCCATTGGTGCGGGCCCTGTGTATATAAAATCCAGTTGGCGTGAGCCCTGTGTATATAAAAGCCCATTGGCGCGGGTCCGTGCCCGATACCCGCGCTAATGGGCGGAGCCCTAAATTTTTAGAATCCTCCCATAAAGATCCAATGAGCAATGGAAACTATAAAAAAATGGATTAAAATGAAGTACAGGGAAGCCCCTCTTACCTGGAATAGACGGGAATCTGAATGGTAGCTCGAATCAGTCGCAATCGCCGTCAGAAGTTTGCACACCAAATGGACCACTGTTGCTCTCCAATGAGGTAAATAGTAAAAGTAATTTTATTTTTACCATTTGAGACTTATTTATAACTTTTGGAATCTCATTAGCTTTTGAAAGTCATTTTTTATTAATGTTCGGATATATTCTGTCGAAAATGGGTTTTACACTTGCCTTTGTGTGCAGCAACAGGTTTTGCGCGACTTAAACAGTGAAACGAGTTGTATTTTACACTTTTTCGGGCTCGGTAAAAACACGAAAAAGTCACTTTGGAGTCATCTTTCAGCTCTTTTCTGACTCTCTAAACATGAAAAGATTTCCGAGGCCCTTGTCGTTTCGATCTCGTTAAAGTGGCTGCAAATCGACATCTACCCAGTATACGTTTACCCCTTTTTCGGGCTGGGATATATTATTTACGAAAAAGGAATACCCTAGCCTATCACGACTAGGAGGTTTTCTCAGACATAGTTTTCTACCTTTTCGGATCTGAGGAACTATTTATGAAAAGGGACCATTGGAGTTTACTTTTCAGCTATCTTTTCAAACTCTCTAAACATGAAAAGACGCCGAGTTCTTCCTTTTTCAGACTCGTTAAACCCTGATGACATCGGATTCAGTCATAATGACGCTATTCGAGTCGCTCCTTCCTAGGGCTCGTTAAATGTACTAGGATGGATTCTTCCGAAGGACGGACTTATATCACAAGCATATGCTATCCCCTTCAAGCTTGTTATCAAAAAATAATTGGGGTACTCGCTAGCAATGGTGGGGAAAAAATGGAACAAGCATCATTTTCGTGTCGACAGTATGTCGCTCTTGAACATGGCACTTGTCTGCATTCGTGTCGGGTTGGGGACATCTCATCTCATTTTTCACTTACCTCCATGGGTTTGGACAATCCCTTTTGCCTCTCATCTTCTCTTTGCCTCGTCGCCATGACCTTTGAACTATTGATGTCAAATACTGCCAAGTCCACTGTCATGCCGTTTATATGTTCAAGAGAAGTTGACCTCTGCAAATATCAACCTCCCTCTGATTCTCATCTGATCATGATTCACAAAAGACATTATGTTCCTCTGTCTCGTGTCGATGATGTGGGAAACACTATGGCCCACCTTCGATCAAGGTCACTTCCTGTCGACTTCAACTCATTATCCAGGAAGTTGGTCTAGAGACTCCCTTTTGGTGCCTTGGAGCCTGCATGCCTCAATGGCAGGTTCTTCGCATTCGACGCGAGGTTTTCATCATTGGCCTCCGATCGAGTGATTCTACGGGTGTTCGACGTCAGCTCATTGATTCACATGCCATAGATTGTATCTGTAGTACCTTGAGGACCATTGCCATTAATGGTGGTACCTCTCGCATCTGTTAACAACTTTCATCATCGGCTGGTAATCAGACGATGTTCTTGCATGTTCGACTTCAGCTCACATATTCGCATGCTTGAACTTGTACTTTGTTCGGGTCGAGATGGAGCGCAAGACCCTGGATTGTGTCTGTTGTAATCCAAGCTGCGATTTTGTGGATTATTATGATTATTTACATGACTCACTGATTGGATGGCTGCGACCATACCTGAGTCTATTTATCGATCCTCACTGGATGGCTATGTCCATGCCTTGGATCTGGATTGTTGTATACTCTGTGATGGATGGCTGCGCCCATACCACATATATATCATGTATCTGAGACATCAGTTTTATTTCTTCACACAGGTTTTCCGACGGCGGAGTTTTCAGTCGGATACGTTCTCGTAAAGAATTTCACCCCTCTCTCTCTCGGGCCTCATGCTTTAGGGGGCATCTGTTACACAGTAATTTGTCACCATCCCTGCAATCCCCATCCCACAGATTGGAGGGTTCATTCCATGACCTGTGAGTAGTGACATGGCTTGAAACCACTTTCATGACATCCCTCTGAACAAGAGCTTTCATTGCCCTGAAGACATCTCCTTGTGGAAAACCCTAAAAATGGCCCTTTTTGCATTGGCGCGAGCAGGCAGTTCAGTACCCGCGCCAATGGGGAAAATACTTCAAAGAGGCCACGCCAGTTGGCGCTCTGTCCTAGAGTCGCACTCACGCCAACCAATTTAAGGAATTTTTTTTAAAAATAAATGGTGGAAGTTTCGTCCTAACTGATCCATGAACTGATATCTATCTTGAGTTGGGAGGTTTGGCTACGGATTTCCATAGAGAGGAAGTGGTTTGCCACCTCTCATGGAAGCTTCCTTGATGATAGGGCCAATCCCATGATTATAGGGATCCCAACTCCTCTTCCTCCATCTATAAAAGCTTGCCCATCTCCATTGCAAGCTAGTCTTCAAGTTCCAAAATTCCCAAGAGCCTTATGCTGCAAGAGCCTCCATAATTCCCTTAAGGCCAATTTCAAGCAAGGAGACTATTGTCAAGAGCTGAAGAGAGAGGTTTTTCCCATCCTTGACAGGCTTTTCGAGACGTGTTCTTCCGGTGACCCCCTCCAAAGGAGAATTCAACGTCAGAACTTGGTTGTAATTTTCCTTTGATTGATTATTAATGAACGACTATTGGTTATGGTTCCACTCTTGTTGTTTATGATGATGAGTTATGTCCTTTCTGACTGACATATAGTTGCATCTACTGGATTTTACGCTTGTGTTTGTTTTTTTTCTTGCATGTGCAGGTGTCCATCACGGAGATCGTGGGGATCATGATCTATCAGGGCTAAGGAATGGGAGCGCTACCTCTTCTACAAGCAACAACGTTGGATTCCAGGTAAGCCTTCATCGCTAGTTGGTTTATTTGCAATTAGGAACCCGCACTGTAGCGTGAACGATTGTTGATAGACCCGGTCTGGGCTAGTAGGGATCGCCTCTGTCCGCAGAGGGGATTTACCTCCACAACACTTGGATTCCTTCATTATGTACAATGAAAAACAAATTGAAGAGGAAGTTTCATAGCCATAGATTAAACCCAACAAAATGAACCAAATAGTAGAAACTAAAAAGTAATATGTAGAGGGATAGGCTCTTTGGAATATGGATTTAAATGGAGCTGTGTGTAAGGATGGTGCAGGAGTTGGTACTTTTATTATGAACTCTTCAACCAATATGTCAAAGGGACATGGCTATAAACTAAATTGTCAGTGCACCAATAACAGAGCAGAATATGAAGCTTTAATATTAGGGCTATAAATTTTAAATAGATAAGGAGAAAAATGATTTTATGTACATGGATATTCTAAGCTAATTATCAAACAAATAAAGCATGAGTATTCCACCAAACACCCTATATTAAGAGCCTATAGGAATGAAATTTTATATTTTCTACAATGTTTCACTGAATATGATTTTTCTGTTATCCCTAGAAGCTAGAATATTTTAGCTGATTCCTTGGATGTTTTAGCTAGTACTTGTAAAATGCCTTTTCACCCCAATAGGGAATATGTGGTGGAATTCAAACATAGGCTAGCTGTCCCTAACAATATAAGATATTGGCAAGTTTTCAGTAATGATGAGAAAATTGAATTTTTTCTATAGATGAAAGATGAATTTGAATGTGTGAATATTGACATGGATAATGATATTGATAATGATGTAAATAGCAACAAAACTGAAATTGAATTAAATGAAACTAATTATAACCAAGAAGAGCTAGAGGTTTTGCAATTAAAATACAATGTGTTGCTAAGAGGATTGGTACCATTGGAAGAGATTTTTGACTTCAATGATGTGGCCAAAAAACCAAAAATTGAACCTGTGGGTAATGATGTAGAAGAATGTAACATTGGAACACAAGAGAAACCAAAATTTTAATACTGTATAAATAATTTCCTCCTAAAGAAAAGTAGAAATACATTGAACTTCCTAAGGAATTCTTTGATGTGTTTTCATGGAGTTATGAGGATTTAAAATATTATGATACTTCTATCATTAAGCACACCATCCCCATTAAATAAGATCAAAATACCTTCAAACAAAAACTAATAAGAGTGAATCCAAAATTACTACCTCTGATTCAGAAAGAAGTGAAGAAACTATACGATGCCAAAATCATAGTACTCTTGAGGTTCTCAAAATGGGTTTCAAATTTAGTGCCAACTAGAAAGAAAACAAGTGAAATTAGACCCTGTATAGAATTTAGGAATTTGAACAAAGTCTCACTCAAACACAACTATCCCCTACCGAAAATGGATCATATATTACAAAAGGTAGTTGGTTCCAGTAGAATCTCTTTGTTAGATGGATTTTCAAGATACAACTAGGTTCTGGTCCATCCTGATGACCAACACAAAACAACATTTACTACACAATGGGGCACTTTTATGTATGTAAAAATTCCTTTTGGCCTTATGAATTATGGGGCCAATTTCTAAAGAGCAATGGATATTGATTTTTCTGATGAAATTGATAGGTTCATTGTGATCTACCTAGATGATATTACTTTATTTACAAAAACATATGAAAAACACTTACTGCATTTAAGAAGAATTTTTGAAAAATGCAGAAAATTTGGCATCTCCTTAAACCCTAAGAAAAATATTTTTGGTTTAGAGGAGGGAAAATTTTTAGGTCATATCATTTCCAAAGAAGGAATTAGAATTGATCCCAATAGAGTTGAGGCCATACAAAAAATCAATCCTCCTAGAAACAAGAAATAAGTTCAATCCTTCATAGGCAGAATAAATTTTCTTATGAGATTCATTCCTAATTTGGCTGAAATACTAAGATAAGTTACAAACATGTTGAAAATGGATATTGAGACTAAATGGAATACTAAAGCCAAGAAATCTTTTAGTGAGGTCAAATTAGCTTTAACTATTTCTCTTGTTTTGTTAAGCCCTAAATCTACTAAGGATTTTATGATTTTTTCATTTTCTTCTAAACATACGATTGCAATTCTTTTATTGCAGAAAAACAATGAAGGCCATGAACAACCCATAGCCTTTTTTAGCAGAGCTTTAAGGGATGCATCACTGAAGTAAAACATCATGGAGAAGAAAGAATTTACTTTGGTGAAAATATTAAAGGAATTTAGAGTTTATATTTTACATTCTCATATCATTGCATTTGTCCCAAATGCTGTGGCAAAGGATATTATAACACAAGCTGACCTAGATGGCAGGAGAGGGAAATGGATTGTTGTGATCCTAGAGTATGACATAGAAATAAAACCAACCAAGCTCATAAAGGGTCAAGGATTGGCCAAACTCATGGCTGAGTCCAATTTTCATGCTCTTAGTATCAATTTTATTGCTACATTTGATGAACGGGAAGAGCTGATGACTCCAAAATTATCAAAAGCATTTTCTACCTCACCATGGTATGTAGAAATCATTTTTGTACTATAGAATTTACAAGATCCTCCTGGTTTAACAAATACTAAAGCTAGATTCCTTAAGTTAAAAGGCATAAAATTATGTATTTTAGATCAGATTTTATATTGGAAATATGATGGAGGTATCTTGCTAAACCGTTTGTTGAAAGATGAAGTATATAAATTCATGTAGGAATTTCATGAAGGAGACTATAGAGGAAACTTATATTGGAAAACCACAGCCAATAAATTTTTAAGAGCTGATTTTTATTGGCCCATTTTGTTTACTGATGTGCATAAGAAAGTCACCTCTTGCCACCAATTCGAAATGTTTGAAGGAAAGAAAAAGCTTTTACCTTTACCACTAAAACCTATTTCAGTTGAAGGCCCTTTCCAACAATGGGGTCAAGATTTCATTGGTGAAATTCATCCCACCTCCTCAGGTCAACATAAATGGATCTTGACAGCCATTGATTACATTATAAAATGGATTTAAGCTATCCCAATTAGACAATCCAAAAATATTGTCATCATCCAATTTCTAGAGGGAAACATTTTGTCCAGGTGTATGTGCCCCCACAAACTTGTCACTGACATGCCGCAACCTTTAAATAAAAGAAAATGGTGGACTTATGTGATAAAAACCATGTCAAATTTGGACACTCCACTACCTACTACCCACAAGGAAATGGATTAGACGAATCCTCAAACAAAAGTCTAGTCAACATTATCAAAAAATTGTTGCAGGAAAATAAAAAGCGATGGCATAAAAATTTGATTAATGCCCTGTGGGTTGACTGAATTACTACCAAAATATCTATTGGAATGTCTCCATTTCAAATAGTATATGTGGTTGATGAAAATTTTCCTACTTCATTAGGAATCCCTGTACTAAATTTACTACAGGAAGCACAAGTGGAAACACATAGAAGAATCAACCTAACCATCCAACTACAACAATCCAGAGAAGAGGCCTACAATATGATTCAACTAATTTAGGAAAATTTCAAGAAGATTTGTGATATAAGGAAAAAAAATTGATGAATTCCAGATGCAAGATTTGGTGCTAAAATGGGATTCAAGGAATGAAGATAAAGGCAAGCATGGGAAGCTTGATAGTTTGTGGAAAGGGCCATATAAAATTGAAGCTGCTAGAAGCAACAATACATTTTTCTTGAAGGAATTAAATGATCAAGAATTTCTTGGTGGACTTGTTAATGCAATACTTCTTAAACATTACTTTCTTCGAGAATAAATAAGTTTCATGTAGTGTCATTGTATATAAGTCGTTTTACTTTTCTATTGCAAAAGTGAGGGTAGTTCACATCACAAGTAGAATCCCAGAGAGAAAGCCCGAAGCTTATGATGATTGGTCGCCCGCATTTATAAATAACATAAGGTTGATCAGATTTAGTTTCAGAATAAAGAAGACATGCCCAATGGATCCAGGCTGCTGATCTACAATGTTCTTGGCACCTCACAAGGAGAGTTCCATCCCCATTGGAGCTACTGTCAGGGTTCTATATTTTATAGGATGACTTGATTGTAGCTGTAATTTTGTATATGGTATGTTGTAAATAATGTTCCATTATGCAAATTTATTTCCAAAATAAAAAGAAATAAAAGAAAAACAAAAAAAGGGGATAAAAAATGTATATGAAAAGAAAAAAAAATTAAAAAAAAAACATGAGAAAAAGAAAAAGAATAAACCCCATAAAAAATTAAGTTTATAGAAGTGAGAAAGCCTAAATTCCACTCAAAAAATGAAAAATGCATCAATAAATACTTAGAAATTTTGAATAAGTGTGCTGCTAGTCAAAATGCCACATTGTAATAGGAGAAGTAGATCAATTAGTTTGATCACATTGTTTAAGCGTGATTAGGCCTAATTAAATAAACTTATTTTAGGTTAGTGAATAATCAGTCACATAGTATAATCGTGATTGAATTAGGCTAGTCAAAATAAATATGAGTTAACCACACTGTTTAAATGTGGTTAAATTGACAAATCAAAATTAGCTTGCAAATCAAAATGAAACACTAGTGGATAATTAAGTAGTTTTAGAGGATAGCTAAATGTGTGTTATATTATTTTAATTGCATCATTTAAAGTGTGATTATAGTAATTGTGATAAAGTTTCAGAATAATTTTTATGGCATGTAGTAATGTTGAAACAGTTTCAACAACCATGATCCACCCCGCCCGGATCAACGACGGGGGATCGCTTTCGGGCCCCCTCGAGCTCCTTCATGCTTTATTTACGGGGGGCTCCGAAAAGGTGAGACCTACTAGGTAACGTGACAACGCCACAGGATTTTTCACCCACCTCACCCCCCCACCCTTCCTTTTCCACTCATCTCGCACCCCCCCCCCCCTCCCTTCTGCTCACCATAACTACTAAATCTATTTCCTAGATGCTACAACTCCAAAATCCTAACTCCCTGAAGCCACTTTCAGTAGATTCCCTCATGGAATTCTACAAAAACCTGAGCTTCCCATAATGAGCCAAGATATTTGAGGCTTTTCTCCTCGAGGATGCACAATTACCCAATAAGAACCCTCCATACTCATCTTCTATGTTCCATGAGATGACTAAACAGGTAATTTCCATTATTTCATGCATAACTAGACACTATTCTGACCAATGGATCGATGAGGCCATTGTGGGCTTCTTATCAGTTTTTACATCCAGTGAAAAACCTATTGTTTTCAATTACAGTGAGTTCATTGTAGAAGCAATGCAAGACCAATTTCTAAAGTTCTCTACTCAGGGAGCTTTCAAGTATACCTCAGTATTAGTTTATTTGTTCATTTATCATCAAGCACAAATGTTTTCATTCCCTTTGGAGAAGTTAGATGAGCAAGGTAATCCACAACCAGTCATTCATTAGACCGACCAAAGACTGGGGAACCTACAAAATATATATATATATTTCTCAAGAAAAATTGTTAGAAAATATGGTGAATAAAATCATCTAAGATAAACCCAAAATCTATCAATAAAATGACTTTATCCCCATCTAATGAAAAACAATTTTTTTAGTGTTAATCAACACAATATAGGAAAACCGGTACCCAACACATACCACAAATCAACAAACACTGAACACCTTGAACTGCACCCCAATGTATTTATTATGATTAAAATAAAATTTCCCAGCGGGACAATAGTATTACATCAATGCTTCAACAATAATTTCATAGCCAAACATCAGATGGCTAGAGACTCAAATGACTCTCTAATTTATAGATAAATCCTCCAAGTGGAAAAATAATGGCTAGTTTGCTTGATCCTTATCAAAATAATCTTGGCCGTAGAAAAATACTTGATCATCTTTTAATCTTAGCCATCGAATTTTTATTTTTTGAGGAATTTTCGAATTTTTCTTTTCATCCCTTTTTAATTAGCTCAAAATTAATTATTTTGAGCTAATTTCCTCAAAATATTGACTTTGACTTAACCACCAAGGTCCAAGGGTCCAATTTCTTTTGAAATATCCAATATTCCCTTGGTTGAGGACCTCGAAAAATTAATACCTTTAAGACCCATGAAATATTCCACTTGGAGAGTTTAATTTTCATATAAAATTAATTTTGACTCTAAATTAATTAATTTTCTGGCTTAAGATTTATTCAATTTTTTCCATAAAAATTAATTAATTGACTTTTGAGGCGATTTAATGTTTTTTCCACCTTCTAATAGTTTAACCATGGTGTCTAAGTATGAGGGACCATGCATTAAAATAATTTTTACATAATATTTACAATTAAACCCTCAAAGGGGGAATATCCGTTCGACTTAGACTCTCAAAATACATACCCAATCTACGACACAACATGATCTACTAGACCAAGTGATTTGTAATAAAATAATATAGCCAACTAGCTTAAATTATTCCCACTTCACTTTTACATAAGACTCGACTAGAACTTTAGGGCTCACCTAAGACTTTGACGAAGAATTCCATCCTATATTTGGGGTGAGGTTGGAGGGAAAAACTTTTCCTACTATCCGTGTTTAGAAACACAAATGAGTCAGTAAGACAAAAAACCTCTTAGGATGAAACTTTCTCCAAAATAATAGGCTTACCTAGGTTGTTACATACATTCACAGTCCTACTAACATCATTTACATTACAAAGTGCATAATGGGTTTACAATGACACACATAAAATTATGAAAAATGATCCGATCATTTGAAAATATTTGGCATATTTGCTTCCTTGAACTTTGAAAAAAGGTGTGCAACATTTGGCTCCATATGGGGACACGTTGCTTCCATGAAGTAACGTAAGAACCCCAAAATCCTGCATCCAATAAAACATAATTCCATCAAATATATATCCATTCAAAATTGAAATAAACATGTATACATAGTATAAATTTCGTTGGGATAGAAAGATGTACTCTAACAAACAAAAATATAAAAGACATAACAGAAATGTTGGAAATAAAACTATCTAATGACATGAAATAAAAGGGAGTAGGGTTAGAGATACTATACACAACTACTCTCTATGGAATTAGATGTCTTCAACATAGTGCATATTGAGCATATTCCGACTCTCCTTCAAGTCTATGGGTTGTTTCCCAGATGTGCGATGCTGAATTTTGAAAATGCTAGGACTTTGACCCATTCGAATATCAAGATGCTCTCGACCATCAGACATTTCAAATATCTTCCTTCTTCTTTTCTGCATTTTTCTTTTCTTCTTTGTGGGATGTGATGTCAATAATAAGACCAATATAGATTTCCTCTCTTGATATTAAAGATGCTCAGATGAAAGATCTAAATAACCTGAGGTATGCCCAACCTTATTATGAAAATACTTTGTCAAAGGTGACACATAATCTTGGTCTTTCTTAACTTATTTTTTAACCATGGCACTTCTAGTTAACCTGTCTTCAATGGGACAAGTGACCTCCTCAAAATAAGATGAGAAACACTATGGTGGACTAGGAGGCTTATGATCTGTCAAAATTTCTTCGCTTCTTTCATCATGTGATCTATGCTGATAGTCCTACTCCTGTGACCTTTCCATCTTCTGCAACTTATTTTGAAGAGTGATCTTTTCAATTCTCATGGCAGCCATTTGCTTAGAATGTTCATCCTTCATAACACTTATTTCTTTGGCATGGGTTTCTTCCATGGCCAACAACCTATTCTGAAATCATATATGACCAACTTCCATATCCTTAATTAATTTATAATGATGTAATGAATATAACTTATTAATTCCTTATGATTTGCTTCCATGGTGATCAAAAATTTTTGTATGGTGGCCATCTGATAAATATGATTAATCTCCATGATTTTTATTTCCTCATCATGTGTTTCTTATATGGCTAATAACATGTTATGAAGACCGACTTCCCAGTCTTGAATATAGATCATTTATTTCCTACGATTTTCCTTTATGGAGCTTAGCTCTTCAGCATGATTTTCTTCAATATAGCCATCCACCTGATGTGCATGTATCTCATTTCCCTAGAGTGATCAACTATCAATTTCTCTTGATTAACTCTCATGGTTTCCACCATTTGAGTTAACTCATTGATAATATGCTTATCATTTTATTTTTCTTCATCAATATTAGTTTGATCCTTCGTCCCTACCCTTCCACTATCAAGGATTCTTCTTGCAACGACACAAGTGGATTCATCATGAGAATGGTCACAAGGTTTGCAATATGGAAAATATTGATGTGCACATTATCTTGACACATTTCTATGATATTTGGGTCTTTTGCAGGACCAATTTCATCCTTATTCATAGTGTGGGAAGCACAGGGAAACCCCCCTTGATTTTCATATATATATATATATTTTTAAAAGCATTGATGATGGCTTGTAAGGATTCAAAATAATTGTCAGGAAAATCACAAAACCAATACCTAACATCACCTTCCAAGGAAAGGAAAAAGAGATGCATGTTGACATCTTCATGATTGTATGAATTTGCATGAACATATATTTCTAGAAAAACTCTCAACCTTTGGATGTGATTTGTAGCAGTGATAGCATCATTACCCGTGAAAGAAGGTAATTTATTAATAGCTAGTTCCAGAATATCATGAGGAATGTTGGTATAATTCAAAGGGGTGAACAAGTAATACATGATGACTTTCTTAAGGGGACAAGGAGCTAATGGATGTTATAGAGAGAAATCCTTGTTCAAGAAAATCAAGAGATCCACAAGAAGTGATATTCTCGCAGAAATTATTGCAAAAAATGAAAGAAGTAGAGTCATGACATGAACACAAATCTAGCTCTAAAACCCAAAAGGAAAAAATTGAAAAGTTATTTAGGGAGAAGAAGATGGATATCGGGGAGGGATGCTTCTCTGAGAAAATGAATACGTACTAGAATGCAAGCTTTTTTAAATGGAATAATAAGTGGAGTCACACCCAAATAGTAAACCAACCTAAATGTCTAGGTGCTAAAAGTGTGAATGAACAATGATGAAAGGATTAGTGAGGGAAGAAAGATAAGGTGATGAAAAGATCACTAGAAAATTTGGCGGAAATTCTGACGGCCAATTCGTCGCTATTCCGACACATAGTCATCGCAAGAGCGACAGTTCGAGGGCGGGCAAAGCGTGGTTTGACATACCATCGCAGTTCCGACGCAATTAAAAAGTGTTGCACTATCGACACTTTTCCGTCGCTTCCAAACAAGCGTCACTCTTCCGACATTTCCCAATCCGTCGCACTTCCGACCTTTGTAAACTTTCGCACTTCTGACGAAATGTGGTCTGAAGTTTTTAACGTCGCTCTTCCGACGTTTGTAAACTGTCACAATTATGACGAAATGTGGTCCGACGTTTTGAACGTCACTATTCCGACGTTTGTAAACTGTCGCAATTCCGACGCAATGTGGTCCGACGTTTTGGATGTCGCTCTTCCGACGGTTGTAAACTGTCACAATTCCGATGAAATGTGGTCCGACGTTTTGGACGTCGCTCTTCCGATGTTTGTAAACTGTCGCAATTCCGACGAAATGTGGTCCGAAATTTTGAACGTCGCTCGTCCGACGTTTTTATACTGTCGTTCTTCTGACGTTTTTAATCTGTCGCAATTCCGACGCTTACAAGACGTCGGTATAGCGACGACGGGTTCAATTTAAAAAAAATAAAATGAAACTTTAATAGAGGAAAAACACTGTTTTGAATATATTATATGAAGTAAAACAGTCCATGAAGTCATTACATTTTCACATCTGAAGATTGGAACCCAAATATCCATCCAGAAAAGTGAAGTCCCACCCCAGAAAATGATAGAAAAATACCCCATGTCACATACAGGGACTTGATATAAAACCCAGTAACGGTCCACATGGAGATTATCGACAATCTGAGAAAGCATCCAAATATGCCCGAGGCATCTATAAGAAAGTGAAATAGCAGTATGTAGAATAGTAAAGCAACAGATAGAGTACCGACGTCCATTGTTCCAAATGCAAATTAAAGTACCCAAAATCCTTGAACAGAGAAAAACGCTAATCATGTGAGGAGTGTGATATGTCCAAAATATAAAAAGACCATCAGACCATATCAATAAACCAGCAACATAGACCGACATCGCTAGTTTTGAAGGCAGAGTGATAAACATTAATCATTTTTTTTTCACAAGAGAAAAAACGTTGTTTTGAATATATTATATGAAGTAAAACAATCCATGAAGTCATTAAATTTTCACATCTGAAGATTGGAACCCAAATATCCATCCAGAAAAGTGGAAGTCCCACCCCAGACAATGATAGAAAAATACCCCATGTCACATACAGGGACATGATATAAAACCCAGTAACGGTCCACATGGAGATTATTGACAAATCTGAGAAAGCATCCAAATATGCTTGATGAATCTATAAGAAAGTGAAATAGCAGTATGTAGAATAGTAAAGAAACAGATAGAGTACCGACGTCCATTGTTCCAAATACAAATTAAAGTACCCAAAATCCTTGAACAGAGAAAAACGCTAATCATGTGAGGCGTGTGATAACCATATGTAGAAACCCAGGCTCGCTTGTAAGATCAGGCTCGCTTGATTCCAAAATTGGTAACCATCTGTTGCATCCGAGATGTAAGGTTAAGGCTTGCTTGTTTCTATTAGTAGCCCGCTACAGCATCCACCCTGTTCATAGCAAAAAGGTTCCTGTACTAGATATACAGAGAAAGAGTATAATACGTAGACCATATAAACATGGCTCTGTATTTCAAAAAATAGGTTTAAAATAGAAACAGGGCAACATTTTTTTTTCTAAGTAAAGTTAATCTATTAATAGTGGGAATAAAATTACACCGAAGTCAAAATCATTGCCCAGAGTCATGGAAAATTTGTCATCAAAAAATCAAAAAATTAAGAAGACTGCCCTCATACGGGGAAACCAGTCTTGAACGTTTAATTTACAGAATTCAAAAATATTACAAAGGTCTAGCACAGTAAAATAATCTAAAAGCAGCCCAATTAAGTGGGCCACGAAGCAAGAAAAAAAAATTAACCAAACTACTCCTCCGGCTCCTCGACAATTCGGCACCATCCTTCGGAAGGTCCAGGATCGCTAGGTGCTACCTCCACATTCATGCCACGGCTCCCCTCCTGAAGGCCCGAATGCTGGCCGGCTTTTTCCGAGCTCAAACCCGCTGGACGGGTGCATTCTTCCTCTGTTTTGGCCTCCTCGCGGAAAACCACAGTGACTGAAGCTGTAATTCGTGGGCGGTTGAGAGAGAAATTAAAGGAAAATTGCGCAATGCGCATCGTGGGAGAAGGTGAACTAGTGGTGAGGAAACGAGGAGCAGGGGAATCCATACGGTGGCCAGATCCTACAACCCGACCCCGCCCACTCCTAGTATTTGGATAGCAACCTGCGTAATAATCACTGGACTGGCCGGAAGACAACTCAGTTGAGGGGATGGAGGGAGCGCGCAGGAGTTGACCTCTAGTGCTCCCCCTGCGGCAACGCATCCTTTGACACACGCGAGGCATGGGTATAGTCTCACTAGCAGTGGGCACAAGAGGAGACGGAGAAGCAGAATTCCAAGAAACAGAGGAAGAAAGACAAGGACCAGACCAAGAGAAATGCAGATATGTAGCAAGGTCTACGCAGCAGTTCAGCTGGCCACTTCTCCTTCTCGTCACAGTGAGCAGGCAGTGTAACCCAACAACCGGCTTGTTTGAAAAACCATAGCAAAATGCCATTTTATCGACCCGACTGCAATGCAATCGAAGGACGCCCATCATAATTAATCTCTGATCATTAATGAGAGCCGAAGGCTGGATCATATTGAAGCATGCAGAATCGCTAATAGGAGTGGAGGTCCGATCTTGAACAGTGTTAAAACTTAATACGATTAGATGTGAAAACCTTGGAACTTAATTGAACAGTGTTAAAACTTAATGCGATTAATATGAAATCGCCACATCCATGTCCCATCGCCTTAAACGCCATCGAATGCACCCACAATCGGAAGCAGGGCAAGTTCTGATTGAGGACACGTGGAAGAAATTGATTGGAGCGGATCTTTGTTTGGGCCACTCGCGCAGTGGAAATCCGGACCCGAAAAAGATTAGGGCGAATTTGATAAGAAATTCGAGTCACAAATCTCCCTCCGTATGCCAGCCCAACTTCGGACCCAAAAAATATTAGGGCGGAATTCATTTGGTTTTCGTGTCACAAAATTGGCCGACGTCAGCAGGCTATTTTGGAACGCAAATTTGGTTTGAATTATGGTTTATCGCCGTTTGAAGTCCGGCGGGCTCGACTTAAGAACAACTTTGTTTGATCCCATCTTATAAAATTTGTGTTGGTTTTCTTTGATAATACACATATTTATAATAAATCATGGGAATACCACACTAGTAAACATGTGGAAAAGTTATATAAATTATTGAGAACAATTATTTTTATGTAAAAATATCCAAATGTGCTTTTGAGAAATAAGAATTCGAGTATTTGGTTCATATTGTTTTAAAGGAAGGAGTGAAGTTGGAGCCTCAAAACATGCAAGCTATTACAAAATGACCTATTTCTAAGAAAATCAAGGTTCTTAGAAGATTTTTTAGACTTACATGATCAGTATGATGATAATTATGATAATTTCACAAAACAATCACTAGCTATTTTGAGGGATGAGATATTAGAACTTCAGCTTGATGAGGATTTTTTAAGAGCTTTATTTCTTCTTTTGAAATCAAGAAAATATTCTCCCAAACTGAAAATATGTGTTCTTGAGATAATTTTTGAAAATTATGAAAATGAAATTAAACTTTGCATTCTCAAATTCAGTCATACAATTTCCGAAATCCTAAAGAATTCTTTGAAAATCTTCCTTCTCTTAAGCAAGAGGAAATTGTACTATCTTTTGACTTGCATATTGAGGATGATTATTCTTTCAAACACAAGACAGAAGAAATAGTTTCAAGGCTTAATATTCAGAATACAACTAAGCAACCAGTCATTGAAGGCCTAGAAGTAAATAACATACATCATACTTTTATTGATCCTATATCAGATTATATGGAGAATATTTTTAGCCCAAATGTGCAAACATGTTTTCTCTATAAGGATCAAATACATCAAAAGTGGCCTTTACACATCATATCATTTATTATAAAGGCACATGATCATAATATACTTCCAATTTTGATCACAAGCAATCAAGTTATCCATTTATTGTTACAACTACTTGATTGGCTTCATTGGAATTTTTGTATTACTTGATTCAATAAGATTTTTAGTAGATTGAGTAGGTAGATGAGTGCCAATAAGCTCAGAATTTTGAGCATTTTTTTTTTAGTTTTCAATTTTCAGCTAGTTTTTCATTAAGTTGGTTTGAAAACTTTTGTGTGTTGTTTTAGTTTCAGATCATATTTCAGTTTGCAGAAGACAGAAGACATTTATAGGTTCACCAAGGTCAATGGATGAGGGCAACTAACCTGTTGTTCTTGACTTTTCACCAGGAAAAGTCATCCCCAAGTGGAGCCAGTGTTAGACTCCTATACCAATAGGTGTCATATTTCATGATTGACTTGATGGGCTATGTAATATGTTCATACCTTTTCTTGTTGCAAAGGTTTTCCATATTATCAAAAAATCAAAAAAATTTAAAAAATGTCAAGAGGGTATACCCTAAAAGAAAAATCAAAGGGTAAAAAGAATAAAAATGGCCAAAAAGTAAAAGAAAATGAACCCCACCAAAAGAAAGGCCAAGGAAAGTGTGCAAGTCTAAATGCCACTACTTTTTGCTCTTATGTAATAAATAAAATTGTGTGCAACTTGTATCCTATGCCACCATTTATGAATAGTCAAATAGTTTAAGCTTGGCTATTTCATATTTCAATTTCATGTTTTAGAGATAGAGAATAAAATCTGACCAAACTGTTTAATCTTGTCAGATAAGTAGATAGGTAGAGTAAATAAAATGAGCTCAATAGCTTAATCTGAGCCCTTGGATGTAATAAGGTTAGACTTAGATATATTTCTACATGTAAAAGAAAAGAAAGTGTGATAAGGGTTTGCCAGTCTAAGTGCACCTTAATAAAGAAGAAAAAATGGTAGAGTAAAGTAGGTAGGGTAGGTAGATGATGTTGCAGAATTGCATGTGATGGACAATGACTCTAAATGTGTTAATATTTACTTTCATCACAAAGTGCAAAGGCAGACACTATGCTGGAAGAAATTCAAAGCAAAGCAAAGTCAAAGTTATTAACTTCCCTTCTCATATTCCCCTAAAGATTTCACTAATTTCCCCTAAGTACTAAGGCATTTTCTTGACTTTTGGAGGGACCGGACCCTCAGCCAAATAATTGGAAAAGCCTAAGTACTTGAAGTCATTCTTCATAACATTCACTCATTTCTAAACATCTTTTCCTAGGTAAAATCCCATTTTACTTAGGAAAATTATGCATTATTTCATAAAAAACCCTCAAAATCACATTTTATTCCAAGTCTAAGTGATGAAGTGATTATAATGAAATTTTCTTTTAAATCTTCACTTTCTTAGTTATATTAATGTATTTTGAGTTTACATTGTCCCCTTGTCATATTAACATTGATTTTATGTATTAAATCCTTACAAAAATAACCTTCTCCTATTATATTTAACTCCTTTTTATATAATATCCCCAAAAACCCATTAATAAATTTTAGCCAAAGTTATTTATTCCCACATTTTTAAATAAAAAACCCACTTTATGCTCCCTTTGGCTAAATATATCGTAATATTAAATTCCGCCCCCTATGGTAATTAGATTAATATGATTTAATTATCATATAATAAAAGTATATTGAAAAAATAATTAAAACATGTTTTATTACGTGTTTTAATACAAAAATAATTCTTTCCCTGTGTATTTTAATCCCCCGACTCCCTTTCCCAAGGTTAAAACTATAAACCCTTTGTAAAATCCCCAATACCTCCCTTAACCGCTAACCTTGGTTAAATGATTTCCAGATCACTTTCCTGCATTTTTATAAACAAATTGATTAATCCTCACGATTAATTAACTCCGCCAATCAGATTCCCCCCGATGAGATTAATTAACGTTTAATTGCGTCGGGCCCTCCTTATTAAATCCGGAGTTGTCTACCCAGGCAATGAAATAGCCCAAACGGTAGTTTCTTGCCAGAATCCGGGCAACTAAAATTCAAGAAATCAGGAAGTTGGAGTGTTTGGAATCCTTTTTTGATAGTGGAAATGGATTCAGCACTACCAAAAACCCTTAGGGCACTCAAAATACTAAAGTTTAACAACTGTAAACATGATTCTGATAAAATATTTGCCGGATTTTTTAAAAATCCTTGCCGGATTCTGGGCCAAAACGTTTCCTGGGAAGACTACGGCTATTAAATCACCGTCACTTCCACGTCCCCATTGTCGTTCGATCAACCCATCTGAGATCAACGGTTATTAATGATATCACTAGCCATCCGAGTCCGAACAATAACGCACGATGGCCCAGCGGTTTTCAAACAATGCCATGCCACGCGTCAATCATTCTATGGAATCTCTCACCCTCCGCCCAAAACCACTTTTCCCCAAAAGCGGTGCGATGGAAACCGCTTACCGCTTGCCTCCCGTGACTCATCCTCCATACCTGCTGACGTCATCCATTAAATAAATAAAAAAAACCCCGTCACCCTTTGGACTTTGTGAATAAAACAATTTTGCCCGCGTCATTTTCATTATTCTGTGAACGACCAAAGTCTCATGCAGAGAATTTCAAAAACAAACTGTCAAGCGCCATCAACTGTATTTTGCTGAAGACAATTGCATACCAGTAATCCATAGTTCGTACGCCATAGCCTGTACCTGTTTAATCACTGTTCATCTCCCAAAAAACAGGTATTTACCCCAATTCCCATTAAAACTCTGTGAAATCCTAGCTTTTGTTTTAAATTCCGCATGAAAGACAGAAACAGAGTTCAATTTGGTCTTGTTCAATCCCTAGAATTGTAAATTGCATTCCCAAAACTTGTAATTGTGTTTGTTCTTCACAAAAACCCGAAATTCATTTCTAAATCCACAAGAACCAGAAATGGAGGTTCCAGTGGCTCTGAACGTCGTACCTTTGAATGCCCCTCACAGAGATTTAGACAATCTGCCCCTAGCAGATAGAGATTTTCAAGTTAAAGACCTCGTTCTTAGTGATAATCCTCTTCGAACCTTTTTCCGCTGCAAAGATAACTTTATAAACGGTTCTGATGTTATTGGATTATGGGAATCCAATCTCCCCATGCATCTTCTCCCCTCAGTCCATATTTTTCCTGAGTTAATTCATTACTGCCATGCAACATATGACCCCAATCAAAGATCAGTTTTTTCCCTGAGTCAGAACATCCTTTTCCCAATCACTACTCAGTCGATAAATGAAATGCTGCAATTTCAACCTGGTCAAGCCCTCACCCCCCTGTCCATGGGAGAATTACTTGAAAAGTATGCCAATTTGTCCCATGAAGAGTTAAATCGCATTTGTCAAACCTTCATGTTACCAGAGCATCAGCCCAAAGGCCCTCCCCCCTATGGTTATACTTTTTTCACTGATGTGGGAAGAATTATTCTGAATATGATATCCTTTATCATGGGTTTCAATACTAGTGAATATGTTGATCAATTAACCCTAGTATTGTTGTCTATATTTACCCCTGGACAGTCCCCTGCTGTCAAGTATGATTTTGCATCCTACATTGCTGATAAAATCCATGATCATTTCATGAGATTTGAGAATTAAAAAGTGTTCAAATATTCTTCTGTTATATATCATCTCATGATTTATTACCAATCAGAAAGTTTCCCTTTCCATGTTCAGAAACTTGATGCCAAAGGAAATCCTAGGTCTGTGATATTTTGGTCTGCCATCACCCATAATTCCTTTGATTATCCTTACTCCTATAATGATTTTATTGACCTATTTGTACACCCTGCAACCACTTTGTTAACAGGAGTTTCCCCTCCTAGAGTCGATAATGAAATCAAGAAAATTCTACAGCTCTCAAAACAATATAGGGTAGGTGACTGGTACTTGTATCAAAATCACACTGAGATCAGAATATATGGATGCGAATTGTGCCCATTCAAGTTGCCCAAATATGTCCCCATGAGACTCTTTGCACTAGAGTATTTCAGGCAGATGATTAACTCAGATATAGTTCATTTATGCAATGCAAAGAAAAAGGCTCAACTCAGGATCAAAAATCAATTAGGTCCCTTTGTTTGTAACTCTAGAGATGCTGGAAAGGAAGCAAAAATAATCTTAGAAGAATATCTCAGATTACAAAAAAATTTTACTGGGTGCCTTATGACCCAAATAGCTTTATCTGTGATAGAAGAATGAAAAATAAACTATCACCATACATTCATCACAAAATTCCAGAAATTGAACAATATGCCAATATGGATGAATGGATGGAAGGAACATTGGTAGAACAGGATAGTGAGTAGGTCAATGTTGAAAATGTAATGAAAGACCTTGAGAAAATACTTGACCTAGACTCTTTTGGATAGGTGCAGATACCAGGTATTGGTCCTTCTTCTGCAGGGACTTCTCAGCAAAATTTACAGGAGATCAGTGCATTGGCCACAGTACAATCTAAAGGAAAAGAAAAGGAGCCTGACATACAAGTATTTGAAAAATTCACAATGACAGAGCAATCTGAGACTTCTAAAGAATAGGGTCAAGTACAAATTTCTCCTATTCAGATCAATGAGCTAGAAATTTCAATTTTACAAATTCCTATCAATATAGAAAAAGGCAAGAAGAGAGATGCTGAAGTTGCTACCCCTGTTGGTGGATCTTCAGAATAGCCTCATGCTAAAAGACAAAAATTAAATCCTCTTCCAGAAGTAGATTTTGTTCAGGAAATTCCTGATAGCCAGAGAGAAGATTTGGATAGTCAACAAACAGGTACAGTCAGTGGGGTATCCACTACTTTATAGAGAAAAGAGCTGCAAAAGAAACAGAGTGTTGAAATATCTTCTTTCAAACCACCAGTTAAAGATGCAGGAGATATAAAGAAAACCTTTATCAATATAAAAGCCAGGAATGATCCACTAAGAATCCAGGTTTACAATCAGTATTTGAAGATGGCTCCTAAGAATAAAGAAAGATTGATGTCAGCTTATGACATTTAACAAGGCAAAATGATAATGAGTCACTTCAAACCAAAAGTGCAGCAGCCTCAAACAACTGCAGATTATATTAGAAATTTTTTTGAAGTCCTAGCAAAGGATATTCATCCTTTATATTAGATTGAGTTACATAAGAAGACTAGTGAAATGATCTATTCTACTCTGACCGATAAAGCAATGGCAACTCAGAAGTTGCAGGATTCTTTGGAGAACACTAATGCACAATTGTAGATTGAAAAAGCCTCTTCTCAGGCAAAAGACAACAGGATAAAGACATTGGAGGAAATAATCATTGGATTGGGTCACAATCCTAAATATGTAAAAGGTATAGAGGCCCTAATCAAGAAAAAAGATGATGAAATTGCAGCTTTGAGAAATCAGTTGAAATTGCCAGCTTCAAGACATCCACAAACTGAAGAGATGATAAAGAAAAATTCTGAAGAAGAAATGACGGACTTGCTTCTGAAACTGAATGAGCAACTAAATGAAACAGAAAAAGAGCTTGAACATGCATTAAAGAACAAGAAATCTACTATTCCAGCATCAACAATAGAGGCAATTACAGGTACAGGTACATCCACAACAGGTCAGCCAACAAAGCTATCACAGGTAAATACTTCCAATTTGAGTTCTGAAGAATTAATAAAGTCAATGAATGAATTGAAACTTCAAGTAACAGAACTCCAGCACACAAAGTCACAGCTTATTAATTTAGAACAAAGATATGATCTCTCAAAAATGAGTGTTGCTGATAAAACAAGAGAGGTCAAAAGATTAGAAAAATTGGTTAAAGCATTGGAAAAGGATCTCACATTGGAGAAACCTTTAAAGGAAATAAATGAAATTATTTGGGACAAAATTATCCAATCAATAAAGGATTTCTGGTCTTCAATTCAGATTATGTATGAACAGAATGATTTAGTCAAATTGGCTATAGAAGAAGTTCAAAGTACAAGAGAAGAATTGGGAAATAGGCCTGAGGAAGCCAATCAACTCATACAATTTCTAAACACTCAAACCAGACACCAACTTGCAGAACTTGGTATTCAGGACAGGACCGGAACAATTTTGGAAATAAAAAGAGTTTTTACTAAGAGAACCCTTATGCAAAATCTAGAACTAAGGTGCTCAGATAGGCAAGAATAAATCATTGCCTTCAGAGAAAGATTTGATATTTTGTTGAAAAAAGGATTGCTCAGTCCTATAGTTTCAGAGGATAAACTAATGGACCTTGAAAGCTATGTTGAAAAATTGGACAAGTATGCTGACAATTAGGCCAATTCTTCAACCAGTACATCAGAAGCAGCATTGCCAACAGGAAAAAATATTCATGACAGATTGGAAAATTTATTTTATCTTGAGCATGAAGTAAAGCATTTGTTTCCAATTCAGCCTACCTTTTTCAGATATACTGAGGCTGATGAAACATTGAGAAAACTTCAACGGACCATAATACCAAAAGATAAATGGTGGGAAGAACTGTTGGAACTTTTGTAAAATTTATCCTTATATGAAATTTTGCCTATTTACTTTGATTTTATTACATCCTGCCACAAGCCTAAATGTTTTATGATTCTCCAAAGACTCTTGGAAAATAATGCTTTCAAAAAATGATGAATATTCTTTAGTATCCAACGAATCATGTGATTTTTGGCTTGGAAATCCATTTCCATTTTACTATAGGGATGCCTCCTTTGCTTTTCCTTTCCTTCTAGATAAAATGAAAGCATTTTTTTCTAATATTTCCCAAGATACCAACAAGAATATAAGCTAGGGAATGCCAATATCCTGGTATGGACACTACTAAGGTTAATGTGCCACCCAAGGATAACCATATTGTGATTATTTTTCCCACCTTTTGATATGGAAAGAACCAATCTCCATACCTATAGTCATTAAATCTTAACATAAATCCCAAGTATTTGAAATGGGTGCACTTGGTTGATTGTTTTTGCTAACATATCTTCCAAATCATTGAAAGTGATGGTAGACTTGAGTAGGTTTACTTATATTCCAAATGAAACCCAAAATTATTTTAGAGCTCTAATGAGTCTTCACATACTAGTCCTATCTACTATATCCTGCAAGAAATAGGATAACATTGTCCACCAATAGAAGGTGTGTAGACAATAGCATATGTAAATGTGTGAGTGATCAAAATAGTAGCATTTCTTAATTTTTTTAGGCATGTATCTCTTGTTTTTCATCTTCCATATTCAAAAACTAATCATGGATTTGGGTGTTGATGCCATGTATATTCTAAATGGATTGGTATCCATACCTTTCCAGATGCCCCCACACCTGCGACCGGGTAAATTTTATTTTTTTAACATACTAGTTAAATAAATATTGTTGTAATATATTTTCTAATCTCTCTCTCTCTCTCTCTCTCTCTATATATATATATATATATATATATATATTATTTTATATATAATTTGTTTTATTCTAAGTCATAGGCATAGCTACTGTAACTTTAACACCCAATTAATACAACTAGATACAAGCAATAGTTTTATGTAACCATTGTTGCAACCTTAAGTTACTGTTGTTGTTCCATTACTCAAATAAAATAATTCTCGTATAAAGGTTGTTGTCGTGTCTCTATGCGTAAACTTAAATATTTACAAGGACTTGTTACATATAATGATCTCTTAATATATATACTTTCTTTCATATATAATATTTTTTATTCTAAGTCGCGGATATCGTATCCCCAAGCCACAACTCCTACAACCTCAAGCCATAGTTGGCGCAACTTTAACGCATAGTTACTGCAAATAGATACAAGAAAATGTTCTATGGAACCGTTGTTACAAACTTACGTTACAACTATTGTTCCCTTATTCAAATAAAATAATTCCCGTATAAAGATTGTTACCGTGTATCGATGCCTCAACTTCAATATTGACAAGTATTTTTCAGGTATAATAATATCTTTATATATATATAATGTGTTTTATTCTAATTTGCAAATGTTGCATCCCCAAGTCACAACTTCTGCAACCTCAAGCCACATTTGTTGCAACTTTAATCCATAGTTACTGCAGTCGGATACAAGTAATTGTTTTATGGAACCATTTTTGCAACCTTAAGTTACAACTACTATTCCCTTACTCAAATAAAATAATTCTCGTATAAAGGTTGTTGTCATGTATTTGTGCCTCGGCTTCAATAATTATAAGGACTTGTTAGGTATAATGGTCTCTTAATTGCCCATTGCTTTCAAAGTGAATATGGTTGATTGTAAATCCCACCATTTTCCTCTCACCATACTTTCCACTATCTTATAAATTAGTTGCGGGGAAGGGATTATGTCACTCTTTGAACTTCCACATAATCCATAAATTTAATTCAACATTTAAAATTCTTGCAAGTTTTTTTTGTAGACGACTGCAACCATATTTCTGTACAGGATTGTATTTAAACACAACAACCAGCATTAACGCAATTCACCAACCAGAAATTAAACAAACAGAAATTTACCCCCCAGTTTTGTAAATTCAAAATGAGGACACGTGGAGCATTAATATTGGATTGCATGAAATTGAAGGGAATCTGAAAACCTGAAAACCGGACCCGAATTTTTTATAAGGCACATTGGATTGAGAATTCGTGTTACAATCTAGGCAGACGTCAACATCCCATTTTGGAACGCGAATTTGGTTTGAAATTCAATCTATTCATACTTTTGAAGTCTGATGGAAAGGGTTCTTTAATGTTTTGATAATTTAATTTTATGTATGCTTTAATATATACATATGTTATATATATCATATGCAAAATGAAAGGTGGGCCATAGAATTTAGTTTTAATTTTATTTTTTTTAAAAGAGGGTTTATTATAATATGTTTTATATGTTACGACATATAAAAGTAAAAAGGACAAAAAATCTTGGTAGTTTTTTTATAGACAGTACATAAATTTTTTATTACACAGAAGTGTGTAAAAAGTGAAAGACTGAGTGTAAATTTTTAAGTGTGTATGCACAGCAGTGCGAAAGTGAAAAACACAACAGAGTGTTTTAGAGACAGAGTATGTTTGTTTTGAACAGACAGTGAGTTGGTTTTATGCATTGCGTTTTGTAGCAGTCATAATTTTGTAATCCCTCTCAGTGAGGAAGAAGTGTAATAGTTTTTTTTTGAGTTATTGAAGGGAATAGAAGTTTGTTTTAAAAGTATTGAAACTCTGTCTCCTGTCAAAGAAATTTTTATTTTCTCTGTGTTAAAAGAAGGGAGATTTATTCTCCATTCATTGTTCTGGAATTTTTCAATATTCCAACATGTGCAAGAACAATAGATGTTGTGGTTCCATCCCCAGCTAAATCATTTGTCTTTGCCGCAGCTTGCCTTACCAACTTGGCCCCAATATTTTCAATTGGGTCCTCTAATTCAACCAATAAAAAGGCCAAAACCATAACATTGAGATACATTTCATTACACTGTCAATAACAATAAAATTTGACTCAGCCATAACCCTTTCCTTTTATTTTTGTGAAAAGCTTTATGCATTACTCTAATGTGGCTAGTCCATAGGCCAAGTAGACCACTGGGTAACAAATATGTTTCCTTTCACCTTTGATTTTTCAAATTATGCCTACCAAATATAAGACATTTAAGAGGGGGAACTAATACAACGTTAAAAAGAAAACCAAAGCACACATCTACAAATTACCTCCTTAGCTACTGTCACACCATCATTAACTATTTTCGGAGAACCATGCTTGCTCTCCAAGACAGCATTTTTCCCTTCGCCCCAAGGGTGACTCCAACAAGATCAGCAAGTTTGTTCACACCGCCTGCAAGACAAATTGACAATGCTTTCAGTAAGTGTGCAATTGAATGCAAGACCATATGCCAAAAAAACCCTCCATGAAAAATTAAAATAACACATTAAAATCAAATATAAGTGGACAAGGAAAGATCCACCGCAGTGAAGTTTCACGTGCAGGTGACCTTCCTTTAAACATAATTTTTTCTCTGACCTGCAATTTTTTTGTCACTGAGCCATCCTTGTTGAAGTACGACTCCTTTTCCATAGCTCTTGTATTAACTACCTTCTCTCTGTCGCGTAATCTCAGATTCCCTCTTCTGCTTGAGCGATTAAAGGAAATGGGTGAAAAAGCTGAAAGAGAAGACAATTGTCTGCCATAATTATCAAACATTGCACCCAACTTCTTCCCCTTTCCATTGTTACCCAATGAGGTAGATGTGGCAATTGTTGTCATACTATCCAAAGCAGAGGCCATCTTCTCTTATGTTGAATATAGAATTACAAGATCTTCATATTAGTATGAACCTTAAAAAACATGACTCCCATTGCTAAAACCACTTTTAAGTTGTAACAGGCAAACTAAACAACTATCGCAACTTTTGGCAACTTCTAGAGCATTAAGAGAGAAACAACCAAAGATAAATACAACCACAATCCTCATTTTAATGAGACCGGACTATATATTTTCATTAAGATAATAGAAAGAAATCACGACTATATTAAGGCCAGCACAAAAAAATCTTTAACCAGTGTCTCTCGCAGCCTTCAAGTTGCCATGCTAGAGGTTGCATATTTTTAATTTAAATTCTTGACCTCTCGTGCCCATATATGAATGCATCCAATGGGATATCTACATCAAATGCTCCTTTATATCCCCAAAAACAAATTCCCTACTACAAGAGCACCTATATTGATGGATCACCCCACACCATCCCACCCACTAGAAACGGTGAAAAAGAAAACCCGAGAAAACTTCTGAAATATCTCAAGATGACTATATGGGTGGTTCTTATGAATCAACCAACCATTCAGAACATGCTCATCAATCCAAACCATGAGTATTATGTGACGATATTCAAGCAGGCACTGAATCGGATTTATGAAGCTATGTTAGAGAAACCCTAAACTCTCACTGAAAATAGGTGAAATGTGGCACCACTCAGAGATTGACATGTGCCAATTGGTACAAGTGGTAGACAATTGGCATGCTCAAACAACGAGGTGATGCAGGAATGACATGAGGAGAAAATATCAGAAAAGCCCGAAATCTGGAGAACTAAAGCTCATCACCAACCTGAGATTGACAACTTTACATGATGTAACCTATGAAATCGTAAATGGAGAAATCATAGTAACAATAAAGTAACCTATGTAAAAATAAAGTTGGATTCATCCTGGGAGTGGTAATGGGAGAAATCATAGTGAACAACAGGAAACATGCATAGTTGCTTACAATCAAATAGATGAAAAAACACATACAAAAAACCTAGATAATAATCGTGCACAAGCTTAATATTGAATTATGAACTGTAAAGGAACTTACAAAATGTGACATTACGAACTTGGTCAAGCGCACAAGCAAAAATATCCTAGACATGACCCTGGTTGACAAGTTGTATTGCTCATGATGCAAGAGGATTTGTACCTGAACTGCCAAGTCAATCAAAATCCATCATTATCTATACAATAAATACAAGTAATTGATGTAGTATTTTTTACTCTAGATGCATTCTTATGATAATGTTAGAACATATGTTGAAAATTTCAAAACATACCTGAATAAGCTCCTCTTCGTTTCAAGAACAATTTATTGGAGTCGCATGAACTTGGAACAAGCCTCCCACGATATGAAAGAGTAGCAACTAAGTCAACAGTGACTTTTTTGTTGCTACGCTGGATCGAGGGAGGTTTTCTCCAAGATTAAATCGCTCCAATAAATTATTCTCTACTAAACAGGGCCAGCCACGTGAAGGTGGAAGCTCTTATGGCCCCTCCCCCCGCCCCTCACATCACTCTCAATTCCCCAATATCCAATCTATATTTCATTTTTTACTTTCACGAGCATAAAAAAAAATATTCAATAACTAATAAAAAAACAATTCAACAAAAAGTACACAAGGAAACATTGCAATTAATGCTTGACATAAAAATAGTATGATAAATGAGTTTTTTATATAATGCAAAAAACGTTCCAAGTATGGTAACGTTTGTCTTATAATAATACAATATTTTACATTGTCAAATTTTCTTTTTCTTCTTCCTATTTTTAAAGCTCCTAATTACATCATCATTATCATCGTGCTCTGCTCCTGTTTCGTGCCTTTCAACCCGCACTGCTGACCTAGTTGTGTATTCACGATGTCTGGGCTCATCCAGTGACGGGGCATCGCCTACAAAAACAGATAATATTAAATTTTAATTGTCAGTTTTTAAATATCATTGAACTATTTCGGTAATATTAATAAAAAAAATTGCAATGAGATTATTTACCTGGTGCACCAGTTGTCGCCGTTGGGACTGTTGCCCTGTCTTCCTCTCTGGTGGTAAGATCCTCAAGGGAAACATTCTCTGTCATTTAAACAAAAAACGTTTTAAGGACAACCATAAAGGTATAATTAGAAAAAATTATAAGTGGAAATTAATTACCGTCACGGCCCTCACTGATAGCAGCATTGTCGGCCTGGTCCCCACTACAATGATCAGGTTGCACGAGAGGATCATCTACATCTGGCTCTAAAACTGGGTTATTTGCCTCGTCGGTAGTGTTGCTCCCCTGATTTAAACAAAGTTGTTAGACATTAAATTTATGGACGAAAACAAAAATATTGAAAGGTTAATGTTTTACCTTATCAGGCATTCTAGATCTTGGGACTTGCCCCAAGCTTCTGCGACGTTCAACTACAGCTTGATAGCCAAAACGGAAAGCGATATTTTTATCTTCCTCTGTAGTTTCTGTTCCGAATTCATCACCCTACATTACATATGATTGTGTATTTTTAATCATATTTGATAGGATTACAAAAACGTTGGAAGGCAATACAATTAATTATAAGATGTTTAGCTACTTAATTACAATTCTTGCGGCTAATTTCAAGTAGCCGCCCTGGCCTAGATTGTGATGGCCCTTTTTTTCAATCCTAGATTTGGTTGCCTTCGAGGTGTCAAGCAACCTATCATCAAAATATTGAAGTCAGATATGATGTAGCACACTTTTATTTTAGACAGAGAAAATTAAAGCTATTGAATTAAAGTTGTAATTTACCTTGCGGGTCCAGTTGGCATTTTTCCTTCTTTCTTTGCCCTTTTCTCTTTTCCATCATGGATGAGTGCTCTCCACTCACTCTCTGGAACTGTGAGAGGACACTCATATCTAGGGTTAAATTGCAATTGCGTCCTATAGGTGTCCCTGGTATATTTCAAATATTTGCCGGCTACCCGAGCCACCGCTGTTCTGTCAAATGTGCCGACCCCAAAAAGGGCTTCTAGATAATCTAGAAGTTCTTTTTTCAGGTTGGAATTCTGGGAATTCCACCCTGTGCGTATGGTTGAGCCAAAAATTACCAATGCATGGCTCTCTAGAAACCTATAGAACTCATTGTTTCCTACACAGAAAAAAAAGAAAGATATTATCATTAATTTAAAAATAAAAATCATGATAAATATGTTTTAGATAAAGTACATGAAATAGTTAAAATATTAAAATTTACCTGGGAGTTGTACATGCTTTATAGGGACACCTTCATTGTTCACCAACAACGTGCCATTAATGGTCCCTGTGGAGCTGACACGTGTAGCTCCAGGAAACGCAATAATGTAGTTGGCCATATCAGCCTCATCATTGCCAACACGTTCAGCAGTTGGCTGGGTGTCAGCTTGGGCAGGGTGTGTTTCTTGGCTAGCACATAAAGGAGTAGAAGGTGTACGAGAGGGTTGTTGGGCAATCTCTTGCCCTTGTGTCCCACTACCACCAACACCGGGTTCAGCAAATGCCAGAAAACGCTACATACAAAAGAATTTTTTGTTAGTTTAGTCAATGTAAAAATTAAAAATCAAACTATCACAATTCATCTCATGCAGAACAAAAAAAATATCCTTTTTACTTTTTATTATTACCTGATATCTATTTAGCTGCCTCATAAGATGTTGTATCCTCTCTTCTGTTTCAGGTGTTTGAGGCGCATCTATCAAAGCATTAAATTCCGACCTTGCATCTCGTGCCTTTTTTTGCAACAACAACACTGGAGATAGGGATGAAGAAAGCTCTTCATCAAAGAGGGAATCATCAGGCGTACCATGGCTAGGTGTCTGCATATTTGAACAAAATTAATATTATTTCAATTATGTAAATAACTAAAATACCTAAAGATAGAGCAATGATGGCACTTTACATGTTCTTCCGCTGGCCTCTTTCCGCGATCATCCTGTCTCGGGGTTGTTCCTGCACTGCTCTGATCAGTCTGCCACATTGCAATAAAAGTATAAATGTAAAAACTTGAAAACAATATCTAACTTGAAAACACAAAATGAAAACTGAAATAATTTCTAATAAGACACCGGAAGACAGAGTTAGAGTTTCAAATATGCCTTGCATTGAATTCAGTCCTGGAAACATGTCATTGCACATTAAGGCACCCAAACAAGAGACGATTTGACAATGAAGACCTTATTGAATATATTGTTGGAGAAACTTCTAGTAAACTTGTTGTGAAGACCTTGAGGATATTTTTGGAGCAACATTGTTGAAGCTGATGGTATAGCTTGTTGGAGACGATCTTGAAGGGCCTTGAATTGAAGCTTTTGGAGCAACTATTAGAAAATCCTTAGAAACAAGAAATGACCTAAGAAACTATTGTGATGTAATATAAGAAACAACACGGTGCAATGGCCATTTTCAAAGCCAAATGATGTCCATTGAGGAGATGGCCTTTATTTGGTTCCTGTTTCATAGGAGTTTCAGGTAGAAATGGAACTTTTTTGTACCATTTCCAGTAGTAAAAAGGGAAAACCTTCTTTTTCCATGGGAAATAATTTACCTTTCCTTTTTCAAGATAATCTAAATCACAAAAAATATGAACTATATTGCACACATTCTTGGATAATGTGAAAGTGGAAAAGGAATACCCTACACAAGTGATGCACACATGTACATTTGAACACTAATATATTTTTGTAGTTGAAATGCAATGCTTGTTTTCATTTAAATGTAGGGTTTTTAAAGCAGGGAGAAATAATGGTTGCCAAATTAATAAGCGTTTCTTTGGGAAAAATTTAAATCTTGTATTGGGTGATGAAGATATTAGAGGGTTTTGAATCTTGATTCTTGACATCTAGAGAGAACCCTACAGCCTAACACAATCTAATGGAATTGACCAAAAAAACCCAAATAGAGTCAACCCTACTATAGGAGGAAGGGCCTGCAGTAAGAACTTACCATTTTGCAAGAGCTGAGGGCGAATGCTGTTCTGCAGGAGCTGAGGGCCAATGTTGTTCTGCAAGAGCTGAGGGAGAATGCAGGGAAAATTCTGTTCTGCAAGAGTTGAGGGCGAATGCAGGGTGAATGCTATTCTGCAAGAGCTCAGGGTGAATGCTGAGGGAAAATGCTGTTCTGCAAGAGCTGAGGGCGAATGCTGAGGGCGAATGCTGTTCTGCAAGAGCTGAGGGCGAATGCTGAGGGTGAATGCTGTTATGCAAGAGCGGAGGGAAAATGTGCGTGTGATATCAGATGTTAATGTAGCACACATGTACATTTGAACACTAATAGATTTTTGTAGTTGAAATTCAATGCTTGTTTTCATTTAAATGTAGGGTTTTTAAAGCAAGGAGAAATAATGGCTGCCAAATTAATAAGCGTTTCTTTGGGAAAAATTTAAATCTTGTATTGGGTGATGAAGATAATAGAGGGTATTGAATCTTGATTCTTGACATCTAGAGAGAACCCTACGGCCTAACACAATCCAATGGAATTGACCAAAAAAACCCAAGTAGAGTCAACCCTACTATAGGAGGAAGGGCCTACGATGAGGCACACATTTTGCAAGAGGCGGGGGCGAATCTTTGTGCAGAAGGCGAGGGCGAACGGCGGGGGCGAATGCGAGGAAAATCTTTGATACACCAAGAGGCGAGGCGAATGCGAGAGGCGAAATCTTTGTTGCACCCAGAAGCGGAGGGCGAATGCGCGCGTGATATCAGACGTTAATGTAGCTATTGCGACGGATACGAAACAATAAAATCATTTTTATGTAGCGCGCATATAAGTTTCGTATTTTTATTTAGCGCGCATATAAGTGTCGTTATACCAACGGCGGAAAAAGTGTCACTATTGCGACGGGTGCCTCCAAACGTCGCAATTGCGACACTTAGACATTGTGTTGCACTTGCGACGTTTGGAGGCAGTCGTCGCAATAGCGACGCTTTGGGCCATAGTTTCACAATTGCGACGTCTTCCTCCAAACGTCGCAATTGCGACACTTTTATAAGTGTTGGTATTGCGAAAATTTTCTATAAACATCGGTATAGCGACGGTTTCGGGCGGGATGGAAAAAATTTGGGGAAATTTCTGACATTTGGTCAAAAGCGTCGGAACCAAGTGTCGAAATTTCCGCCAAATGTAGTAGTGGATAAAGAATGATGAAAAATGTCATGTTGCTTGACAGACTAAAGAATGGTGAAAAATATTAGAATATTAGAAAAATTGTTGTGAGGACGAAGGAGAGAAAAATATATCCCCAACAATGGCGCCAAAAAATATTGTGAAGTTGGTGGCATAAGGAAGATGAATTTGATTAGTGGATTAAAAAAAGAGAGTGATGATAATTGTCATAAACCCCAAAAATGAGAAAAATCATCCCCGACAACATCGCCAAAAAAGGTTGCGGAGTTTGCGGGACAAGGAAGATAAAATTGATTAGAGAATTAAGAAGAGATATGATGAATGTCGTAATGCCTACGACCAAGAAATGGTTCCTTGACAATGACGCCAAAAAATGTTGTGGCGTTGGCGGGAATAGAAAGATAAAACTGATTATAGAATTAAGAAGAGTGATGATAATTTTCATAATACCAAAGCCCAATAAATTGGTCCCCAGAAATGATGCCAAAAAATGTTGTCACTCATATTGTACATGCACCATGACAACTGCTCAGGGCGGGGGATGTCACTCTGATCCCTGCCCACTCCGTTCTAGCTATCTCCAAACAACAGGCTATAGGGGGTAGTCCTTACGGAAATGAGGTAATGGAAAATAAGTTGGGTGTTATCACAAAATTGCACTTGATTGGCTGCTGATCAAACAACTCTATCTAACTGTTTCAAACCAGCTTTTGATTGAAGCTTAGCCTCTTTAGTCTAAGAGGGCTCTCTCAAAAGGGTTTATAATATTAGATAATCATAGGATTAGATGGCTAACTCTATTTGAAAAGTAACTTTATTTTTGTGTATGTAGGCTGAAAAGAATGCAGGCTTGCAACCATTGGGCTTATGGAGTCAACAAATAAGTAGATTCAGTGGCAAGGTTTCTTGACATGGAAGTTGAGGCAGATAAGAGTCTTTAACAAAGGAAAATCACACATAGAACATATGGCAACATAGTCACTTCATCAATAAAGGAAGTCAAAGCATAAAAATACGAATTTGGAGTAATAAAGATGAAATCTACGGCAAGTGGTACACATAAAGATATAGATCAGAAATAAATTAAAAACTCCATGAGAATCTCAAGTCTGTCAAGAAGAAGTCCTTTATATTACTGATATTAGTCAAATTACATAAAGCAGCATATGGTGCAAAAAATCTCCAACCCTTTACAACTTCGATAATATGCCTTTAAATAGACCTTCTTAGATCAGAGATGATATGCCTCTTGGCCAGATTCATTGAACTCTTCCTATGACACCTCATATAACAGAAAAACATGTCCTTTAACAGGAAAATGACAACTACACCCTAAAGAAGACTTTTCCTAATAGGAGTCAAACTCCTATTTATTACATCAAAATAACTTATCTTTTAAAATAGTTACATATTAGTGAAAAATAAGCTTCACATGTTCGAATAGGCTATGACATAGCTCATCACTACTTGACATATTAAATATCCTCCTAAGCATACGGAACCAAACCTTATTTTTCAGGAAAACAGGACCCTATCTTAAATGAAAACTTCAGCTGATGACCTGTCTTCATTGCATGGTATTCAAGTCATATATGTTTGGTGGCAAGGTCCCTTGACCTGTTGGATGTGTCCATCTGTCCAAAAATTATTTTAAGCTGCTCATAAACCTTCAAAATAGCTCGCTACGAAAACATGGCAGTTTCGTAGCGTCCAAAAAATGGCTTTTGCACTCAAAATTTCTGTTTCTTTGCTCTTGTATGGTGTCCATCATGACATGACACCTCATCATCACCATTATCCCCTCTTGAAAGCTGCACAAATTGGTTTTAAAGGAAAAAATAAAACTACATAAATTTTCGTAGCGTTTTCATGGCTTCAAGCCTAGGAAACACTACGAAATTGTGAAAAACTGTGAACTTTCCAGATTTTGACCCTGTATAAAAAAAGTAACCTCCAGTTGTAGAAATTTGGTCTGCAACATGCCATTAACTTCTTAAAACATAATCAAACTCAACTTAAAAGGCTTGAGGTGTTTCCTCTTCATTAATGATAAGTTGAGCTATGGGCTCTTCAACTACAGTCATCTTTAAGCCCTTCTTCTCCAGCTCCTCATGGATCAATTCTAATTGCTCTTGGAGGTATTTGAATTGGTCCTTTATATTTCTGTTCCTATAATTCAAGTTAAGGTTCATTATTTTGATATGCTTCACCTCTCCTCTCAATGGCTGAGTCCATTTGATCAATTGTTGTGCGTTATCTAAAGACTTTGACACACTATTAACCTACTCTTCCCAAACTTCTTTCATTTTCTATAACTGCACCTTTTGAACATTAGGTTTCCTTGCTTCTTTCTTCAATACTGATATTTCATGATTTTCTAACTTCAACTACTCCTCAAGGACCTCACTCTATGTTTTTTTCAATTATTTTCTCCTTTCCTTTATTTTGCTTGATGACTGAATCTTCATTTGCAAGTGATGATAGGTTAATGATACTTGGTGGTGGTTGGATAGTTTTAGTGACCTTCTAAGTTTCCTTACTACTTTCCAAGACCTTTCTAGCATGCCTTGTCATTGGTTTCCTATCCTGAAACATGAAACCTGCATCCTCACCTTCAAATTCTAACTTCTTAGCTGATTTAGCTTTCTTGAGTTTCTTTCCTCCCTCATCTATATCTTTAGCTTGGACTATGGGGGTTTCCTCAATATCAATAGCATACAGAATGTATTCTAAATTTCCCTTAGCCACTGTTTGAATTCTTGTAATCGTTTTGTTGCCATGTTAATTTTGTGTCTTCTCTGCCTTGCTTGATCAGTGATACCTGCAAACTTTTGAAAATGCCAGCCATAGATTGGGCTTAATGAAATAGCTCTCCAGATCTCAATAACACGCAAAGGGGGAGCGGATAATTAAAAATGACTCAATTGGGAAATATTTTAAATTTTTGATGACAACTCATGGCATAATCATGACTCATACATGCTTAAAATGGTAATAATGACTTCAACCATGACCATTGTACCTTGATTTAACGCTAACTGACTTGAATGGCATCTACCCTAACCCTTTCAATCATTGATTGACACCTAGCACCTGTTTTGAAAAGACAAACATGAATACCTCCTTTCATAGTGTACTTAGTGTATTTATAGGTAGTTTCTCTACGAAAGTATTAGCAGTTTCGTAGCGAAAAGTGCATTTTTCTGTGTAATTCGCCACAAAAGTAGGAAATCTTGGCTAAAATGACCTTTTCGGAGTTGTAATCTTGGGAAATGAAATATGTTAGGAAATAATGACTGATGTGACATGAAAAGACTTGAATGGGGGTGTGTTTGGACCTTAGGATAGGGTAATAAGAAAAAAATAAAATTTTCCTTTACCAAGTAATGAAAAATGAATTCTATGACCATACCTTTGACACATGAACCTCTAAGACTATATCAAATGATTTTTCACTTTTTCCTGAGTGATAACATTGGGAACCAACTTGTTCAAGAGACACAATTGAGTGGCCTAGATACTTGGTAAATTTTTAGCAAGATTAATGATTCAATTAGATTTACTATTGAGATCAGTTCCTGAAGGAGTTAAAATTTCTTGATGAAATAACCTATATGAAGTAAAAATCCTAAGATCTAGGTGAAATGCAAAGATCTTGTTTATTTTTAATTAAATTCCTAATCTAAGTTGGACCTTCCCCTTAACTGTTTTGAGAAACAGTGTCTAGAGTAGGTTGTGGGATGGAATCCAATGGGAAGCAGGAAATGACTTGATTAACGATACTTTCCCCTATGTTCCAACCACCCGATGCCTACGACGTTGTATAGACTGTGGCTCTTACAACTACAAGGTCATCGTGTTAACCACTAAGAAGGGACAGACCCCTCAAGCTAATTGAGAAAGGGTTGTCCTGAGAGACTATCAACCAAGATTATGCTTGGAGGTAAGTTATTAATGCAACTATTATAATGCGTACACAAGATAGATGAGTGAATTTTATTAATTAGAGTTTATCTTAAGTTTTAGTAAGTTATGTGCAATCTCACAATTAAGAAAGTGCAATTAACTTAATGCCATAAATAGACCAATCCATAAGATGATAAAAATTGAAATAAATTAGAGCACTTTCCACCAGTGATTATCAATAGAAGATGCAAACCAAATTTACTCAAGAATAATATTATGCTAATACCACAATGCTAATTAGATTTTAGATGTCCAAATGAACTTGATTCACCAACAATATTAGACTTAGATATTTTAGCGTTTTCAAGTGCAAACTCAGACAATTCTTATGACCAAGCTCGGATAAACGAGTGTTAGGTCAACAATAACAATTCATAAATTTCAGCACCTATTATTCTTATGACAATAATAATAAAATCACTTTAGATCTAAGAGATGACAAGCATATGATAACAATAGATGCTCAAAAAATTTCACATATATAATTATGAGTTTTCAATCCTCTCAATATGTTATGTTCAACAAAATTCAGATCTGAAAACTCCTATTGCAGGAGTGAGAAAGTCATTCACTTGATGAGTTATTAGTGCCAAATGTGCCTAGAATTGAGAATTAACTTGCCAAACTGAAAAATTCAAATTTTAGATTTCTTTAAGATGCAACTTTCATTAGATCTGAAGTAGCTAGTTACAACAATAGGTAAATCAACAACTCAAATTTTGAGCACTTTTAGGTCGATTATTAAAAAAAGTTTCAGATATGATTTAGAGACTTATGTAAAAAATTCTAGCAAGAAAATTACTAAATCTGAAATAGATCCTTAATGCCCAAGTGGCCAAAATTTAGGAACATTCAAATTTTTCAATTTTAGAGTTATTTTGATCAATTAGATGTAATTTTAGGGTACATATATCACTATTATAAAATGAAAAGTACAGAAATAATGAAACAATGAGGAATTAGTGTTTAGAGAGAAAACCCTAGGCACAAGGCCTTGTAGATCCCTTTGTCCAAACTTGCCAAAATTTTGGGATGCGGTTGCCACTTGCAAATCAAACTTTTTGAACCAAATCTTTGAAAAACCTACCAAGTATTCAGTCCAAAAAACAAAAAATGGACAAAGGTAAAAATAGGGAAAACTAGGGCCAAAGAGGGCCAATGCTAGGCCCAATAGGGCTAGTGTTGAGGCTTAGAGGTTGAAGGAAGTCTCATTAAGGAGAAAAAATGGCCAAGGAGGGAAAAAAAGAAAGGAAATTAGGCGGGGAAAACCCTAACATGCTTGACGCTCGGGCTATAGGGAAACTTAGGGCTTGAAAATCCAATGGCTAGACCAAAAGGAAATCGTTTAGGGTGAGAAAGGGGGGATGAGGCCTCCAAGGCCCATGGCCAGGCCAATTAAGGCCTTAAAACCCCAACGCAGGGCTAAAAGGAGGAGGATGAGGCCTTTAGGCCTCATGGCCAACCCTAAAGAGGGTTAAAAAGATGACACATGGGAGATATAGGCTGAAACATGGCTAGAGAAGAAGGACAATGGCCTTGGAAGGCTTAGTTTCGAGCTCGAGAGGGAAAAAACTTGAAAACCAAAATTCAATAAATTTTATTCCTTCAGATATGAAAATTTTCACAGTTTCTTCAGTGGTTAGCCCTACAAAAAATTTCAGAGACTAAATGTTACCCTCAAGGGCCTAGATCTAGCTCTATTCCAACTTTCTCCACTAGATCTCACTTGCAAAAAATAGAATCACAAATTCCCAAAACCACAAATATATATAAAAATACTTTAGAAAATTAATGCACACTATAGCCTTAGCGAAGTTTAAATCAACTACATAAATATTTGGAATCCAAACAAGGTCGGTTCATGCCCACAATTTGTGAACTTAGAGACCAAGGATTAGGGAGCCTACAAACACTATATATATTTCTCAAGAAAATTTGTTAGAAAATATGGCGAATCAAAGCTTATATGATGAAATAGCTGTTGAAAAGTGTAACTAGGTTAGTCTTCATGTTTACTATGTAATTATGTATTTATATAAAGAAGAATACAAAGATAATAAAATTTATTTTTGTTGTACTTACTTCATGGGTTTCGTGAGCAAGATTTATTATAGGTGAATAGACTTCTTCTTGATGTCTAGTAGGGTTTGTCTTATGTTTATAAATGTAATCAAGAGTCATCTTTATGAAGTTTCTAGTTCTAAAAATGTGCTCCAAGACCTTGTGGGAAAATAGCTGATAATAGCCCTCATGAAATCACCCTTAACATTGAAGTATATAAGTCTTCATGTCAACCTATATTCTATGATAAATTTGGCTTATATATCAGCTGTATGGTCGGCCTCATATAAAAGAAGGAACCTATATATATATCCCTGTCTGCGGCTCATTTGGGAAATAAATCTTGGACAACTCTGAAGTTAGTACAAAAGTATTTGCTGACTTCTCTGAGATAGAATTGCGGTGGTTTTCGAGCAAAGTATAGGCTATTCTATGCAGATATATCTGAACCAAGTGCGGACTTAAGACAATGAAAGTCTTTGCGGATTCAAAAAGGTGTTTTCAGTGCAGATTTATGGGAAGGTTTTTTAGTGGAAAGGTTGAAGAACTTCAACGATTATTACTTGACAAACAACGCTAAAGCTGTGCAGATCAATCTAAAAAAATAAGTGCATATACCTGAAATATAATATGTTCCTATTTCTCCAAAGTGTAATTGCGGATTTCATGAAGCAGTCATAAGGTGGCATTTTCGGATGTGTCACAACCTATAGTTTGGATACTAGAACAAGAAAAAGGCTATCGTTCAGAACAATAAAGACGGAGAAGGGAAGGTATAAAGAGAAAGCATTCTAAAAGAAGAATAAAAGTGATGAAGGTAAATCTGTGATTTACCTTCCCAACCACAATGCAGAAAGAAAACCTTGGAGACCGAGTTCTCTAGTGTAGAACAGAGCATATTGTTGAATAAGAGAAGAATCAAGTTTGGAAGGGCAGTGGCAAGGTCTTGGACACATTCCTAAGCTAGGGTCTAAGTCTGGGTCATGGTACTTGTCATTTGAAGATCTATAAGAAAAATTATTTGCGGGTTTTCCTCTCCAAGAGGGAGAGGTTTTTCCCTGGCTCTAGGAGCCTAATTTTGTGTCTTGTGAATTTTAATAATTGACTTGATGAAATACTAACTAAGCTAAAGAAAAGAAAGACATAAGTAACTCAAGAAAGCTCACAAGTAATTATCAAGAAGAGAATTTGTAATAATCTATAGCCCTCCAAATTCTCAATATGGTATCAGAAATAAGGTGCTGAACTTAAGGGATGCTTGACAAAGGAGACATTCCAGGAAGCAAAAATCAAAAGTTTGGTTGGAAAATCAAATCAGTTTAAAAGGAGGACCTCAAATTTTGAAGATATTATTCATCAAGGATTCAAGATCTCCTACATTGAACATTCCTATCATAAAGGAAACCCTTGACTTCATCTTCAAACATCATCAAGGAAATTGCAAGCCACTCTACTCAAGTAAGTATCTATGACCCTACTTAAATCTGTCAAAATGACTTATTCTAAAGAGAGCAATGAGCTAGTTGGATCATCAAACTTTAGTGCATGGAAAAAGAGGACATATTTGAGTTTGATTGAAGATGAAGTTATGGAATATATCGAAGGTTCTACAATCCAAACTCCAAAAGAAGATGCTCCAGCTCATGCCAAGTACATGAAGGGAGAAATTAGAGCCCAGAGGATTCTCATAGAATCCATTAAGGACTCACTCATTCCTTATGTATCAAAACGAAAGTCTGCAAAATAAATATATAATAAATTGGTGGAGCTATTTTCTGTGAGTATTGCAGGAGACGAAATCTCTCTAATACAATAACTATACAAAATGAAATTGTAAAGGGAATAAGGAATCACTCCATAATTTATGAGGATTTATGAAATAAGAGATCAACTAAAAGAACTGGGAGAAGTAATGTCTGACACTGATATTACTACAATGGTGTTGAATGCTATAACATAGGAATAAGGAAACTTCACTTCTAGTTTATACGAGAATAAAGAAGCCACCCCATTCCATGATTTATGGTATTTATGTAAAATAGAGTAAACAAGAATAAAGGCCAAAGATGATACGAGACCAAGTGAAGAGAATCATGCCTTTACAGCATCATACAGGAAGAAAGGAAGATTCGAAAAATTTGGCCCTCAAAATAAAAGAAGGAATATGGACAACGTACGATGATTTGGATGTAATGAACTTGGGAATTATAAAATATATTGTACTAAAAATGACAGGGATAAGAGGAAAAGGGAAGAAGCCCATATCTCAGATGTGAGGGAAGGACCTGATGCAAAGAAATCTAAGAAATAAGAAGCAAGGGATCTCTACTATGATTGATATCATCTTCTCCTTTAAGTGATTTCTGTTGGTTGTAAAATAGTATGATAGGAAGCAATGTATATTATAGCATCATGATAAAAGGCATGTTATGAGCTCTTGGTGAATCATCTCTGGGAAAACCTCTCTGATAACATTACTAAAGTAAAGTAGTCATCAAGATCAAGGGTCATAACAAAGTCAAAATTTTGGGATGTGATGACATATTGATGGAGCAGGCCAAAGGAATGAAGCTCTTCATTCTAGAGAAATTGCTACAAGATGACTCAAGGGAAAAATGTATGATATATATATATATATATATATATATATATATATATATATATATATATATATATATATATATATATATATATATATATATATATATATATATGTGTGTGAATCTCTGTGAAGTCATATGGTTGCAGGTAATAAAATTCCATATTTAGAAGTATGATCTATGAAGAATGATCTCTCGGTGCACTGATAGATGAAATCAACATAATATGTCCTCATCTAATATGAGGTGGTTTTATATGAATGAGAAACTGGAAAATTTGTACGTTCTTAGGAATGGAGAATGTGCATAAAGGAAGAGATCATGAAATGAAACCATGTTAAGAGGAAATTATAATCTGGAATCCAAGAAGATGTGACTAAGAGATCTCCTGGGAAGATATGTAGACTCTGAAGGAAGTCTAGTAAAAAAGAAGACCCTTGGAAAACATATCATTAGGATATGTGTCAATCTTAGTAATATATGCCAATGCCTACAAGAAGATGTCATGGTGAAAGATCATCACTGAGGTAACTTATGTTTTAAAAGTTCATATGTATATGTTTATCTGGATGAATTTGTGCAGGGTTGCTAATCATGGGAAAGGATGTATGATCCTTGGACATGATTCGAAGGAAAGAAACATGGCATAACAGTGAACCATATGAGAAATTCAGATGAATCACTTTCTGGTGGATGACATGACTCATGAATGAAAGTGATGAATGATATGTGACCTATGAAGCTAAAAGTTAAAGATTCCTCAATATCAAAATCCACAACATCAAGGGGAGGAACTCTTCATAAGCAGCTAGGTGTCTCACCATTGCTATTGCAGGTCCATGATTGAGAGGGAGCCTGGTGATCAGTTTCTTACCTAGAAGAAATTGGGTAATTCCTAAGAATGAGCTTAGGTACATTCCTTATACAGGAATGCGTACATTCCCTTGTGGAATTATTCCTCCCTAGCTGAGAGGGAGAGATAGACACATCATTCTGGTCTTCACTTGGGAAGACAAAATGGAGGATTGGGTAACAATCTAGCATTCGATAATATTTGAGAATGTGTTAGGGCATTCAAGATTAGAGTAGTCAGGGACCGATATTCTTTGAGGGCTAGCTACCTGTTATCACCCTTAAAAAAATTTCTTAACTCTGTAAGTTTACACTGTTTTAGTCATAGTGTCAAATAGGTCTTGAGTTACTTTAGTCTTGATAAAGGGTAGGTTATAGGTTTAGAAGTCTTAAAAATTCATTTTTCGATTTCAAATAAAGTCTTTAGGTCTCATCCCATGGTTGAAAAGTCTCATCATTCACTTAAAATCATGTCATCAACTTTCGGATGAAACCCCTGCAATTAGCCACAAAACCGCAGCTTTGTAGCACGATCAATTCAAAATTTGAGTTTTGCGCTACGAAAGCACTGCTACTTTCGTAGTATAAAGTGTGAAAAATGCACTATGTGCGCTACGAAAACGCGGATTCTTAAAAGGTCATGTCAAAGCCTAGAAATTGTCAGAAATTCGTTAGGTTATGATAGGTTTACGTCATGGTGAGTCAGTTAGGGTCATATTCAAAATGCTCCATATCCATCATTACTATGGCAGGGGTTTCATATTGAGAAAAGAAATTTCAAATTCAAAAGGTCTTGTCTATTTTAGTTATTCCAGTTTTCATTTGCTCATACTAAACTGTGAAACATCCCTATTTCGAGCTCAAGCTTATGGTTTTTCTATACCAAGGACATTTCATACATTATCAAGCGAGGCTGATCCTTTTTCAAGCGAGGATGCCAAATCAAATCAAGAGAGGCTGTTTGCAAGAGAGGCTAATTATCAAATTCTAAAGGAAGCCAACATGGTTTTTCTGAAACAAGTATGGCTGAGGAGAAAAAGAACCATAGATTAGGACATTGTTTGAGGTCTGAACCTGAAAGCACAAGAGTTTTAGCTGAAGACAAAATATTAATGGATGATTTCAGTAAAGCAGGTTGTTTAAAGTTCTATGAAAAGCTGCAGGGTGGACATACTCAGGTATCAAAAGAATTTGCATTACATTTCAGTGGTACAAATACAAAGGTTGGGATGTTAAATATGTCAGTGACACCTGAAACCATTTCTCTAGTGACTGAAATACCTAGAGGACAGGAAACATGGTTTAAAGGTTTTAGGTTCGATATGGAGGCATGCAAGATGTTTTTGAAGCCATAATATGTAGAGATGGACTTGAATAATGTAGTTCCCAGAAACTGTATTAAGGATAGCTATGCCAAACTATTGCTCAACATCTAGAGATATTTCACATGCGAAGGCAGGTACCACAAAGTTTACATCTATCATTTAAAATTCCTATTACACTTCACAGGTATGATATCACTGGATTTACCATTTTTCCTATATAGAAGCATTGCTAAAATGGTTGATAAGGTCCAAGTGAAATCCGATGACTGTGAAACATCTCTGTTTCACCATGGCTTAAATAAATTGTTGGTTTTGAATGACCTCCAGAAGATTAGTAGGGATTGGTCCTCTTTTCTATTTATAAGTGGATTTGAAATGGAAGCTCAAACTCCAGCTAAAAACCCTAAGGAAAAGGAAAATCCAACCCCACCAGCAGAATCTAGTCAACCTGTAGCTGTAAGGACCGGGAGGTTTGTCAAATTAAAGCCAAGAAACAAGTGAAAGGTAAAGTAGAAAGGACATTAGTGATTGTTGCAGAAACCTCTCCACCTGAAAAACAAGGGTTACAGAGTACCAAGGAAGCTAAATAGAAACAAATAGATGTTAAGAAAATAGTCCAGAGAATCACAAGGAGTCAAAGTAAAACATCAAAAGGAAAGATAGTGGTTTCAGGATCAACTGACAGCCCAGGTTTGAAAGGAAACTTAGGTGATATATTACGTGCAATAGACATACAAGAATCTCCTATAGTGCACCCTGATTTCGTAGGGATTAAAGAAAGCAAACGGAAAGGGATGGAATCATCAAAGAAGCTAGAGTTTAAGGATGAATATGCAGCATTTGTTTTCCAAGCTAGGAGGCCTCTAACTAGGAATTCTAAAAGGCTAAAAGAACTTAATGCAGAAGTTGAGGAAACAAATGAAGCAGCTATTGTTCATAAGGAGATAATTGATCTTTCCTCACCTGCAACAAAACATGCAGAAAACATAGTATCTACAACAAAGGAGGAAATTACCAAGTATAAAATTATGGAAGAGAGGTTAAGATTAGCAAATCATGAAATTTCCAAGTTGAAGAAAAGAGCTAGAAAACATGTCATTGAGAAAACAAAGTTTAAAAGGATGAAAGTTGTTTGGGAAGGTAAAAAAGTTTCAAAATTAGAAATACCAAGCAGTGAGGAACAGTTCTTCACATGCACAGTCTCAGCCATCAAGGAAGAAAAGTTTGTAAGAGTCATAAACACTCATTTGAGAGCTAGCAACAGAAGGTTAAGAAGACAAGTTGAAGATCTGGAGATACAACTGACAAAGTCTCAAGAAAAGTTAAAAGGGCAGTGAAATAGAGTGATTGGGCAGTAAAACAAAGTGATAAATCCATAAGTCAATCTCTGATCAAGATGAAGGTAAAATTTGATGAAGATTATGTTTTTGGGGTCATATTGCTGTGTTTTTGAAATAATACCAACACCTTTAAAGTTTAAACATCTCCAAGGTACAAATTTTGAAGACAGTTTTGAAAAAACTGCTTACACAGCAGTTTAGTAGCGCAGATAGTGAAAATCTGCTGAAATGCGCTATGAAACTGCTGAAGTAGTCTTCTATCACATTTTAATATCAAATTTTGGGGGAAGTTTGGTTAATTTTGACTTGAAATGGTTGGTGGAAGTGTACAAATAGCACATGAAGGTTTACTTGAAGAAATCAGGTCAAAATTTGATTGAAAAAAGGAGCTAAATACTGTGCTACGAAAAGCGCTACGAAACTGAGCTACTTTCATAGTGCAGGTTTATCCTTTGCCTTTTTGCACCATTCGAATTATATTTTCTGCATAGCTGGAGGATTAAAGATATATGGTGAATTTTTGGCAACATGACACATGTAGACCTGATCTATTAATAAAAAAAGTACTCAAAACAGATAAAGAAATCAAAGAGGCTAAAAAACAGGAAAACATGTTTCCTATTTTTTAGGAGAACATTATCATTAACAGCAGGGTCACTTCAAGTGAAAGGTCAGCATCCAAATTCGACTTCATGGGATTGCAGGTGGAAAAATATGTAATAAAGATTAGATAAGGTTGTTAGAAGGATATTTAAGAGTTTCAGTCCTATTAGAATTAGGACTTTTCATAAGCATTATAGCTATCAATTTGTAATAAATAGTATGTCTCAGATTAGGAAAGGTGTTAAACTCTTTGAGTTCGATGTATCTAGTGGAGAAGAAGGGATCCTATCTTGTAAATGGTCTATAAAGAGCATAAGGTATAAATTCAACAGGTTGGACACTTTTATTAGCAAAGACTGTGTTATTGTATGTCACTGGTTTTTTCAGCTTAATACAGAGTTCTATTTTGACAACTCAAGATTCATAAGGAGTTCTTGTTCATTATTGTTCTAATGGCATTCTTCAATATCTCTATTTGCAGTGGTGTTTGTATATGATACTTAGAATTCATTCATAATGCTCTAACTTCCTTCATATACAAACTAACTGTGTGTTTCACTGTTTTACTATTTTACTCACTGACTAGAACTCTAAATGCCTTGACTTCCATACTAGATAGAATGTGATGTTTTTGCTGAAGTTATCTTGCCTCCATGGCCCAATGGATGTTTTCTAATCTGTGATACAACCAATTATATTATTCTATATTTTTACCTTAGAGTTAGCAATCTATCCATTAATCAAAAATCATAAACCCTTGAGAGAGCCCTCTCAGGTTGAGGAGGCTAAGCCTCAGCCAAAAGATTGGTCTGAAACAGTTACACAAAGTCCACTTGATGAGCAACCAATCAGGTTAGATTTTGTGATAACACTACCCAAGAGAAGAATAGTCCAAGAAGGTCATACTTTGGGAACACCCGGGTGGAGTATGTACCTTGGAGAGTTAATGACTATGGTGTCTATAAGTCATGTGTCTCGCCAACATTGTAGCTCATTGTCTCGTTGAGAGATGGGGCTGTTAGTCAAGGCCTTTCACTAGGACAATGATGGTTGATATGATGATATACATATGCGATTACCAATACGATTCTTCTTATGAGATTCTTCACTTTGAAAGTGACCATGTACCTGTATGAATACCTCCCTAGTTAAGAGGGAGTGTTGAAAAGTGTAACTAGGTTAGTCTTCATGTTGATTATGTAATTATGTATTTATATAAAGATGAAGACAAAGATAATAAAATGTATTTTTGTTTTACTTGCTTGATGGGTTTCATGAGAAAGATTTATTATAGGTCAATAGACTTCTTCTTGATGTCTAGTATGGTTTTTATTATGTTTATAAATGTAATCAAGAGTCATGTTTATGAAGTGTCTAGTTCTAAAAATGTGCTCCAAGAGCTTGTGGGAAAATAACTGATAACAACCCTCATGAAATCACCCTTAACGCTGAAGTATATAAGTCTTCATGTCGGCCTATATTCTATGCCAAAGTCAACTTACTATATCGTGGGCCTCATATCAAAGAAGGAACCTCTATATATATCCCTGTCTGCGGCCCATTTAGGACAGAAATCTTGGAAAACTCTGAAGTTAATACAAAAGTATTTGTGGAATTTTATGAGATATAATTGCGGGGTTTCTGAGATAAGTTCATGTTGTTTTATGTGGATATATCTGAACCAAGTTCAGACTTAACACAGTGACAGTTTGCAAACTTAACACAGTGACAACCTTTACAAATTATTAAAGGTGTTTTTAGTGTAGATTTCTAGGAAGGTGTTTCAGTGGAAAGGTTGAAGAAATTCAACGATGATTACTTGAAACACAATGCTGAAGCTGTGAAGATCAATCTGAAACAATAAGTGCAGATAGCTGAAATATAATATGTGCAGGTTACTGCAAAATGTAATTTCGGATTTCATGAAGCAGTCATAAGGTGGAATTTCCAGATGTGTCACAACCTATAGTTCAGATACTAGAACAACAAAAAGGCTACGGTTCAGAAAAATGAATACGGAGAAGGGAAGGTATAAATAGGAAGAATTCTAAAAGAAGAATAAAAGTGAGGAAGGTAAATATTCCCAACCACAATGCAACAACAAAATATTGGAGACCGAGTTCTCTAGTGTAGAACAGAGTAGATCGTTGAAGAAGAGAATAATCAAGTTTGAAAGTGCTGTGGCAAGGTCTTGGAGACATTCCTAAGCCTAGGGTCTAAGTCTAGGTCATGGTACTTTTCATTTGAAGATCTATAAGAAGAATTATTTGTGGGTTTTCCTTTCCAATAGGGAGAGGTTTTTCCCTGGCTCTAGGTGCCTAATTTTGTGTCTCGTGCAATTTGATAATTGACTTGATGAAAGACTAAATAAGCTAAAGAAAAGAAAGACATAAGTAACTTAAGCAAGCTCACAAGTAATTATCAAGAAGAGAATTTGAATAATCTCTAGCCCTCCAAATTCTCAACAATAACCTATATGAAGTTCAAATATTAAGATCTAGGTGAAATGCAAGGATCTTGTTTATTTTAAGTTAAATTCCTAATCTAAGTTGGACATTCCCCCTAACAGTTTTGAGAAACAATATTTAGAGTAGGTTTTGGGATGGAAGCCAACATGAAGCCGCAAGTGGCCTGATGAACGATACTTCCCCCTCTGTTCCAACCACCCTATGCCACTGACGTTGCAGAGACTTTGGCTCTTATGACTAAGAAGGGTTGAATCCATCAAGCTAATTGAGAAAGGGTTGTACGAGGTGTCTATAAACAAAGCTTATGCTTGGAGGTAAGTTGTTAATGCAACTACTCATATAATGCGTTGAAAGATAGATGAGTGAAATTTATTAATTAGAGATTATCTTAAGTTTTAATAAGTTATGTGCAATCTCACAATTAAGAAAGTGCCAATTAACTTAATGCCAGAAATAAACCAATCCACAAGATGATAACAATTGAAAGAAACTAGAGCACTTATCCCATGGTTGACATTATCATCTTGAATCCTATTGGTTATTAAAAATTTTATTTTGGTTGTACATTTTTCTTAGCAGGCCCATTTTAGACCTCAAAATTTCTCTAATACAAATTTTAGGTTTCTTTAAAATGCAACTTTGATAATTATATCAGATCTGAAGTAACTTGTTAAAACAATAGGTAAATCAACAAATTAGTGATTTATTAGTGCTGCAACAAGTGCTAAATCAATCCCAAAACATAGAAGAAAATTGCTAAACTGAAAAAAATCAAATTTTGAGCACTTGTAGGTATGTTATTAAAAAAAAATTAGATCTGATTTAGAGATTTATGCAGAAATTTCTAGTAATAAAATTTCTTAATTCCCAAGTGACCAAAATTTAGGAAAATTCAAATTTTGCTAAATTTTAGAGTTGTTTTGACCAATTAGATGCAATTTTAGGGTACTTATATCACTGTTATAAAATAAAAATTACAACAATAATAGGATAATGAGGAATTAGGGTTTAGAGAGAAAACCCTAGGACCAAGGCCTTGTAGATCCATTAGACCAAACTTGCCAAAATTTTGGGATGAGGTTTCCACCTGCAAATCAAACTTTTTTGAGCCAAATATTTGTAAAACCCACCAAATATTGAGTGCCAAAAATAAAAAATGGATATATGTCAAAATAGGGAAAACTAGGGCCAAAGAGGGCCAACACTAGGTGAAATAGGGATAACATTGAGGCTTAGAGGTTGTAGGAAGGCCAATCAAGGGTAAAAAATGGCCAAGGATGGAAAAGATGAAAGGCGAGGAGGCGAGAAAAGCCTTAACATGCTGGAAGTTGGGGATAAAGGGAAACTTAGGGATTGAAAAGCTCATAACTAGCCAAAAGGGTAGTCATTTAGGGTCAGAAGAGTGATGATAATTTTCGTAATGGAAAAGCCCAATAAATTGGTCCCCGAAAATGATGCCAAAAAATGTTGTCACTCATATTTTACAGGCACCACGACAATTTCTCAGGGCAGGGGCTATCACCCTGATCCCTGTCCACTCCGCTCTAGCTGTCTCCAAACAACAGGCTATGGGGGGTAGTCCCTATGGATATGAGGTAATGGAAAATAAGTTGGGAACCAACTTGTCCAGGAGACACAGTTGAGTGGCCTAGCTACTTGGTAAATTTTATCAAGATTAATGATTCAATTAGATTTACTATTGAGATTAGTTCCTGATAGAGTTAAAATTTCTTGATGAAATAACCTATATGAAGTAAAATTCCTAAGATCTAGGTGAAATGCAAGGATATTTTTTATTTTAATTTAAATTCATAATCTAATTTGTACCTTCCCCTTAACTTTTTTGAGAAATAATGTCCAGAGTAGGTTGTGGGTTGGAATCCAACGGGAATCAGGCAATGGCCTAATTAACGATACTTCCCCCTGTATTCCAACCACCCGATGCCTATGACGCTGCAGAGAATGTGGCTATGACGATTACAAGTTCATTTTGTTAACCACTAAGAAGGGACGAATCCCTCATGCTAATTGAGAAAGGGTTGTCGTGGGATTCTATCAACCAAAATTATGCTTGGAGGGAAGTTGTTAATGCAAATATTATAATGCGTATGCAAAATAGATGAGTGAATTTTATTAATTAGAGATTATCTTAAGTTTTAATAAGTTATGTGCAATCTCACAATTAAGAAAGTGCCAATTAAATTAATTCCAAAAATAGACCAATCCACAAGATGATAACAATTGAAAGAAACTAGAGCACTTATCCATGAGTGATTATCAATAAAAGATTCCAACCAAAGTTACTCAAGAATATTATTATGCTAATACCACAATGCCAATTATATTTTAGATGTCCAAATTAACTTGATTCACCAAAAATATTAGATTTATATATTTGAGTGTTTTCAAGTGCAAACTCAGACAATTCTTATGACCAAGCTAGGATAAACGAGTGTTAGGTAAACAATAACAATTCAAAAATTTCAGCACCTATTAGTCTTATGAAAATAGTAATAAAATCACTTTAGATACAAAAGATGACAAGCATATGATAACAAGAGATTCTCAAAAAATTTCCAATATAAAATTATGAATTTTCAATCCTCTCAATATGATATGTTCAACAAAAATCAGATCTACAAACTCCTATTGCAACAGTGATAAAGTCATGCACTTGATGAGTTATTAGTGCCAAAATGTGCCTAGAATTGAGAATTAACTTGCCAAACTGAAAAATCAAATTTTAGGTTAAATTAAGATGCAACTTTCATAATTATATCAGATCTGAAGTAACTTGTTACAACAATAGGTAAATCAACAAATCAATGAGTTATTGATGCTACCACAACTGCTAAATCAATCCCAAAACTTGAAAGAAATTTTCCAAACTAAAAAAATCAAATTTTGAGAAATTTTAGGTATGTTATTAAAACAGATTCATATCTGATTCAGAGACTTATGTAAAAAATTCCAACAAGAAAATTAATAGATCTGAAATAGATCCTTAATGCTTGAGTGGCCAAAAATTTAGGAAATTATAATTTGGCAATTTTAGATCTATTTTGATCAATTAGATGTAATTCTAGGGTACTTATATCATTGTTATAAAATGAAAATTACATCAATAATAAAACAATGAGGAATTAGGGTTTAGAGAGAAAACCCTAGGCACACAACCTTGTAGATCCCTTTGTCCAAACTTGCCAAAAATTTGGGATGAGGTTGCCACGTGAAAATCAAACTTATTTTAGCCAAATCTTTGCAAAAACTACCAAGTATTCAATTAGAAAAACTAGAAAATGGATAAAGGTCAAAATATGGAAAAGTATGGTCAAAGAGGGCCAATGCTAGGCCCAATAGGGCTATCGTTGAGGCTCGGAGGTTGAAGGAAGGCTCATCAAGGATAAAAATGTCTAAGGAGGGAAAAAACGAAAAGAAAGTAGGCGGGAAAAACCATAACATGCTTGACGCTCAGGCTAGAGGGAAACTTAGGGCTTGAAAATCCAACGAATAGACCAGGGGACAACTGTTTAGGGTGAGAAAGGGGGGATGAGGCATCCTAGCCCCATGGCCAGGCCAATTAAGGCCTTAAAACCCCAACGCAGGGCTAGAAGGAGGAGGGCGAGGCCTCTAGGCCTCATGACCAACCCTAAAGAGGGTTAAAAAGATGACACATGGGAGATATAGGCTGACACATGGCTAGAGAAGGAGGAGATTAGCCTTGGAGGGCTTAATTTCAAGCTCAGGAGGGACAAAAATTGAAAACACAACTTCAATAAATGTTATTACTTCTGATATTAAATTTTGCATAGTTTCTTCAGTGGTTAGCCCTGAAAAAAGTTTTAGAGACTAGATGTTACCCTTAAGGGCCTATATATAGCTCTATTCCAACTTTCTCCACTAGATCTCACCTACAAAAATGGAATCACATATACCCAAAACCACAAATATATACAAAAATACTTTAGAAAATTAATGCACACTATAGCCTTAGCAAAGTTCAAATCAACCACATAAATATTTGGAATCCAAACAAGGTCAGTTCATGCCCACAATTTGTGAACTTAGAGATCAAGGACAGGGGAGCCTGCAAACACTATAAATATTTCTCAAAAAAAATTGTTATATAATATTGCGAATCAAAGCTTATATGATGAAATTACATATATGAAGTGAAAATCCTAAGATCTATGTAAAATGAAAGGATCTTGTTTATTTTAAGTTAAATTCCTAATTTATGTTGGACCTTCCCCTTAACTGTTTTGAGAAACAATATTTAGAGTAGGTTGTGGGATGGAAGTCAACACGAAGCAGGAAGTGGCTTGATGAATGATACTCCCCCCTCTGTTCTAACCACCCTGTGCCTCTGACGTTGCAGATACTTTGGCTCTTGCGACTAATAAGGGTTGAATCCATCAAGCTAATTGATAAAGGGTTGTACTAGGAGTCTATCAACCAAGCTTATGCTTGGAGGTAAGTTGTTAATGCAACTACTTTTATAATGCGTATGAAAGATAGATGAGTGAAATTTGTTAATTAGAGATTATCTTAAGTTTTAATAAGTTATGTGCAATATCACAAATAAGAAAGTGCCAATTAACTTAATGCCAGAAATAGACCCATCCACAAGATGATAACAATTGAAAGAAACTAGAGCACTTATTCACCAATGATTATCAACACAAGATGCCAACCAAAGTTACTCAAGAATTTTATTATGATAATACCACAATGTCGGTTAGATTTTAGATGTCCAAATTAACTTCATTCACCAACAAGATTAGACTTAGATATTTGAGTGTTTTCAAGTGCAAACTTAGAAAATTCTTATGATGAAGCTAGGATAAACGAATTTTAGGTCAACAATAACACTTAGAAATTTCAGCACCTATTAGTCTTATGAAAATATTACTAAAATCACTTTAGATCCAAGAGATGACAAAAATATGATAGCTAGAGATGCTCAACAACTTGCCAAAGTAAAATTATGAGTTTTCAATCCTCTCAAGATGTTATGTTTAGCAAAAATCAGATATGAAAACTCCTATTGCAACAGTGAGAAAGTCATGCACTTGGTGAGTTATTAGTGCCAAAATGTGTCTAGAATTGATAATTAACTTGCCAAACTGAAAAATTCATTAGGGGAATTTTGAGGTCTAAAATGGGCCTCCTAAAAAAATTATAAAATAATAATGGAAACAATAAAATAAGATTATATTACATCATCAAATTTTAGAAGGAAAAAAGAGAAAAACAACTTTTTCATCTCATGTTTTCAACTTATATTCTCCCTTTGGGTTTACTCAAATTTCGAGAGGGAACACTCGTTGGATGCATAATTTGTTTCCTCATTCGAGGAGTACCTATGTTGCATACTTTCGATGGACCCTGCTACATGAAAAGTGAGAAATACATGAAAAAATTGATTGCAATCACGATTTTTCATGTATTTCTCATTTTTCGTGTAGCAGGGTCCATCGAAAATATGCAACATGGGTACTCCTTGGAAGAGGAATTAAGTTTTTCATCCAACAAGTACTCCCTCTTGAAATTTGAGTAAAAACTTAGGAGTATAAGTTGAAAATACAAGTTGAAAAAGTAGTGTTATTATTTTATTATTTTTTAATATTTTTACTTTTTTACCCCAAAAATGGTGAATCATCCGCCATGGTTCACATTATCATCTTGAATCCTATTGGTTCTTATAAAGTTTATTTTGGTTGTACATTTTTCTTAGGAGACTCATTTTAGACCTCAAAAGTTCTCTAATACAAATTTTACGTTTCTTTAAGATGAAACTTTGATAATTATATCATATCTAAATTAACATCTTACAACAATACGTAAATCAAAAAATCAATGATTTATTGCTGCTACAACAAGTGCTAAATCAATCCCAAAACTCGGAAGAAAATTGCTAAATTGAAAAAAAATCAAATTTTGGGCACTTTTAGGTATGTTATTCAAAAAAATCTGATTTAGAGATTTATGCAAAAAGTTCCAGTAATCAAATTACTAGATATGAACTAGATCCTTAATTCCCAACTGGCCAAAATTTAGGAAGATTCAAATTTTGGTAAATTTTAGAGTTGTTTTGACCAATTAGATGCAATTTTAGGGTACTTATATCATTGTTATAAAATGAAAATTACAACAATAATAAGATAATGAGGAATAAGGGTTTAGAGACAAAACCCTAGGCCCAAGGCCTTGTATATCGCTTAGACCAAACTTGCCAAAATTTTGGGATGAGGTTGCCACCTGCAAATCAATTTTTTTTGAGCCAAATCTCTGCAAAACCCACCAAGTATTGAGTGCCAAAAATAAAAAAATGGATATATGTCAAAATATGGAAAACTATGACCAAAGAGGGCCAAAAATAGGCCAAATAGGGCTAACATTGAGGCTTAGAAGCTATAGGAAGGCTGATCAAGGGTAAAAAATGGCCAAGGATGGAAAAGATGAAAGGAGAGGAGGCAAGAAAAGCCCTAATAGGCTGGACGCTAGGGCTAGAGGGAAACTTAGGGATTGAAAAGCCCAAAGGGTAGTCATTTAGGGTGAGAAATTAGGGTTGAGGCCTCCTAGCCCCACGACCAAGCTAATTAAGGCCTTAAAACCCCAACACAGAGATAGAAGGAGGAGGTCGAGGCCTCTAGGCCTCTTCAAAAACCATAAAGAGGGATAAAAAGATGACACAATGGGGATATAGGCTAACAAAGGGCTAGAGAAGGAGGATTCTATCCTTGGATGGCTTAGATCTGGGGCTGAGACGGTTAAAACTTGAAAAGCCAACTTCAACATCCCTAACAACGTCATCAAAAATTTTGTGGAGTTGGCGGGACAAGGAAGATAAAAATGATTAGAGAATTAAGAAGAGATATTATAAATGTCATAATTCTTAGGACCAAGAAATGGCTCCCCGAAAACGACGCCAAAAAATGTTGTGGCGTTGGCGGGACAAGGAAGATAAAGATAATTAGATAATTAAGAAGAGTGATGATAATTTTCGTAATGGCAAAGGCCAATAAATTGGTCCCCAAAAACAACGCCAAAAAATGTTGTCACTCATATTGTACAAGCACCTCGACAACCGCTTAGGGCGAGGGCTGTCACTCTGATCCCTGCCCAATTTGTTCTAGCTGTCTCCAAACAACAGGCTATGGGGGATAGTCCCTATAGAAATGAGGTAATGGAAAATAATTTGGGAACCAACTTGTCCGGGAGACACAATTGAGTGGCCTAGCTACTTGGTAAAATTTTAGCAAGATTAATGATTCAATTAGATTTACTATTGAGATTAGTTCGTGATGGAGTTAAAATTTCTTCATGAAATAACCTATATGAAGTAAAAATCCTAAGATATAGGTGAAATTCAAGGATCTTGTTTATTTTGAGTTAAATGCCTAATCTAAGTTGGACCTTCCCCTTAACTATTTTGAGAAATAATGTCCAGAGTAGGTTGTGGTATGGAATCCAATGGGAAGTAGGAAATGGCCTGATTAATTATAATTCACCCTATGTTCCAAGCACCCGATGCCTACGACACTATAGAGACTGTGGCTCTGATGACTACAAGGTCATTGTGTTAACCACTAATAAGGGACGAATCCCTAAAGCTAATTTAGAAAGGGTTATCCTAAGAGTCTATCAAGCAAGATTATGCTTGGAGGTAAGTTGTTAATGCAACTATTATAATGTGTATGCAAGATATATGAGTTCATTTTATTAATTAAATATTATCTTAAGTTTTAATATGTTATGTGAAATCTCAAAATTAAGAAATTACCAATTAACTTAATGCCAGAAATAGACAATTGAAAGAAACTAGAGCACTTATCCACCAATGATTATCAATAAAAGATGCCAACCAAAGTTACTCAAGAATATTATTATGCTAATACCACATGTCCAATTATATTTTAGATTTCCAAATTAACTTGATTCACCAACAATATTAGACTTAGATATTTTAGTGTTTTCAAGTGCAAACTCAAACAATTCTTATGACCAAGCTAGGATAAACGAGTGTTAGGTCAACAATAACAATTCAGAAATTTCAGCACCTATTAGTCTTATGAAAATATTAATAAAATCACTTTAGATCCAAGAGATGACAAGCATATGATAACAAGAGATGCTCAAAAAATTTCCAATATAAAATTATGAGTTTTCAATCCTCTCAATATGTTATGTTCAACAAAAATCAGATCTGAAAACTCCTATTGCAACTGTGAGAAATTCATGCACTTGATGAGTTATTAGTTCTAAAATGTGCCTAGAATTGAGAATTAACTTGCCAAACTGAAAAATTCAAATTTTAGGTTTCTTTAAGATGAAACTTTCAAAATTATATCAGATCTGAAGTAACTTGTTACAATAGTAGGTAAATCAACAAATCAATGAGTTATTGATGCTGCAACAATTGCTAAATCAATCCCAAAACTTGGAAAAAAATTGCGGAACTAAAAGAATCAAATTTTGAGCACTTTTAGGTATTGAAAAAATGTTCAGATATGATACAGAGACTTATGTAAAAAATTCTAGCAAGAAAATTACTAGAATTGAAATAGATCCTTAATGCCCGAGTGACCAAAATTTAGAAAAAAATCAAAATTTGCAATTTTAGAGTTATTTTGATCAATTAGATGTAATTTTAGGGTACTTATATCACTATTATAAAATGGAAATTACAACAATAATAAAACAATGAGGAATTATGGTTTAGTGAGAAAACCGTAGGCATAAGGCCTTCTAGATCCCTTTGTCCAAACTTGCCAAAATTTTGGGGTGAGGTTGCCGCTTCTAAATTAAACTTTTTTGAGCCAAATATTTGCAAAACTTACGAAGTATTCAGTCCAAAAAACTAAAAAATGGACAAAGGTCAAAAATTGAAGGAAGGCTCGTCAAGGAGAAAAAATGGCCAAGGAGGGAAAAAATGAAAGTAAAGTAGGCAGGAAAAACCCTAACATGTTTGACGCTCGGGCTAGAGGGAAACTTAGGGCTTGAAAATCCAACGGCTAGACCAAAAGGCAACCGTTTAGGGTGAGAAAGGGGGGAAGATGCCTCCTAGGCCCATGGACGGGCCAATTAAGGCCTTAAAACCCCAACGCAGGGCTACAAGGAGGAGGAAGAGGCCTCTAGGTCTCATGGCCTGATTTGAAAATGGAATGTACTTGAAAAGGGTGCAAGGTATCCATTTTCATTTATGTAAATGAGTGCAAATACTCCAAATTTTAAATCTGAAAATGTGAGAACTTCTTATTTCTAATACAGAGATAGACTGTAGCGGCATTTACCGGATATGTCACCTTTCAAAGAAAGGATGAATCCAGAAGCTACCTGGCCCTCTTACAAACTCTTCCTAAAGAAATAATGGAAGTAAACACTCAGACTTAATTAAAATGACCTTACTCAAACTTGAAATTATGCAGAATTTTTGCTTGGAAGAGGTGTATGTCTTTTCTTCTGTTTATGTGTTTTAAGTTTATTTGTTTTTGCTGAAACTTAACATGTATATCAGCAACATAATTCAGCCATATAATAACAAAACACAACAGCAATATAATATTGGAGTTCACCCCAACTCTTGGGCTACATCTCCTTTGAGCTTCGTCAACATGACTAGACTCTTTGGGATTAAGGTACATAAATTATTTTAAAACCTCCACACTTAACCAAAATGAATACAAAAATGATTCAAAGGGTTGAGAATACCATTTTAAATCCCTTTAATGGCTGTCCAATTCCTGCAAACAACTTTAGGCTTCCATGGACACACATCCTTCTGTCGGTGCACTAAGTTTCTCTGAGCTTCTAAATGGCACAAACTCCCTCAGATTTATATTTCTATCCCTGATACCACTACTTCTGCATACAATAATGATCAGACATCAATTATTAACTGATAAATTTCTTACATTAAGCACAACATCCCCAAAAATGGCTCTCCTCCACGGTTTGCCCAGGGCTGCCCACGATTTCATATCAACTTCTCAAGCTATAGAAGTACTCAAAATGATCTGAAATCACTTCCATTAGTTCCATAATGACTTAAATAGTCAAGATAGATTTTTTTTTCATCAAAAACGGCCTCCAGTTGCTCCGGTTTTGCCTACACACTCTGTTTGGAAAATGGCCTCTAGAACTTAAATGAAGCTTTTCGGCTTTCTAAAGTTCTTAACAGGCTCTGAAAACCATCTAAACAGATTCAAAAGGCATGAAATAGCTAAGAATTACTATTCATTTACCTTAAACAGAGAAACAAAATCCAATACACAACCTTCTCCTTCTAGGCCCTGATGGCTCCTTCATCTTCTTTGATGCTTAAACCTCTGAAGATGACCTCCGTTAGATTTTAGACCTGATCCATTGAGTCCATAAGGTCGAAGAGACCCAAAAAAAAAAAAAAATTCACTCCAAAAGGATCTCCCATGTGAAAGATATGTCCAACTGAAGTTTTTGCCCAATGTTAGGCAAAAATCCCACAAAAAGTGGGCCACAGTTAGTTAACTGCGGATAAACTTGGAGTTCCACTTAAAATGGAGGAAACAACGCTAACTTTGGGGTAGCATAAACTGTTAGCATTAAATTTTAAGTGACATGTAGCCACACATTCTACATTAACTATTGGGGGTCAACCGTTACAACTGTTATAATAAATACAATTTTTGTGCTTCACATATCAAAACCAAAGGCCGTGGGCCAATGGTAAGGTGTAGCGCTTGTTAACCGTAGGTCATGGGTTCAAACCACAAACACACAAAATTTTAATACACGCCATTTCCATTGTGAACTGGGGGCCACGTGGCAGCCTTTGGGCCATCCACCTGGCGGCCTTTGATTGGTCCGCCATTACACAGTCAACTCTCCAACCAATTGCAGAGGGACACTTGTCATAAAACGATTGGTCCACAAGGAATATTCTGTGGAATATTCCAAAGAATATTCCCAGAAAATTTCGAGAAATATTCTCGAAATATTCTTTTTTTAATATTTGCCAATTTCTAAAGTCAAACTGGCCTTGTTTTACTGAAATTGAAGAACTCCAAAGTTGAATAACTTCTTCATACAACGTCGGTTTTCAGTGCCATTCATGGCGTTGGGATCGTATCGCTGAGGCCTATCCCGTCGCTCAGGTTCCAAATCAATTTGAGCACTTTAATTTTTGAGCTTTTTCCCAAGCTTAGATTTGAGCTCCTAATCATGGCCAACCCTAAAGAGGGTTAAAAAGAGGACACATGGGAGATATAGGTTGAAACATGGGTAGAGAAGGAGGACACTGACCTTGGAGGGCTTAGTTTCGAGCTCGGGAGGGATAAAACTTGAAAACCCAACTTCAATAAATTTTATTCCTTTAGATATGAACTTTTGCACAGTTTCTTCAGTGGTTAGCCATGCACAATTTGCACAGGTTCTAGAGCCTAGATGTTACCCTCAAGGCCCTAGATCTAGCTCTATTCCAAATTTTTCCACTAGATCTCACCTGTAAAAATAGAATCATAAATACCCAAAACCACAAATATATAAAAAAATACTTTAGAAAATTAATGCACACTATAGCCTTAGCGAAGTTTAAATCAACCACATAAATATTTGGAATCCAAACAAAGTCGGTTCATACACACAATTTGTGAAATTAAAGACCAAGGACTGGGGAGCCTGCAAACGCTATATATATTTCTCAAGAAAATTTGTTAGATTATATGGAAAATCAAATCATCTAAGATAAACCCAAAATCTATTAATAGAATGAATTTATCTCCATCTAATGAAAACCAAATTTTTAACATTAATCAACACAATATAGGAAACCCAATACCCAACACATAACACAAATCAACGAACATTGAACACCTTGAACTGCACCCTAAATTATTTATTGTGATTCAAATAAAAGTTCCCAACGAGAAAATAACGTTACATCAATGCTTCAAAAATAATTTCTTAGCCAGATATCAGATGGCTAGAGACTGAAATGACTCTAATTTATAAATAAATCCTCCAAGTGGAAAAATTATAGCTACTTTGCTTGATCCTTATCAAAATAATCTTAGCCATCGTAATATACTTGATCATCTTTTAATCTTAACCATTGAATTTTTTTTTTTGAGGGATTTTCAAAATTTTCTTTTGATCCTTTTTTATTAGCTCAAAATTAATTATTTTGAGCTAATTTCCTCAAAAACTTGACTTAACCACCCACGTTCAAGGGTCAATTTTTTCTTGAAATATCCAGTATTCCCTTGGTGGAAGACCTCTAAATATGATTTCCTTTAAGACCCACGAAGGTTTCCACTTGGAGAATTTAATTTTTGTATCAATTTAATTTTGAATCTAAATTAATTAATTTTCTAGCTTAGGATTTATTTACTTTTTTGTTAGAAAATTTAATTAATTGACATTTGAGGGGATCTCATGTTTTTTTCACCCTCTAGTATTTTAACCATGGTGTCTGAGTATGAGGTACCGTGCTTTAAAATATTTTTTACATAAGATTTAAAATTCAAACCTCGAAGGGGGGATACCTATCCAACTTAGACCCTCAAAATACATACCTAATTTGCGACACAACATGATCTAGTAGACCATGTGATTTTTAATAAAATAATTTATTCAACTAGCTTAAATTATTCTCAAATCACCTTTACATAAGACTTGACTAGACCACTAGGACTCACCTAAGACTTTGATGAAAAATTCCACCCTAGCTCTGGGGTGAGGTTGGAGGGAAAAACTATGCCTACCATCCGTGTTTAGAAACACAAATTAGTGAGTGAGATGAAAAAATTCCTAGGATAAAAATTTCACCAAAATAATAAGCTTACCTAGGTTGTTACATACATTCACGGTCCTACTCACATCATTTACATTACAAAGTGCAGAATGGGTTTACAATGACATATATAAATAGCTGAAAGATGATCTGATCATTTGAAAAATATTTGGCATATCTGCTTCCTTGAACTTTGAAAAACAGTGTGTAGCATCTAGCTCCATATGGGGACACATTGTTTCCATGAAGTAATGTGAGAGCCCCTGAATCCCGCATCTAGGAAAAAAAAATCCATCAAATAGACATTCATTCAAAATAAAAATCATCATGTATACATAGTAAATGTCGTTGGGATAGAAATGTATACTCTAACAAACTGAAATATAAAAGACATAACATAAATGTGTGAAATAAAATTATATAAGACATGACATAAAATGTATTAGGGTTAGAGATACTATAAAAAATGATTCCCTATGGCATTATATGTCTTTAACATAGTTCATACTAGCATCTGCTGACTCTCTGACGAGTTTGTGAGTTTTTCTTGGACTTTCCATGCTGAATTATGAAAATACTAGGACTTTGACTCATATGAATATCAAGTTTCTCTGTGCCATCAGACACATCAAATCTCTTCCTTCTTCTTTTCGTTTCAGTGGGATGTGATGTCAATAATGAGACCACTGTAGATTTCCCGTCTTGATCTTGAAGATGCTCAGATGAAATATCTGAAGAACCTAAAGTATGCCCAACCTTATTCTGAATATTCTCAGTCAAAGATGGCACATAATATTGGTATTTCTTAATTTCCATTTTAACCATGGAACTTCTAGTTAACATGTCTTCAATGGGACAAGTGACCTCCTCAGAATAAGATGATAAACACTCTGGTGGACTAGGAGGCTTATGCTCTGTTGAAATTTCTTTGCTTCTTTCATCATATTATATATGGTGATAGTCTCACTCCTATGATCTTTCCATATTTTGTAGCTTATTTTGAAGAATGAAATTTTCAGTTCTCATGACATCCATTTGCTTAGAATGTTCATCCTTCATAACACTGATTTCTTTGGCATGGTTTTGTTCCATGGTCAACAACCTATTTTGAAGGCATATCTGACCAAATTCCATATCCTTAATTACTTTATCATGATTTAATTGAATAGAACTCATTTCTTCCTTATGGTTTGCTTCCATGGTGATCAAACAATTTTAATGGTGACCATCTGATCAGAATGATTAATCTCCATGGTTTCTAGTTCCTCATCATGCTGTTCTTCTATGAATAATAACCTGTTATGGAGACTGAATTCCCTGTCTTGAATAGAGCTCATTTATTTTCTATGATTTTCCTTTATGGAGCTTAGGCTCTTAAACATTATTTTCTTCAATATCCGTCCACCTGATGTTCATGGATCTTATTTCACTAGAGTGATTAGCTATAAATTTCTCTTGATTAAGTCTCCTGGTTTCCACCATTTGAGTTAACTCTTTAATAAGATCCTTATCATTTTATTTTTATTCAAAAATATTAGTTTGATCCTTCGTCCTTGCCTTTCCAATATAAAGGATTCTTCTTCCAAAGACACGAGTGGATTCATCATGAGAATGGTCACAAGGTTTGCAATATGGAAAAAGTTGACGTAGCACATTCTCTTGACACCTTTCTATGATATTTGGGTCTTTTGTAGGATTAATTTCATCCTTTTTCATAGTATTGGAGGCACATGGTGAGCCCCTTGATTTTAATATCTATTTTTAAAAGCATCAATGATGGCTTGTAAGGAGTCAAAAGAATCGTCAGGAAAATCAATACCTAACATCACCTTCCAAGGAAAGGGAAAATAGTTTCATATTAATGTCTTCATGATTTTATGAAGTTGCATGAGTATATATTTCTAGAAAAACTCTGAACCTTTGGATGTGCTTTGTAGAATTGATTGCATCATTACCCGTGAAAGGAGGTAATTTATTAATAGCCATTTCTGGAATATCATGAGGAACGTTGGTAAAATGCAAAGGGAAAACAAGTCATCCATGATGAATTTATTAAGGGGAAAAGGAAATAATGGATGTTAGCGAGAGAAATGATTTTTCTATAAAATAAAGAGATTCACAAGAAGTGATCTTCCAACAAAAATTATTGCAAAAAATGAAAGAAGTGGATTCACCACTTGAACATGAATCTAGCTCTAAAACCCAAAAGGCAAAAATCAAAAAGTTAATCAGGGAGAAGCAGATGGATATTAGGGAGGGATTATTGTTTGGGAAAATAAATACTTACTAGAATTTATGCTTTTGTAAATGGAAGAATAAGTGGAGTCGCCACCCATATAGGAAACCAACCTAAATTTCAAGGTGCTAAAAGTGTTAATGAACAAGATGAAAGGATTAGTGAGAGAAAGAAAGATAAGGTGATGAAAATTTGAATAATGATAAAAAATGTCTTGCCGCTTGACAGGATAATGGATGGTGGAAAAGATTATAAGATTAGAAAAATTGTTGTGAAGACCAAGGAAAAAAAAATCTATCCCTGACAACAGCTCCAAAAAATGTTGTGGCATTGGCAGGATAAGGAAGATGAATCTGATTAGAATATTAAAAAAAAGAGTGATGATAATTTTCGCAAACCCTGAGAATGAGAAAAATCATCCTTGAAAATGACGCCAAAAAATGTTGTGGCGTTGGTGAGAAAAGGAAGATAAAACTGATTAGAGAATTAATAAGAGAGATGACAAATGTCATAACACCAAGGACCAAGAAATGGTTCACCGACAACGATGCCAAAAAATATTGTGGCGTTGGCAAGACAAGGAAGATAAAACTGATTAGAGAATTAAGAAGAGTGATGATAATTGTCATAACACAGAATCCCAATAAACTAGTGCCTGACAATGAAGCCAAAAAATGTTTTCACTCAGATCGTACCGGTACTTCTGTTAGTATGAATCTTAATTCCAAGCGTACGAAAACAAACCACTTTAGCTGTGCATAACCAACAGCCCTAAAAATAGAGATGACTGCCAATATCTTCAGGTCTGCAGTCAGGTGATAAAGATAAATGCTACAAAAATCTAGATCTTTTTGCATTAGAAGACATTAAACAGTAGAAAAAACAAGATTTACTCCATGCATCCAATAGACAAGACAAGAATATGTTGAATGAATTTTGTATTAATGGCACGTAGGAGGAAAACACAGGAGGGTGTTCCCAGTTATCCTCAATGGGATGGGTTCTTGTAAGTCCTCAGCACTTCAGATCTAAAATTCCTCTCTCTTGATGGTGTAGAAAACCCAAACAAAAATGGTAGCAAAATATGACTATAATGGTGGATCAATAGTCAGACCAAAATTATAGATCCAGAGTGATATTTAGGTAACAAAAGGTGGTAAATGAATGGGAAAACCCTTCTATTTATAACAAAATATTGAGTTAGTCTAGATATTGGTGCATAATTAAAATATTATTAACCAAATCAAGATCCAACTTTTATGGAATATTTATTATATTTGTTGGAGGGAAAAGGAATTTGACTTGGGTCAAATCCCTTTATTTGTAAATAATAAATAAATAAATGATTTATTTACCATTTTAAGGATGTGTTGAGTAATAATCAAATAAATAATGATTTATTTAATTATTTATGGGTGATTTAGTCATATTTAACAAAGAATATTATTTAAATGAGGTTTAAATAACTATTCTTTAGAAAATAATAAGATAAATAATGATTTATCTAATTAATTTCCTTGTTTTGGGTTAAATATAACTAGGAATATTAATTAAACTGTTGTTTAACTAATTATTCCTTGAGGAAAATCAAACAAATGTAGATTTATTTAATATTTCCTAATGGGGTTTCCTGTTTAGACCATAAACAACTTAATAAAGGTGGTTTAATAAGTTATTTTCATAGTGAAAGCAATTTTACTTAGGGTAAAATTGGTCTTACATGGTGTACTTGGATCCATCTAATGATAATAGGTTAGATGACCAAAAAATGGTGTAACAGATTGCCCCCCCAGCGTGCGAGCGTTAGGAGCTAATCATATGACCGAAGTACATTGTAAGAAATCAATCAATAGACACCGAAGGGGAAGTCAAAGAGAGAAGTATAAAGTAGATCAAAGTGCTGAAAGGGCTAGACCCTGAGGAGGCAAGACTTACAGGTGTGACAAGTCTCTTTTATAAGGGAGTACCTACTATATGTGGCGGGGGAGGCATACCTATGCCTGCCGAGGCAATAGTACAAAAAATAAGGTGTCCAGTAAGCAAGGGACTGAACAATATAGTATATGCTGGCATAAACATGAGCTAGATAAATAACATGATAATGAATCCCACATACATATTGTGCCTGGGATAACAGCCAGGACTTGTACAATAATATCTGATTACATGAGATACAAATACAACCCAGATGCCCCTGTAAACAAGAAAGGGCTCTGAAAATATAACTGATATATGCAATCAAGAAGGCGCTGCAAGCGGCTGAGGCCGTCATCATCAAATCTATGGAGCTGCATCAAAGGCTGAAGTGAAGAAGTCATCTGAGTATGTGGGGGGCTACCTGTAGGGCCACCCCCTCATGAGTGTTGAAACATCTCACACACACCCGGGAATCACCGGTCCAATCTGATACATCACTGAACTATCAAGTATACGGATCTCAATCGTTCTGAAAGGAGCTGGAGCTGACAAAAAATCAAGTTAAAGGGAAATAAGGAGTCCCTTTGCCTGATCCGGGGCACCGAACAAGAGTGGAAGTTGGAACCAAGGTACACCGCCCTCTAGACCTGTCTTCTGGAATGAATGATCTGATGTCAATAGAAGGAGGTCTGCCATAGATGGGGCAATGAGAGGTCCTCAACTAAGGCACGAGAGAAAATCATAAAGCGAATGACAGAATGACACCAATGATGATGATGAAATGGGGGGTATTGAGTAGCGAACATACGACTTCCCTTGTTAGAGCTTAAAGGGCATGGATGACCTGGTAGCGACTGACACAACATCATGAGGGATAGGGGACAGTGGGACTGAAGGCCATAATGTGCGACATGAGAGAGGGACCAAGCAATGAAGGATGGAGGACTATAGCGGGATACAAAAGGACTCAGGATAGATTCCATGAATGCAATGATGACTCAACTCAGATGCTCTAAACAAGGGTGACTTGATGGTGCTGCCACATAGAAAAAAGATCCAATGGTGACCATAAAAACATGAGTACATCATGGTTACTCATGACGAATATCGACACAAGCATGGAAAAGTATGAAGGCAAAGGGGTGCCCCCAAGTACGAGTGTTGCAGGTGAAGAAATTCGATTTTGAGGAGTGGTGAAATGACCCTTCTTGAACAAAAATTGTTCTGGTGAAGTATCAAATAAAAAAAAAAATAATGGATACCCATTTGAGGGCTCGGTGAGAGCTTTCCAATGGTACAGACGGTTTGGAAAACGGAGCTACGATGTGGCCACAACGGAAAAAATAAAAATCAGGGTTTTTCTTTTAATAAGGAATTTTCCCTCTAAATTAACTCATTTTCATGTGGAGCTGTGGTGAATGTAAAGAGGAGAGAAGGCCCTAAATCTTGCGGCAATCGTAGCGGACAAATCGACCGTTGGAATCGAGATTCGTCAGTTGCAGGTAAGAGGCCTAACCCTATTCTTTCTTTTTAGTGGATTGAAAGTTCAAAATAGGTCTCCAGGGCTCAGGAACAAACCCCTGCTCCTCTTCATGGTCGGGTTGCACTTTTTGGGGCAAAAAGTGCGACTTGGGTAGCAGGTTTTGGGCAACAAACTGAGACCTGTCCCAGGTTTGGACCTGAAAAGTGCAGCCTGTCAGGGAGGGGTTTTTCTGTGCTTTTTTTGGCTGAGCACTAGGTTTTTATGATGAGATAAAGTCTTTCTGATCTGTATACTGAAAAATATGATGGTTTTGTGCAGCTATGGCAGAATTACAGATCAACTAGAGAGAAAGAGATGTGGGCACATTACGGTCAAAGATCCGGGAGGATCAAGATGTCCGCAGTGCTTTGGCCAGGTTTGGGGTTCTGAAGTTTGTGGAGAACCCTTTGATGAGAGTTGGAGAGCCCTTATTGGCCCATATTGTCAGCTATTGGGAATTGGAACATGAGGTCTTTATAGTGAAGGGGCACCAGATTGAGTTGACGATCCAGGACATATATTTCCTGACTGGTCTCCCACCACTTGGGATGGTAGGGAATACTCAGCCAGTATTACTGCGGGGGAAAAATATCATAGAGTTTGTAGAGCGCCATTTTTGACAAGGTCTCCAAGTCAAGGGGACTCGGATACCCATCAGGGATTTGGAGACGTTAGAGACCCGTGCTGTGGCCATAGCGGTGTTGCAAATCCTGGGCAACCAGGCACTCCATCACATCACTGGAGGGAAGATGATGCTTGTGGAGAGTTTTTTGAGTGGGACCTACTATGGGTGGGCACAGATGATGCTGTCATCGTTGAAACGACAACTATCGCTATGCAAGTGGCAAGTGAATCATGACTGTGCATATGGTACAGTTTTGTGCTCGTTCTTCTTCGAAAAGATTTCGACCCTTTGACCTTGCATATAGCTCCAAGATGGGGGCCTGAGAGAGCCTAGGATGCACTAGTGGGGGCAACTACTATGTAGAGGAGGAGGTGGGGCAGTTGGACGGGTGTTCTGACCCGAGTTCTTTTCTCATTGGGATCAGATGCCACTGTATATAGACGAGTATCCCTATAGTGGGATAAGTTATTGTGGGGACCCAGATTTTCCACTACCACCTAGTCGAATATGGGGGCCCGATGGTAAGTGAAAAATTGCTTAATCTTTTATGTGCATGTAAAGGTCTAGAATATTGTATGTGGTACTAATTCTTTTACTTTTTGTATGCAGATACAGCATCAGTAAAACCAGCTGGATATATGGGACGACCTGGAGTATAGGAACCACAGGACCTAGTGGAGCGAGGGCGCAGCAAAATGAGGATGCAACAGCCCTCCTGGAGGACATCCATCATAGATGCGAGAGACTTCTGACCGGTGTTTTAGAGCGCGGCTGGCAGGACTTAGATGACCAGTACATAGAACCATGTATTGGTCTACCCTCTGAGTGCTGAGGGGTCATGCGACGCACGGCGATGGCTGGACAGGGTATGCATGATCTACGAGCTGTGGGAGCAGAGCCATTGGCTCGGGATCCTCCAGATAGTGATTACTATATAGGGGTAGGTGGTGCCCCCAGTTTTGTGTTTTGTAACATGCTATGGGCATGTCATATGTATCAGAGTAGATGGACTCTAAAACATTTTATACGACGCATATTATGGATATGCATCGTTTTGATATTTTGATGTTATTTTCTTGTGTTAAATGAAAATCTAGAATATGGTTTGAAATGATATCTACATAGTGATTTTGTGCTCTAGGTACATGACTGAATGTAATGATTTTGAATTCATGCATAAAAAGCTTCACTCATAAATATCTTCTAAAAAGGATAGGATTATGCACACGATAGACACCATTCAATTGCATGACAAGAAGTAGGGAATCTAAATGAACATGAAGGTGGAGGATGCGATGTGAAAGGGCATCAGCTAATAAACCCCACATTACATCATATTTGGCATGATTATTGGTAGTAGTACCAATGCATACACCGTTCGAGAGAACAAGCGAGTGCAAGGGGGTAAAAATGGCCCAACCTGCCGAGGCTAGATTCCGTGAGTAGCAACTTGCACCATCGGAAAAACTGATATAAGGTGTGGACGGGGGGTCCATCTAAAAGGTGCCACAAAACAATAAATGGGAGGATGATGAACAAAGCTAGCAACCTGAGCGCAAAGTAGAAATCGAACGCACTCTGCGGGAGGGAGTGATCTGGGTAGGATGTCTACTACTCACACGCCGATGGTGAGGTGGAGTGTGGGAGCTACCGGAGGTGTAACTTGTGCTTAGGCTACGTAATTCACCATAGGTACGGATGATGCCATCCCATTTATGGGTGGGAAAGATGAAGTCAGGGGTGGTCATGGCTTCCATGATGTCGTCATCACAAAAGAAGGTGGAATGACTAGAGGAAGGGATACCACATGACGCGGCAAGGCTACCTGACTCATCATCATGAGAAGAAAGGTTTACATGCGCATCATCATGGAGGATGACGTAAGAACAAGCAAATAAGGGATCTATTGATGTTGAGCCCAAGGGGGATCGCTGAAGGGAGGTCAAGAGAAACAACAAGATAATATTCAGAGGGAGCTTCTGCTGAGGGTCTCATGGATGATGATAGGTAGAGGATGGTGACCGCATGCTCTGTCATCTCGACATCAGGAGGGGGAATGTCAATAGGAGCAGGTAAATCCTCAGTCTGGCCTACAACATACTGTGCAAGTACGGGAGAAGCGGATTGGTTATGTTCAATCTCATACTCCCGAACTACCTCTAAAGAGGCACGGTAATGCGTAAGGCGAGGAAAATGATGAGAGTAATGGCCATGGAGATCACACAAAGCACAAGGTTGGTTGGTGTGAATGGTCTTGGTGTTATTGGCTGCAGTCAAGGAAGAAGCAGAGGTTTTAGGGACCATAGACTCAAGGAACAGAACTTTAACCATGGGCTTGATGCGGGGAAACTCGGGACAAGTATGGGTGGCGTGACCGACGACATCACACAAATTACAGGGCTTTGGAGGCGGAGGAGGTGTAGGGTTAGTCGGGGCGGTCTTGTCCCTTGAGGCCCTTTTGCGAGCTTTTCCCTTATTACCCGAAGTGGTCGCAACAGGAGGTGGTTCCTATTGAGGTGGCTGAGGCACTGTGAGAGTGGGAGAAGTCAGGGGGACCAGTTGAATTGGGGTCAAAGAAAGATAAGTTTTAGGTTGACCTGGCGGGGTAGCGGCTGGAGAATCTAGGTACCAGACGAGAATCCCAATGGTCAAGTTAGGAAGAGAGAGGGTGGCCATGATAGGTGATGTATAGACACCTAGTGGAGGAGCTAGGAATGGTATCTGACCGGAGGGGTAATGGCCAGGTGGGATGGCTCCTAAATGGTTAAGGCCTGGAGGAACCATTCTAAGAGGGTAAGGGGGCTCATGAGTACCAGCTGAAGGGCCAAGAGGAGGAGGTCCAGAAGGCTGAATCGAAGGGCTAGGAGAAGGCTGCGGAGGGCGAGGTGGTTGCTAACTAGCCGAGGCAGGCCGCTTGAAAGTAGCCCGAGACGAATGCATCATGCAAACATTCGATGAGTTGGGATCAGAGATAGGAGGAGGAAGACTAGGGAATGTACCAAGCAATGAGGAATATTTGTAGACTTCGGGTGAAACACTGGTCTAAGGATCGACGGTTTGCTTGTTGGCCACCGAAGAGATAGTGGACTCAGGGGAGGTCTGAGACTTAGGTTCGTAATATGTCAACTGGTCAATGGTGAATATCATTCAGTTATGAGGAAAATACATCTTGCGGTGGATTGCGGAAGGGACAACTGACATCGCATAAGTGTAGCTACGACCCAATAGAATTTTGTAATCTAAGGGGGCATCTATGACTTCTACGTCAACGCAAACAGTCTTGCTCGCAAGAGTAATAGAGCAATTGTGGAATAAGCCAATGGGCTGGGAGGCGTGGCCATACCACGCTTGGAGAGTGATCATGGAAGGAGTCAACTCAGGTGATCCGAGTTTCTTAAAAACCGAAGTGGACATCACACAAGTGGATGCCCCCTCATCAATAATGCACTGAGAAACGTTGGCATTCCGGATCTTAACTGGGATTTGGAAAGCAACGGAAGCTGGGAGAGGAGGATGCTCTGAACGGTCAACATAAAAGATAATAAATTGATCATCAAAAGGATCTACAGCGCCCACGACAGATAGTATAAATTTTCTTTGTGAAGGGAACGACTGGAGGAGTTCCAGCGTTGAAATGGCAGCAGGAGATTGTGCCAGATCATCTACTATGATATAAGAATGGGTAGCTTTTCCGAAAGCAACATTTCAGCGTAGTGGTCCCTTAGGGATCTTGGTATGAACCTCTAACTTAGGTTGAGGGGTCTTCAAGGGGCCATTAGGTGTCGAAAGAGGCTCTGTAGAGACCGAAGGAGGCGGCTCAGGGCCAGACGTAGCGGGAGGCTTGTTGTACTGACGGGACCGAGTATGAAGATTGATGTCTATGGTTGGAGGTTGATCAGAGTTTATCATGAGAATCTCGTAATTGGAGGTACTAGATGGAAGAGGTTGAGTGGCCACCTAACCTTCAGGTGGTTGGGTAGCCAAAAATCCTTGTTGAGGGAAAGGATCGGTAAGCACAACCAGTTGACTAGGTGCAGGACTGGGAGGAACGGAAGGGACGACTTGCTGTCCTCTCAAAGTTTCTTGAGACTCCCACAACTACCGCATTTGTGGAAAAAGAGGACAATCATGCGTTTAATGGCCATAAAAACCACAACAAGAATAGGGCTTGTTCGTGCGAACAGGCCTGTCCTACTTGGGCCGAGTTCCCTGTTGCTGGTTTGTAGTGTTAGGAGCATTACCTTGATTAGGTCCAGGATTACCAGGAGTAGACTGATTTTGAGTGTCTTTCCTCTTCTTTTTGGAGGGAGGAGGATTAGTCGCACCCTGCTGTGCATACACCTTCCCCTAAGGGGGTGGTGGCTGCTGTTGTGGGGGTTGAGAAGGCAAGGGAGGAGGAGGTGCTAATGCTGGAGGAGCTGGAGCACCAAGATGTGGATACGGATAATGAGGAGGTTGGGTAACAGTGTGGTAAATAGGAGGTTGGGAAAAAAGAGGAGGCTGTAGAAATTTGATAACTGATATGTTACACATCGATATTCTCCTAATCACACACTATTTTAACTTCATGCACAATACAGAATCTCTTCTACCATTGATCATTAATTGCGAAAATAAAAACAATCGCATGCGCACATTAAAACCATAAACATTTACACATATGAACACAGTATTTTATGGGAAATATTAAAGCTGAAAACCCCAAACTATCTGTATATTATATGCCATAGAGATCATGTACCAATCATTATACAAAGCTCCTCACAAAGCTCTCAGTACAATCTCCAATTGCTACACACTAATCAAGTCAGATCTAGCAAAACACATGCTCCAATCTCTGCCACCTACTAGCCTGCCTCTACTGCACAATCACTGTTGAAGAATGGATCTGAATGAACTCGAATTGGTCCAGCCTTGCTCATGCAATCCTCATTGGCATATCCAACCACCGTGTGTTGCAAATCATGCAACACTATAGTCACAACTAATAGTCACACTGCTCTTTCACCTACCTCTTCACTGGTCTCCACTAAAACTGTCCATGCACTGTAGTTAACTGATGTATTCTTTAGTTGATTAATGAGTTAATAATTAGTGAATTAATTAATAATTAATTCACACCACTCTCACTAGTGTATCAATCAGTTAGACTAGATATAACTAGCTCAACTATGTTTAACTCAGTTAAACTGAACACAACTCCATCAACTAGCTCAATAACTCCACCAAACTCTGTCACATGAGTTCTAACTGAAGTATCCATGCAATAGCTCCACTTAACCCTCAGGAATAGCGTAATTCCTTTTGTTAGCTCCTGTGCCACATCTGTGCACTTAACTGAAGTGCTCCAAGAGAATAAGATAATGTTTATAGTCCAAATATTATTAAGAGCTAATAATATTCCACATATCTATTTTTAGACTAGCAATCTAAAAACAGATTCCACCCAATATGTCTAAAAATAGAAGTCCATCTATTTTTCCAACTTGACCAACCATCCACAAATAGCATCCTGCAACTCATATAATATGATCAACATGTCTAAAAATAGACATAGTCTAAAAATAGACTTGCTCCAAAAATAGCCTGCGGGCCCACTTAGTGAAGGCGACTTCTTTCCACTAAGCTCATCATCTTGTTGCAATCTCAACGCTCCCTCTCAACAAGATAAGAATTATCTGCCACCCCTATCCTACCCCTGTGGTATTCGAATTATCTCCTGGTGAGCGCCTTCGTCAAGATATCAGCATCCTGATCCTCTGTGGGAATGTATGAAAGTAACATGATCTTCTGCTGCACACAATATTTGATATGATGATACCAGATGTCAATGTGTTTAGATCTATCATGAAATACTGGATTAACTGAGAGTTTGATTCAACTCTTATTATCACAATATATCACAGTAGGATCTAAGTGTGAACCGAACAACCCGACCAGGATCTTCCTCATCCATATAGCCTCGCATGCAGCCAAACTCGCTGCCATATACTCGGCCTCTGCTGAAATGAGTGCCAAAGATATTTTCTTCCTGCTGTACCAAGAAACTGCTGTTGACCCAATATTTAAAATCCCTCCAGATGTGCTCTTTCTGTTCGTTGGGCTCCCTGCCCAATCTACATCCGTGAAGCCACACAGCTTCACCTCATCCGACTGTCTGTACCATAATCCATATCTCGATGTGCCTCTGAGATATCTCAATACATGCTTTCCTGCCTTCCAAAAGAGCTTGGTAGGCTTAACCATAGCTTGTGAAAGCTGGTTAACAGCATAGCATATGTCGGGTCGTGTATTGACCAAAATAAAGTGACTTCCCCACCCATTGTCTGCAAGCAGTGGCAGCTCCATTACCTCTGTGGTATAGCTGCATCCTCTTTCCTCCATCCACCAGGAAGAGGAGTGTCGATAGGCTTGCAGCCATGCATGTTGAACTTCTCCAGTATCTCTCGGGCATACTTGCCTTGAGACACAAACAATCCATCACTGCGCTGCCAAATTTACAATCCTAGGAAATAATGAAGGAGGCTCAAGTCCTTCATCTCAAACTCCTTTGTAAGATCAGCCTTGCATGAGTGTATCAACAATTCATCACCCGTCAAAATCAAATCATATACATAAATTAAAATGATCAGCAACTTACCCTCCACCACAATCTAGTATAGGTTCAGATCCACCTCACTCTTGGAGAATCCAAGTCCTGTGAAATAACTATCTATCCATGTGTACCAAGCACGAGGTGCTTATTTCAACCCATACAACGCTCTTTTGAGCCTGCACACATGCGAATCGCTGCTGAAGATCTTGAAACCTTCGGGTTGCTCTATGTACACCTCCTCCTCAATATATCTGTTGAGGAACAGAGTCTTCACATCCATCCGATGAATGTGCCACCCCATCTGCGCTGAGAGAGCAAGAATCGTCCATATGGAAGAATACCTTGCAACAGGTGCAAAGGTTTCCTCATAATCGATCCCCTCAATCTGTGAGAAGCCTCGGGCAACAAATCTTGCCTTGTACTTCTCCACACTCCCGTCAGCTTCTTGCTTCAATTTGTAGATCCATCTCGAACCTACCACTGATTTCCCTTCCGGCCTTGGGACAATCTCCCATGCACTGTTTCTGACAATCGAATCATACTCTTCCACCATGGAATCTACCCATGCAGGATCCTCCACAGCTTCCTCGAAAGAGGATGGCTTTATCACGATACACTTGCTCATAAAATCCATGTATCCAGTGTACCAGTCAGGTGACTGTCTCTATCTGCTCTGTGATGCAGGTGCTCCTACAACCTTCTCTACATCTTGATTCAGTCGCTCAGCTTCTGTAGTCCGCTTCCACCCTCTGATGGTTGGTGTTGCATGAGTGGTCTCTTCCACTCCATGAACCTCCTCTTGTGGCTGATCCACATCCCGAGGCTCATCCTTAGGAACTAATAGCTCCTCATCTGCATGCAAGTGTGGCTCCCTCTCAAGTGAACACTTCATGGCTTTCTCCTCATGAAATTTGATATCCCGTCGCACAACAGTCTTGCAACTGTCTGGCAAATACACACGATAGTTGTGGGGCGTATCAGTGTAACCCAAAAATATCCCAACCTCTGCAGTCGGCTCCAGCTTCTTCCTGGCATCCTTCATCACATGAATGTAAACAGGTGAACCAAAAATCCTAAAATGGGAAATATTAGGCTTCTTACTAGAAAACGCCTCCTCGGGTGTACTCATGCCAAGTATCCTGTGAGGACAACGGTTTTGCACATAAACCAAAGTATTGCATGCCTCAACCCACAAGTGTATGGGAAGTCCCTGATCATGCAACATCGCCTGTGCAGCGCCCACGATCATTCTTTTCTTTCGCTCAACAACCCCATTCTGCTGTGGGTTATGAGGCATTATGAGCTCTCTTCGAATTCCTTCTGCACTGCAAAATTCCTTGAATTCGCCAGAGATGAATTCACCACCATTTTCGCTCCTAAGAGCCTTCACCTGCTTCCTCGATTCTTTCTCAACCAGTGCCTTGAACTCACAGAACTTTGAGTATGTCTCACTCTTCTTCTGCATGAAGAAGATCTAACACTTTCAAGAAAAATCATCAAAAAATATCACATAGTACCTGTGCTTTGCTGTCGAAGCTACAGAGAAAGGTCCACACACGTCTGTGTGAATTCTCTCAAGGATCGTCGTGGCATGACTATCCTTCTCGTGAAAGGTGGCTTTCACAAATTTTCCCAAGGTACATCCCTTGAACTGATCTGACTGCGCAAGAGTACCCTTAGGAAGCCCAGTAGAAATCTGCTGCAAAATTTTCAAAGCTCCATGGTGAAGGTGGCCCAATCTCATGTGCCACAGCTCGCCCTCATCCCGACTCACCACTCCTTCTGCCTTGCCTGCCATTGCTATGCAGCCATCTACCTGCAATTGATAAAGGTTCTTAACTTGAGCCCCTATCCTTCGGGTTTCACCAGTTGCCTTACTGCGCAGGAAAGCCTTTCCCTCGCTAAAGGCAACATCATATCCCTTGTCTTCTAACATTGCCACAGAGATAAGATTCTTCTTCAATCCTGGAACATGCATCACTTCCTTCAATACGAAAGGTTTACAAGACTCCCTCTCAAAGGAAATGGTACTGATACCAGTCACACTGTATCTACCATTATCGCCCATCTCGATGTGCACTCCACGATCTTTCTCATCCAGATCAGTAAACAAATATTTGTCTCCTGTCATGTGAAAAGACGCACCACTGTCAAGAAACCACACTGAACCCATCATACTTGAGACCAAGCATGTGATCAGCGAAAAATCCAGCTCAAACTGCGAGGCTAAGGCCTCTCCAGCTGCAGATCCAGCATCCTACTTATTTTTCTTCTTCAGTGGACAATTAGTGGCGTAATGTCCGTGTTGGTGACAGTGAAAGCACTTCACCTTGGACATTTCCTGCTTCTTGCCTTTCGCACCAGATTGAGAAGCATTCTTCTTGCTCTTCCCCTTCCTTGCTTTGGCATCCAAAGCACAATTTTCTTCATCTAAGTTCTTTGATGAAGATCTGTCCCTGGTACTTCACCTTATCTCCTCTTGCACAAGATCCAACCAAAGTTGCTCCCATCCTAGCAATTTCTCCCGACCATTGACAGAGTCCTGATAGGAATGCCAACTATTTTGAAGCCCAAGGAGAGCCAAGCTCACCAACTCCTCATCATCTACAGTCACCCCCACACTTCCCAGCTCATCCCTGCATTGGATGAACTTCGTGAGGTACTTGGGCATACTGTCGCCTTTCTCCATTTTTATGTTCCTGAGTTTATCCTTGAGCACAAAATTCCTCTGGTCGCTCTTGATTTGGAATAAGTCTGTCAACGTTTTCCACATCAAGAATGGAGAAGCCTTACTATGAAGGCTAGACACTATGTTATCCTTTACACCTTCCAACAGAATTCTTCGACACTTTGCTGTCTTCTTTTGCCATGCGTCAAGTGCGGCAACATCGCTAGAAGCAGGTTTTGGAATTTCTGCATCTATGAACTCCTTCAACCCATTGTCATCCAGCACCACCTCCATCCTGTCCTTCCATGCAATATAATTTGAGCTACCCTCAAGGGCATACTTCAATCGCAATTCGTTGAAATACGTCTCAACTTCGACACCAAGAAAACTCTGCTGCAAATTCGAATTCCACCAGCACAAAACTCAACCGCTTCAATGTTTTGCAATTGTTCCAATGATCAATATAGATCTAATACCATGTAGAAATTTGATAACTGATATTTTATACACCGAGATTCTCCTAATCACACACTATTTTAACGTCATGCACAATACAAAATCTCTTCTACCATTGATCATTAATTGCGGAAATAAAAACAATCGCATGCGCACATTAAAACCATAAACATTCACACATATGAACACAGTATTTTATGGGAAAGCTTAAAGCTGAAAACCCAAAACTATCTGTATATTATATTTCATAGAGATCATGTAGCAATAATTATACAAAGCTCCTCACAAAGCTCTCAGTACAATCTCCAATTGCTACACACTAATCAGGTCCGATCTAGCAAAACACATGCTCCAATCTCTGCCACCTGCTAGCCTGCCTCTACTGCACAATCACTGCTGAAGAATGGCTCTGAATGAACTCGAATTGGTCCAGTCTTGCTCACGCAATCCTCATTGGAATCTCCAACCACTGTGTGTTGCAAATCATGAAACACTATAGTCACAACTGATAGTCACACTGCTCTTTCACCTACCTCTTCACTGGTCTCCACTAAAACTGTCCATGCACTGTAGTTAACTGATGTATTCTTTAGTTGATTAATGATTTAATAATTAGTGAATTAATTAATAATTAATTCACACCACTCTCACTAGTGTATCAATCAGTTAGACTAGATACAACTAGCTCAACTATGTTTAACTCGGTTAAACTGAACACAACTCCATCAACTACCTCAATAACTCCACCAAACTCTGTCACATGAGTTCTAACTGAAGTATCCATGCAATAGCTCCACTTAACCCTCAGGAATAGAATAATTCCTTCTGTCAGCTCCTGTGCCACATCTGTGCACTTAACTGAAGTGCTCCAAGAGAATAAGATAATGTTTATAGTCCAAATATTATTAAGAGCTAATAATATTCGACATATCTATTTTTAGACCGGAAATCTAAAAATAGATTCCGCCCAATATGTCTAAAAATAGAAGTCCATCTATTTTTCCAACTTGACCAACCATCCAAAAATAGCATCCTGCAACTCATAGAATATGATCGACATGTCTAAAAATAGACATAGTCTAAAAATAGACTTGCGCCATAAATAGCCTGCAGGCCCACTTAGTGAAGGAGATTTCTTTCCACTAAGCTCATCATCTTGTTGAAATCTCAACAGAGGCATGCCGTATCCTGGATACGTGCTACTGGGAGGGGGAAAAGTGCAGGAGGTGTTGGCCCCCCCTGAGGAAAACCATAGCCCATGGGAGGGTGAGCATACGGATTAGAGAGAGCTCCAACGATACCTTCGGCGGCGTGAGATGCCCCCGGTGTTTTGGCACCACCGGGTCTGGGAAGATCAGGTAGAACGGTATAAACATAACCCGACTGAGCGTAGATCAGGTCATATTTTAACGCAATTTGGAGAGCGGCTTCTTCGGTTTGAGGAAAGTGCGATGCGACATCTTTTCTGATAGGTGGCAAAAGAGATTTAAGGAACCATTCCATGTAGACACAATATTTGAAGGTAGGATCTCGACATAGGCTCTTTCTTCTCCACCATTCCTGGACATGATCAGAAAGGTGGGTCGCAGACGATTGACGGAAAGAAGTCAAGAGTTCGGTACCTATGTCGTAATGAAGGGGAAGCTGGAAGTAAGATAGGAAAGCCCGGGAAATAGTCGCAAAGGTGGTATGAGAGGAAGGGGCTTAATCAACATACCACTTAGAAGCTTCACCTATAAGCGTACGTTGGAACAACTGAAGACGGACAGAGTCATCGGTAATGGAGTTAGATGAACACCACATGTGGAAAGATCTAACATGATTTGAAGGATCTTCTCTAGCAAGGCCTTCAAACTTTGGGATGTCGGAAGGGAGCTTCATTGACATAGCAGGCCAACTAGCGTCATGGTGTATAGGGTCTTTTATCAACTAGTCAAAATCAGGGAGGTTGAGGCCTGCCATGAAGGGGAGCAAGGGCGCAGTCGGGGCAATGTCCGTTGCAGTCCCACTAGTGGTATTCCCAGCATGAGGGCCAGGGTTACTACCAGCATTTGGTCCTACACCAGACATGGTGAAGGTGACAGGGGGAGAACCAAAGACAGAATGAGAAGGAGAACCCAAAGGACAAAAATAAGAGTCAGTGTGCAGACTCAGTGGAGGACTAACACGAATCCTATATGGAGGAGTAAGTCTTCCTACCAAAAACTGAGGATCAAGGCCAAGAAGTCTCCAGGATGAATGCCTTGGTGGTGCAATGATGACGACACAAACACGACACAAAGGAAAAAGAGACCAACAAGGGCAAGGAGGTGCAGGATCAACTGATTACAATGTCGAAACAAGGGCAAAGAGGTGCAGGATCAATTGATTTCAATGTTTTAGAGTCTTTGCTTGGCGGTGTTAACCAAGCCCTTTTTCTCTTAGGGTGTGTGTGTGAAGTGCGTAAATTTTATTTTTTAAACCTAGACGTTTGTAGAGAAAAAGGAAAAGTGTGATGTATAGCTGCAAATAAACCTACAAATAACAGTATATAAGCCTGCAAAAACAAAAAATAAACAACTAATTTTGCAATAATATAAGCCCAAGGAGGCGGGCCTCTCAAAAACTAGTCTATAGGTGAGTTAAAAAATAAAATCAAAACACAGTAAAACAACCAATAGATCTAAGGTCAAGAGGGACACAGATCTAAAGGACAAAAATCTGCTGGAAAGTGGTGCAGAAACAACAACAGATCAGAGGAAAAATTGTTGTAAAAAGAGGTGGCGAAAGGCTATCTCCAGGAGGGAAATAGAGTGAACCCTAGAGGAAATCCCAAAAAAATCTAAATGAGGTGATTTGGATGGATAACAAGCCGATTTGAAGCGGATCTGAAGGTGAGGTATCAGATCTAAAAAAAAGGCTGAAGACTTTGAAATTTCAGACGACCTGCAACAACAAAAACTCTTCCACAAGAAGTGGAGGGTACTGAAGCCCTAGGGGGCTAGGTTCCAAATTATTTGAGAAAAATAGAACAATTACAGGTCCAAAATGGGCGGAGACAGAGGTCAGACAACCCTGAACAGAGGCTCAGACAAACCCAGAAAACTTTCAGAAAAATTCCCGCAAAAAGTCCAGGTCGCAGTTTTTGACCTGTTTTCAGCAGAGGTCACAGATTTTGGGCTGAAAGGTGCATCCTGAGGGTCCAGGTTGCAGGCTTTGGGCCAAAAAGTGCAACCTACACTTCTGGCACTCTCAGCGGCATATTTTAGAAAAAAAATTCGTCTCAGCTGCGGTTGATGTCTGTCACCTACGCAATAGGTTTGAAAACACGCGGAAGTTATAATTTTTATTGTTTTAGGGTTTTATAGGTTAAAAACAACATCAATAAAAGCAAAAAAAAGGGGCTGAAGAGAAATCCTAGGGTTTGAAGCAGCTGGATATGCAAGGATTAGAAAAACAACAGCGGTCGTAATCATAAACCCATGCGGAGTCGCCTGTTGTTAGTATGATCTTAATTCCAAGCGTACGAAAAAAGACCACTTTAGTTGTGCATAACCAACAACCCTAACAGAAAAGATGACTTCCAATATCTTCAGATCTGCAGTTAGGTGATCAAGATAAATGCTGCAAAAATCTAGATCTATGCATTAGAAGACATTAAACAATAGAAAAAACAAGATTTACTCCATGCATCCAATAGACAAGACAAGAATATGTTGAATGAATTTTGTATTAATGGCACCTGGGAGGAAAACATAGGAGGGTGTTCCCAGTTCTCTTCAATGGGATGGGTTCTTGTAAGTCCTCAACACTTCAGATCTAAAATTCGTCTCTCTTGATGGTGTAGAAAACTCAGACAAAAATGGTAGCAAAATATGACTATGATGGTGGATCAATAGTCAGATGAAAAGTATAGATCCAGAGTGATCTTTAGGCAACAAAAGGTAGTAAATGAATGGGAAAACCCTTCTATTTATAACAAAATATTGATTTAGTCTAGATATTGGTGCATAATTAAAATATTATTAACCAAATCAAGATCCAACTTTTATGGAATATTTTATTATATTTGTTGGAGGGAAAAGGAATTTGACTCGGGTCAAATCCCTTTATTTGTAAATAATAAATAAATAAATGATTTATCTACCATTTTAAGGATGTGATTGAGTAATAATCAAATAAATAATGATTTATTTAATTATTTATGGGTGATTTAGTCATATTTAACAAAGAATATTATTTAAATAAGGTTTAAATAACTATTCTTTAGAAAATAATAAGATAAATAATGATTTATCTAATTAATTTCCTTGTTTTGGGTTAAATATAACTAGGAATATTAATTAAACTGTTGTTTAACTAATTATTCCTTGACGAAAATCAAACAAATGTAGATTTATTTAATATTTCCTCATGGGGTTTCCTGTTTAGACCATAAACAACTTAATAAAGGTGGTTTACTAAGTCATTTTCATAGTGAAAGCAATTTTACTTAGGGTAAAATTGGTCTTACATGGTGTACTTGGATCCATCTAATGATAATAGGTTAGATGACCAAAAAATGGTGTAACAACCGCGACAACCACTCAGGGCAGGGGATTTCACTCTGATCCCTGCCCACTCTGTTCTAGATGTCTCCCAACAACAGGCTATGGGGGGTATTCCCTATGGAAATGAGGTGATGGAAAACAAGTTGGGAACCAATTTGTCTGAGAAACAGAGTTGAGTGGCCTAGCTACTTGGTAAATTTTTATCAAGATTAATGATTCAATTAGATTTACTACTGAGACCAATGTCAGATGGAGTCAAAATTTCTTGCTTATTATAAATTATGACCAAGTAACCGGATGGAAAATTGCCACTTATATGATGAAATAACCTATATGAAGTGCAAATCCTAAGATCTAGGTGAAATGCAAGGATCTTGTTTATTTTAAGTTAAATTCATAATCTAAGTTGGCCCTTCCCCTTAACTGTTTTGAGAAACACTATTTAGAGTAGGTTGTGAGGTGAAAGCCAACATGTAGCAGGAAGTGGCCTGATAAACGATACTTCCCCCTCTGTTCCAACCACCCTGTTCCTCCACCGCTGCAAATACTTCGAATCTTACGACTAAGAAGTGTTGAATCCATCATGCTAATTTAGAGAGGGTTGTACTGGGATTCTATCAACCAATCTTATGCTTGGAGGTAAGTTGTTAATGCAACTACTCTTATAATTCCTATGAAAGATAGATGAGTGAAATTTATTAATTAGAGATTATCTTAAGTTTTAATAAGTTATCTGCAATCTCACAATTAAGAAAGTGCCAATTAACTTAATGCCATAAATAGACCAATCCATAAGATGATAACAATTGAAATAAACTAGAGCACTTATCCACCAATGATCATCAACACAAGATGCCAACCAAAGTTACTCAAGAATTTTATTATGCTAATACCACAATGTCAGTTAGATTTTAGATGTACAAATTAACTTCATTCACCAACACAATTAGACTTAGATATTTGAGTGTTTTCAAGTGCAAAATTAGACCATTCTTATGACCAAGCTAGGATAAATGTATGTTAGGTCAACAATAACACTTAAGAAATTTCAACACCTATTAGTCTTATGACAGTATTAATAAAATCACTTTAGATCCAAGAGATGACAAGCATATGATAACTAGAGATGCTCAACAACTTGCCAAAGTAAAATGATGAGTTTTAAATCCTCTCAAGATGTTATTTTCAACAAAAATCAGATCTGAGAAATCCTATTGCAGCAGTGATAAAGTCATGCACTTGGTGAGTTATTAGTGCCAAAACTGAAAAATTCATTAGGGAATTTTGAGGTCTAAAATGGGCCTCCTAAGGAAATTATAAAATAATAGTGGAAACAATAAAATAAGATTAGATTACAACATCAAATTTGTAAGGAAAAAAGAAAAAACTACTTTTTCATCTCGTATTTTCAACTTATCTCCTTATGGGTTTACTCAAATTTTGAGCGGGAACACTCGTTGGATGCATAATTTGATTCCTCATCCAAGGAGTACCCATGTTGCATAATTTCGATGGGCCTTGCTACATGAAAAGTAAGAAATACACGAAAAATATAATTACAGTCATGATTTTTCATGTATTTCTCATTTTTCCTGTAGCAAGGTCCATCGAAAATATGCAACATGGGTACTCCTTGGATGAGGAATTAAATTTTGCATCCAATGAATACTCCCACTCGAAATTTGAGTAAAAACTTAGGGGTATAAGTTGAAAAAACAATTTTATTATTTGATTATTTTTAATATTTTTACTATTTTAGCCCAAAAATGGTGAATCATCTCCCATGGTTGACATTATCATCTTGAATCTTATTGGTTATTATAAATTTTATTTTGGTTGTACATTTTTCTTAGGAGGCCCATTTTAGACCTCAAAAGTTATCTAATACAAATTTTAGGTTTCTTTAAAATGCAACTTTGATAATTATGTCAGATCTGAAGTAACTTGTTACAACAATAAGTAAATGAAAAAATTAGTGATTTATTGGTGCTACAACAAGTGCTAAATCAATCCCAAAACTTGGAATAAAATTGCTAAACTAAAAAAATCAAATTTTGAGCACTTTTAGGTATGTTATTAAAAAAACTTTTAGATTTGATTTAGAGATTTATGTAGAAAATTCCAATAAGAAAATTCTTTAATTCCCAAGTGGCCAAAATTTAGGAAAATTAGAATTTTGCTAAATTTTAGAGTTGTTTTGACCAATTAGATGCAATTTTAGGGTACTGATATCACTTTTATAAAATAGGAATTACAACAATATTAAGATAATGAGGAATTAGGATTTAGAGAGAAAACCCTAGGCCCAAGGCCTTGTAGATCCCTTAGACCAAACTTGCCAAAATTTTGGGATGAGGTTGCCACCTGCAAATCAAACTTTTTTTACCCAAATATTTGTAAAACCCACCAAGTATTGAGTGTCAAAAATAAAAAAAATGGATATATGTAAAAATAGGGAAAACTAGGGCAAAAGAGGGCCAACAATAGCCAAAATAGGGCTAGCATTGAGGCTTAGATGTTGTAGGAAGGTTGATCAAGGGTAAAAAATGGCCAAGGATGGAAAAGGTGAAAGGTGAGGAGGTGGGAAAAAGCCCTAACAGGCTGGACGTTGGGGATAGAGGGAAAATTAGGGATTGAAAAGCCCATGACTAGCCCAAAGGGTAGTCATTTAGGGTGAGAAATGGGGGTTGAGGCCTCCTAGCCCCACGACTAGGCCAATTAAGGCCTTAAAACCCCAACACAGGGCTAGAAGGAGGAGGTCGAGGCCTCTAGGCCTCATGGACAACCCTAAACAGGGATAAAATGATGACACAATGGGGACATAGGTTGAAAAAGGGCTAGAAAAGGAGGTTTCTATGCTTGGATGGCTTAGATCTGGGCCTGATTGGGCTAAAAATTGAAAACCCAACTTCAATTTTTTTTTAATTTCTTCAGATCTGCAAATTTCCAAAATTTCTTCAGTGGCTGGCCCTGCAAAAAAATTTAGAAACTAGATCTTACCCTAAAGGGCCTAGATGTAGCTCTATTCCAACTTTCTCCAATATATCTCACCTGCAAAAATAGATTCAAAAATACCCGAAATCCCAAATATGTACAAAATCTCAAAACCCCAAAACCCCAAGTAGCAAATTTTTTTTTTCAAATTTATCTACAAAATTTACAAATATACGAGGGTTTTGAAATAAATTCTGAGAAATATTTTTTTTATGGAATTCAACTTTTAATGCAAACTATAGCCTTAGCAAAGTTTAAATCAACCACATAAATATTTGGAATCCAAGTAAGGTCGGTTCATACCCACAATTTGTGAACTTGGAGATAAGGACTGGGGAACTTGCAAACATTATATATATTTCTCAAGAAATTTTGTTAGAAAATATGGAGAATCAAATCATCTAAGATGAACCCAAAATCTGTCAATAAAATGAATTTATCCCCATCTAATGAAAAACCATTTTTTAGTGTTAGTCAACACAATATAGGAAAACCCGTACCCAACACATACCACAAATCAACGAACACTGAACACCTTGAACTGCAACCCAAAGTCTTTATTATGATTCAAATAAAAGTTCTCATCGAGACAATAGTGTTACATCAATTCTTCAGCAACAATTTCTTAGCGATACATTAGATGGCTAGATACTCAAATGACTCTCTAATTTATAGATAAATACTCCAAGTGGTAAAATAACAGCTAGTTTGCTTGATCCTTGTCAAAATAATCTTAGTTGTCGAAAAATAGTTGATCATCTTTTAATCTTAGTTGGTGAATTTCTATTTTTTGAGGAATTTTCAAATTTTTCTTTTGATCCTTTTTTTATTAGCTCAAAATTAATTATTTTGAGCCAATTTTCTTTAAAAAATTGATTTTGACTTAACCGCCAACCTCCAAGGGTCCAATTTTTCTTGAAATATCCAATATTCCCTTGGTGGAGGACCTCCAAAAATTAATAACTTTAAGACCCATGAATTTTTCCACTTGGAGAATTTATTATTCCTATCAACTTAATTTTGACTCTAAATTAATTAATTTTATGGCTTCAGATTTATTTAATTTTTTGCGAGAAAAATTAATCAATTGACATTTGAGGGAATTTAATGTTTTTTCCACCCTCTAATATTTTGACCATGGTGTCTAAGTATGAGGCACTATGCATTAAAATATTTTTTACATAATATTTACAATTCAACCCTCAAAGGGGGAATACCTGTTTGACTTAGACACTCAAAATACATACCCAATCTGTGACATAACATGATACATTAGACCAAGTGATCTGTAATAAAATAATATAGCCAACTAGCTTTAATTATTCTCAAATCACTTTTACATAAGATTCGACTAGAACACTAGGACTCACCTAATAATTTGATGAAGAATTCCATCCTAGCTTTGGGGTGAGGTTGGAGGGAAAAACTCTGCCTACCATATGTGTTTAGAAACACAAATGATTTTGTGAGACGAAAATCCTCCTAGGATGAAATTTTCGCCAAAATTAAAGGCTTACCTAGGTTGTTACATACATCCACAATCCTACTAACATAATTTACATGAAAAAGTGCAAAATGGGTTTACAATGACACATATAAACTGCTGAAAGATGATCCAATCATTGGAAATTTTTTTGGCATATCTACTTCCTTGATTTTTGACAGAAAAAGTGAAACATGAGCCTTGGGGCTTGATGGTTAAGTCAAAGTCAAATTTTTGAGGAAATTAGCTCAAAATAATTATTTGAGCTAATAAAAAATGGTTTTATTGAGAATTTCAAAAATTCCTCAAAAAAATAAATATTTTTGACGGTGGAGATTAAAAGATGATCAAATATTTATCAACGACCGAGATTAATTTGACGGGGATCAAGCCAACTAGCTATTTGGAGAATTTATATATAAATCAGGAGTCATTTTCTTCTCAAGTTACAATTTTTTTTAGAAAGCTCTAATTCAAGCTCTACTACTGCATTATTTTTCTAGAATTAATAGAAAATACTTTGGGGTTTATTCATGGTGGTATTCCTCTTATGTCTACTAGTAATATTTTTTTGAATCATGTGCGTAAATGCGCTATTGAATTAAATTTTATAAATTTTTCGTTTCATTAGCCATTAGTTGGAGTATCTATTTGCACCTTTATCTTGCATTAGGTATTGGGTTTTAGGAAAGCATCCTAATATGATATATCTAGAAAGTATCTCTAGATCTTGAGGGTTTGAAGCTAAAAAATTAATCTTAAGTGTGCAGAGATTTAATCGAGAGTCAGATCTTGGGCATGAGGGGAAGTCTTCAGTTGGACTAGCCAACTCCCAAATCCAAAGAGCCAAGAGCCCATTGTGTTAAATTTATAAGATATTTCTGATGATTATTTGGTTTGCAGAGATCTTTATCATGACTCAAAATAAAAAATAATTTTTATTTACTCATTTATCCCCAATAATATTGTGCTTATTCGATATATATGACTAATAAGAGTTTTTTTCTACTAATATGGGAGTGGAGTTATACTCATACTCCCCAGATCCAGTATTCCACCCTTTTGCAGAGGCAAAACATCCAATTAAAAGACCCTCTTATCCTCCTAGTGTAGTGAAAACCATCCTAGGAAAAGTGGTTTCCTTCCTATGGCCTTTCTCAATGAAAAAAACACTCCAGATGGTAAAACACCCACTGTTGGGTCAAAATTCACTAGCCTAGGATGAAAAGTGCACTCCAAAGCAACAATTTCCCCTTGTTGAAGAAAATTTCCCTCTCTTTCAAGCCTTCTCTCCCTTTGAGCGAATGGTGCACTTGTGAAGGCTAAAACCTTCCCCTTCCCTCTTCCCCAATGCGCTCTGCACCGAAGCCTATATTATCATCTTCCTCCAAAGCACATAGCGTAGTATGGAAGGTTGAAGGAAGCCTCCTCTTAGCCTTTGAAAAGTCAAACTACACTTTCTCAAGAGTCTCCTTTCCCTTTAAGCGCATGACGTAGTTTTGAAGGCTGAAGCCTTAATCCTTCCCCCTTCCCATATGCACTGTGCCCTATCCTTTCTTATGACCCTTCCTTTAAGCGCATGGCATAGTAGGGAAGGATTAAGGAGGTATTCTTGAACCCTTGACTGGTCAAACTATGCTTTCAAGCCTTCCTCTCTATTCTTTAGGGCACATGACACAACCTTGAAGCATGAAGCCTTCCCACCTTCTCCCTTCAGCTTCCCCCACTTCAATGGACCAAGGAGAGCTCTTATTCATAGTCCATGTTGTAGTTAAAATGAACAGTGGATCATTTCTAAGCCACTGATGAGTTTGACTGTGCCCTCTTAATCAAGCCTCCTTCTTTTAACTCTCTCATAGGCCTATCATAAGCCAGTCATTCCATGAGCTAGGTAGGGATAGAATATATGTTTTTAAGGCTGATTTCATCTCATCATGAATGGTTTTAATTGATAGGAATACCTTCCTAGCACAAAAATGGGATTCTCAAAGCAAATAGTAAGGAAAAAAAATAAAGAAATACCCATGGAGAAGAAGAAAAAAAGAGAATTACCATGTGAACATGATGCATATCATGAACCAAGGCAAAAAAATGACATTGCATTATGACTCAGATAATTTCAATGTTCATCAAAGACCCTTTGGAGGGTGAAGGACAAGGAAAAAGTGGATCCTTCATGAAGATGAAGCATAAATCAAATCCATCATCAAGAATGCAAGATAAACCAACAAGGAAGACAACTTGGCATTGCCACCTCATCATGAAGTCCATGTCATCATTGTCAAGTTGTAAATTGTACAAGTGCGTCATAATGGTCAATATGTGTCCATGTGTCATGCCATGTGGAATGTAATGATATATATTCAAGGAAAAGGACAAAATTTAATGTGTGGAAGTCCAAGAGCCATATGTGGAATATGAAAATTCACTTAGTCATATGTAGACAAAACATCTTTTAGAGAAGTTCAAAAGTCATCTAGAATTTCAAAAGTTGCATAGAAGTTCAAAGGCCATAATATAAGTCCAAGAGTCACGAGGGTAACTCAAGAGTCATTGGGATATAAAAGGTCATTCATCTTATTATAAAAGGAACCTCATAAATCGAGCAAGGGCTTTTGGAGGCTTAAAACTTTGGAGATCTAGTCTTGGTTTCTCTACTTGGCATAGGAGAGAAAACTATTCTTTGGAGAAGCAAGAAGTGACTTAATGTTCCACTACTGGAACTAGTGCCTCATCATTGTAACTATGTACTTGGATCTTTCACCTTATAATTGAAGCTCAATGAGCCAACAATTTTTCATGCATGTATTATGAATGTCTTATGACTATTCTTTAGATGCTTTCTATTTATGTTTTGTTCATATGTAATAAGGAAATTGAACTATTTTGGTGGCAATGGTACTTATCTTGTTGAAGGTGTGTTGTATGCAGTTTAATGATTATTGTGTCTATGTGGACTATTTCACTATATAACTAATGGATATTTATTTTCTCATGTGTCTCTCTTAGGTTAGTACTATTACTTCCTTCTAGAGGCTCAGTTTTTTCTCCCCCTTGATGAAAGTCTCCTTTTACACATTACAATTGATGTTTCATAGTGTTAACCTACTTTATTGTTCAAGGGTTATGTATATTATCTCTTATGTTATTCACTGAAACCAAGGCGAACCTTACAGCTATGGTGGCCAGGACGATACTCCAGATGGGGCTCCTAATCCAAACAATGTGAGGTCTAATTGGGACTTCACATATGGGAGACCCCTTGTATGTTGGTGGTAACCAAAACCGTCAACACCTCCAATATTTTTTGGTAATATTCTTTTAAGGAAGGGTGTACAATGAAGGGACCATTCGAACATAAGTAGATGCCACATTTTGTAGTATAGTTTGTGTAGATCCATTGATATAGGTTCTCATATTTGGGCTAGAAATAATTAAATCTATGGATTACGACCTATTTATGAAAATATGAGAACATGTTATTTAATTATTAGCTCCAAATCTCTATATTTGGGTGTTTCTCCATCTTTTCCACTATGTAAGTGATCATGATTTCATAAATTTTTCTCAAAATTGAAAGTTACAGGATTGGGTTGAAACCAGGATGGTTGTGTAGATCTCGTCCTCTTGATTCTGGCGCCGCAAACGGTTCGAAAAATTGATGTCTTATGAGGGAGATATCGCGTTCTGATCGAAATCCCAAACAACTAAATTTTATGACAGGGTTGACTGGGATGCCCAGTCAACATGCTGGATGCACAATCAACAAAAGGAATATTTTGAGGAATATTCCTTTCCTCAAAACCAATCCCAGGCTGACATGTGGCATGATATTATTGGTTGAATGGTTTGGTACGTTGTTTTTTTGGCCAATCAGGGGGTGACACGTGGCCAGCCCTGAGGCCGCACATGTCCCCCATCTGGCATGTTAAAAATTTGGGTTGAGGCCACAAGAGTTGAACCTTGGACCTCCAGCAGAGAAATCACATGACTTAACTGCCTACGCTATATGTTGGTTCTTAACTAACATTGGCTTTGGGTTGTATTTCAAGTTTAATACTTTTTACATTGGGGTTGGGACTTCCAGTGGTCCCAACCCACCAGCAGTCCCGATATGTGGTCACATTACAGCATGAAACCTCAACATAAAACTCCAACCGCTATTGTTCAACATTTGGCGTTTGCACAAGCCTTGTCACATGGCTATGTGTTAAACATTAAACGTCGTGGTTACAACTCCGACAGTTATGTTAACACAACATTTAAACCACAGTTCCAAGCCTTATCCCGTGGTTACTGCCTGGAGTTATGCCAACCTTCAACGGTTAGGCTGCATGGTTTGGGTTGGCATGTGGCCACCCAACCACTAACAATTAAATGTTGCGGTTTATTTCGGCAGAATTTTATCCAGTGCCTAAATTTATGGCAGGAATCACTAAATTGACTCCAGTTAAGTGGAGTCCTCCACATTTAGTGGAGCTTTTCTAGGTGTAACTGGGAAAATGAGAAGGAGACTCAATTTTTACCCATTCAGAGTGAATGAAGAGTCACTATATACTAATTGGAGCATTCTAGAGCCATTGGTGCAGAGAAAACAACCATTAGAGGCCTGTAACTACATCTATTTACAAAATTTTGAGCATAATGAAAGATGGACATACCATTGGGAGCTGGACCAGCAGATGTAGCCCAGGAGGGGTGAACTACTTCATCATGCATGTTGTGTAAATGTTATGTGGTGACTTATTTCTCTGTTTTACACCGTTGTTCAGTGTTATTTGTGCTTATTTAATGCTTCTAATTCACTAAAATCATCTACAATTCATGGTTAAAATCCTCAATACTTAAGAAAACTAATGAGACAAGTATGCAAATGTTTATAAAATGAAAAGACACTTAGCACAACAAAACTAATACAGTCCTTTCAGATCAGATTGGTATCAGAGCTAGATTTTATTCTCTGGTGTTGTTTTGTGCAAAGAATTTTTTAACTGTTTGCAAGTTTTTAGATGCTTACTAGGCTCAAGCTCGAAAGAGGAGAAGGAAAATTGGTGGGAGAAGAAGGGTCACAAGAAGAGCCAAAGCAAAGGAGAGCAAGATTTCCACAATCTCCACCACCTAGTTCACTTCCTAATGAAGCAGAAGCTACATTAAGCATGTCTCATAGAGAAAGATAAATCCATGAAGAAGTTGATCCCAAAGAGGAAGAAAGAGTGTTCATGAAAGCATTCCTTGACATGACTGAGATGGTTAGAATCCTTTACCAAAAAAGGAATGAGAGACTAGAAGGAGAAGGATCCAAACTTCATAAGGAAGGACAGGCATCTTCAGGAGGTCACAATGATGAAGATAAGTCAAAGAAGGGAAATGGAGGAAATGGAGGAAATGGAGAGCCATCATCCTCACCCTCACCATCATCATCCTCTACTTCATCTTCAGTACATCAGCCACACAATTCAAATAACACTCGTAAAAGTCCTTTTTTAAAACTTGATGTTAAGTTTGAATTGCCAATATTTAATGGTGAAGTCAATGCAGAAAATTTTGATAATAGGATTAGGAAATTGGAGGTTTATTTGAGAATCCAGAACCTTCAAGATGGTGATACCAAAATCTAATTAGCTTCATTGAGAATGGAAGGTGCAACAGTTGTTTGGTGGGAAGCCAAGAGAAAGGAGGAGTTCAAGAAACATGGTAAGATTATTCTATCATGGACTGATTTCATTACTGCCATAAAATAACAGTTTTATCCATTAGCTCATATGTAGAAAGTCATAATGAACTGGAAAAAATTTAGGCAATTGAAGGGATAGAATGTTCAAGAATACACCTAAGAATTTAGGAGAAGAGATCTCTTATTAGGGGTAGATTTGCAGAGCCAAGATACTTTGCTCAAGTACATATGAGGATTACATAGCTACCTAAAATTTAGTATTCTCGGGTTTAACCCCACAAGTCTAGATGAAGTATGTGTTCCAGCCACACATCTAGAAGCTAGAGGGAAAAACATTTCTGAAGAGGGTAGAAAGAAACCTTTTAAGGGTAAAAACAAAGAGAAAACCTCAGAAGGTAAAAGCAAAAAGAATGCATCTGTTAAGAAATATGGAGAAAAATTGGTTTGTAAACATTGTTCAAAAGAAGGCCATGATGAAACACATTGTTGGAAATTACATAATGAAATGAGGCCCAAGAAATACAATAAGAAAGGGAAACATAAAAATGCAACTACAACTCAACATGATTTAGGAGATGATTCAGGCGATGAATCAAAGATTACAGCCATGGGATTGAAGAACATGAAGGGGAAAGAAATTGAAACTAAACCCAGTACTAGTACATCAAAAAAAAAATTTCACATACATGCTCCAAATGAAGAACAAAGAATTGAACTGTTTCATGTGAGAGTCATATCCAAACATACCAAGATTGACACATTGTTTGACAGTGGGTCACAAGAAAACTTAATCTTTGAAGACTTGGTCAAGAAAATTAACCTTGAGACCATACCACATCCAAAACCACATCCATTAGGTTGGATTTGTAAGGATGCAAATTTACAGGTTTCAAAGAAATGCATATTGCGGTTTGCAATCACTACACATTTTGTTGACAAAGTTGAATTAGATGTGATCCCGCTTGACATAACAGGTATTGTGTTGGGGGGTCCTTATTTGTATGACAGGAAAGTGATCTTTCATTTCCATGAGAACAAATATCATTTATTCAAAGATGGCAAGGAGTACATTGTTAGAGCACATCCTAAGAAGACAAACATTGCTATGGTAAATGCTAGACAGGCAAAGAGGCTGGTGAATTCAAGTAAGCATTTTTTTCTTCTAATGATTAAGCCTAAAGCTGATATTAATCATGAATCGTTTGAGGGATGTGATCCTAAGTTGAAATCATATTTATATGATGTAGTTAATGCACATCATGAGTTGTTTCAGGAGCCAACATGATTGCCTCCAAAAAGAGAGATTCAACATCAGATTCAGTTGCAGCAATATTTTCCTCTTAAAAACATCAATATTTATTCCTCTTCAAAACATCAGTATTTATCGCATGTCGATAATGGAGAATGCTGAAATAAAGAGGTAAATCAAAGAGATGTTGGACAAAGGAATCATAAGGCCAAGAACCTCGCCATGTAGTTCACCCATAGTCTTGATTCCAAAGAAATATGGGACTTGGCGCATGTGTGTAGACTTCAGAGCTTTAAACAAGATTACGATAAAGAATCATTACCCACTCCCAAGAATTGATGAATTTCTTGATCAGTTGAAAGAAGAAATTTTTTTTACTAAGTTATATTTACGAAGTGAATATCATCAAGTATGAATTGCAGAAAGTGATATATGGAAAATTGCATTCAAAACCAAACAAGGACTCTTTTAGTGGTTAGTTATACCATTTGGTTTGTGTAATGCATCAGAAAATTTCATGTGTGTTATGGATAGTGTTTTGCATTCATTCCTTGATGACTTTTTGATTGTGTACTTAGATGACATATTGATTTTCAACAAAACAAGAGAAGAACATGTCTTGCATGTGAATAGGGTGCTTGATGTTTTGAATAAAGAGAAATTGGTTCTTAAGATGTCAAAGTGTGAGTTTGGAAAGACTTCTTTGGTTTATTTGGGACATATTGTAGGAGGATGAGAGTTGAGAATTGATCCTTCTAAAGTGGAAGCCATTGTGAATTGGCCCACACCCAAAATAGTAACCAAGGTAAGAAGTTTCTTAGGTGCAGTTCAGTATTGGAGAAAGTTTATTGCTAAATTTTCTGCCATAGAAGCTCCTATGCATGCGGTGACAAGTCTGAAGAAAGGCTTCCAATGGGGAGGCAAACAACAACAAGCTTTTGAAGCTTTAAAATACAACATCAATTTAGCTCCAGTCCTTGCATTACCACATTTGAGACAGCCATTCGAGATTCAAACTAATGCTAGTGATTATGCCATGGGCGCAGTACTTTTGCAGCATGGAAAGCCTATCGCTTTTCATTCTGAGAGATTCAATGGTTCTGTAGCTAATTATCCTACATATTAAAAAGAACTATATGCGTTGGTACAAAGTGTCAAGAAGTGGAAACACTACTTGATGGGTAAAGAGAATGTAATGTCCCTAATTTTCTGCTTTTAAATTTAGGTAGTCAAAGGCTCTAAGGGTCAAGTGGACCCTAGGGGAAACATTTATTGTGGATATATTTTATTAATTTAAATTAATAAAATGAAAAAAAGAATTACTAGTGCAAAGACTAGATAATGATTAGAGATTAGGAATCCAAATCCATGAGGATGGATAAGGATCCTAAGAATTTTCCAGTTCTTCAAAACTCCTTGGAGAAAATAAATTAAATATAGCGTTTTAGATTGGAGATAAAAATCTAAAAAGCTACCCCAGTAAAGAGGAAAGTTACTGGGAAGAGGTGGAATAAAACTAGAAAGAGGAAAAGCTAGTTTTAAAGTACTTTTGTGGAAAAAACAAAAGGAAAGCCTAAGCAAAAAGGAAAACAACATCCTGATTAACTAGACACAGTTAAGGAAACAAGCTGATGAGAAAGAAGGCTTAAATAAGCAGATTCAGGATAGACAAGAGGTTCTCTATGGCTGGAGGATTTGATCTCTTCTCGGGGGGAGTTGTGGAGAAAGAGCTCAAAGGTTGGGTGGAAACTAGTCTACCTTAATTGGTATGCACCATTTAATTTCATATTAACTTAGAAGCTTTGTATTGCTATGCTTATTATGGTGAAGTAAAAATTGTAGAATTGTACTTAGTTAAATCTGTTCAAGAGTAGTTTTGTACATTTAACATAGTAGACTATAATAAATATATAATTCTCTGTATGGTTGTACATAAAAGAATCTGAAGAGTACCAACTCTTATAATGTCTAAACCTTGATGAAGGTTTAGATCTGAGGTTAGGTGATTCTCAGAAATTTATTATTGAGTAAGATTATTGTATTTGTATTATTTTTCAAATCAGTGAATTCTCTTAGAAAAATAATATATAAGGGAAATAAATATCCATGATAATTAAGGTGGAAGTAGTACAATCAAGAAAATTCTTGTGTTGTAACATAACTGGACAAAGTAATATATGCACTAAGACATAATAGATAGAAATGGAAATATCTTTTCAGGAAGAACTAAAAAATTATTACTATCATTGAAGTGATAACTTTAATGAAAGTACTACATAAGAGTTCAAACTAGATTTCATTAAAGAGGAAGGAGTCTATTCTATAAATTACATAGTCATGAAATTATAAATATATAAGTCCATAGAGTTACACAGTTCAAAGTAAATCTGTGTATAGAAAAATTGTACAAATTGGAAACCCTGTCCCTTTATAATAAACTATAAAGTCTCTCTGGAATTTATGCAGAGATTTCATGTCAGAAAGCCCAAGTGGGGTACTAGACCAACCTAGAGAGAAACAATCCACAATTTATGATCGAATAGAAAAGGCTAATAGCAGTATACAAATCCAGAAATATGTGAATCGTACCTGTGCAGGATAGAACTATGAATTAGTTCTGGTTCCAGAATATAAACACAACAGGAAATAATACTAGTTTTCAAAATCAGGCAGGGTTAAATAATTACCTTAGGGACAGATATAGGACGTTCAACCTGCAATGATAAGAGCAGAATTAGTCATTGCAGAGAAGTACGTAATGTGCATTCTAAACCCAACACAATTGATTTAAAATTGTTATATCAGAATCTCAGAGTATTATTAACATATATTCAACAGAAGAAGAAGGGCATCATTCCTGTACTAAGTAAAGGTAATCTAATAAGAATTATGTTAGGAGAACATTAGTTGAACTTCAACTCGAAAAGAAAAATAACCATGTATAAAATGGAGAAATGATGCGAAGGAGTCCATCGTAGAAATTGAACTAATTTCAAAATCTACCTACGAAAATGGTTTAAACTGAACTAACCAGATACCAGAGCATTGTAAATTATCATACTGTGTGAAATTAAATTAAAAAGGACAATACTCATCTCTATTGACAAAATTGACTAAGGAATTGAAATTCCTAAATATCATAGAATAACCCAAACTAGTATTCGAAATTTATTGGACTGCGTTTGTCAATCAACTATAAACGTTGCCATAGAGAGTAAAAATGACATCAAATACATTCAGTAGTCGATGGAGGTTTCGGGAAAGCGAATTGAGTAAGTATAGTCAAATAGTAAATATTTTAGAAAATTATTAATGGTAAACATAAACCATTAAAGGAAATTGTAGTGGTATTGAGACTACCTGTAGGTTTTGGTAGCGACTTTGGAATGTCAACGATGGAATGAGAGGAGGTCATCTGGCCACCTGCGTTAACCAAAAACCGTAGTCACCAACGTTTACCAGCAACCTAATTCAATGCGAAAGCTAAAATTAAAGTTAAGACAACGCTTGGTGTAGTCAGAAGGAGCACCATAAACATTGAATTAGACTTTTACATCATTAACAATGGAGGTCCGAAAGGGACTCCCACACAAAATTCTCTCAGCGGCATAATTGATAATTAAACGTAGAAAAAAGTTAAAGCAATAATGAAACATTTCACAACTAAATCAATACCGCATTAAGGGAAACAGTATTCCTCTTTCTAACTATAGTAAATTAATGCAATGGAAGTTTAGGAAATTAGAGACAGCGTAAGCTGCAAAAAAATTCCTAGTAATACCTGGAATTAGGGGCATTATGGTAAATTATGCATAACTCAAGTTCTGGAGTTCCTGTAGAGAAAGTAGCAAACAAGTTAGAAAGGAAATCACATAATCAGAACTATGAACATACAAAATAACCCAAGTCAAGGTCCAAGAAAATCAAGGAAAATACGTATTTTACCTGTAGAGAACGATGACTGAAACCTCTGCTCAGAAACCAGAGGCTTCGCTTCAAATTGACCAGAGAAAAATTTCCCATCATATTTAAACGAAGGAAGAGATGAGCATGAAAGTGATGAACTGTAAGTTAAATGAAAATTGTGGCTGAGCCGAGAAGCAACGAAATTTACAGATAGACCATTAAACCTCATAGCAGAGCCGAAAGGGTGGCATATTTGATTCATCGACATAAAATAGTTCGTGTAAAACCTAAACCTAACTCCGAGAGAATCCTCGCCGTTGAGGTGGATGAAATCGGGATAATTCACGCGGATTGAAGGGTTAATTTAGCCATTGACGAGCCATGTGACCGAGTACTGGAATTTAATAAATACCGATCCCGAGAAATTTTTGTCTATAGGAGTTGGTATATTTAGGATACGAAAACTCAATCACATTAAAACCCAGTAACCATAAAACAATGACGTGTTAAATTAGGTGTAGTGGATTAGGCATAAATCTAATTCTCAAATTGTGAATTCCAAGTAGGAGTTCGATAAATAATTTAGGTGTTAAATGGAACAGGTAGGAAGTCCACGTTCATGAAACGTATTTAACGTTGGTGACATGGCTAAATTTGTAACGAAGTTAGATGTGTAACTAAAATGCAAGAATGCATAGCTTTTCGATGCAATATATTATGTCTAAAGCAACCATGCATGGAGATCTCCAAAGGTAAGTGGCACCTGGAGTGAGTTGTTAGAAATAATGTGAGAAAATATAAAATTTAATTCGATGGTAAAGTCATAGTCATTCTACCGCGGGTCCACGATTTGCATGATGTAGACCTTGAAGTAAGATCGAACTTTCATAAGGTTCATATAGAGGAACAATGGGTAAGGGAAAAATTATATCGATCATAAATGAGACAGTACCAACGAATATATATTCCCTTATGACAATTTAGATATATACATATATCTCTAAGAGTAGAGATAGTTCATTACTTGAACTAAATATTTTCCCATATACACATGACTATAGAGGAATAGGTTGATAAGGTGTATCATGAAATTAACATGTAAAAGAAATGGGTTAATAATAATTAAAGTGGGATTTAATTATTTCTCCATATAAAATAAAATGGGATTTCCTTAGACATAGAGTCCCCTTGGAAGTTTAAAAGTGGGATTTTAGTCCCAACGAATATATAAACAAGTTATGAAAGATTAAAGGTATAACATAGTAAAATTTTAATGGATGATATATGTCAGAATGTGACGAACAATAATCAGTTCATGGGGTGTGATTTGTATTAGTTTTACATATATATTTTTTATTTTTTTGGGTCGAAACGGAGATGTTACAAATGGTATCAGAGCCCATATTAAAACACTGGGCCAAAATGTGTGCTCACACCAGAAAAAAATTATGTTGCTGTAAATTGTTTTGTTAACATATGTTTTCACTAATATTACTATTGTGTACAGTGAATTAGTGCAAAAGCATACAACTGCAAACATTGAGTGAAAGAGATGAGTTGTATGTGGATTTGAGTGGTGCTGAAAAATTCATCAGATCCTAAAGATCCATTGTTGGCCATGATGTATCAGATGCAACTAAAAAACCACAATAAAATATTGTCACTAGCCAGCAAAGAAAAAGAAAGGATGATCAGAGAATTGACCTCCAAGAACAGTCACGAAGGTGAAGGTTTTGGGAAAAAGAGAGGAGGAACTAAAAATCACTTATAAGAGTCGAAGGAGGATGAATCCCTTAGACAACAGTTTAAAAGGACTAAGGAATTACATGGTGAATTCCGAAAAAAAAATACAAGCCTCCCTTCTATGATGCATAGTAGGAGGAAGATACAGAAGCTTGGCTTCTAAAAATGGTAAAGTATTTTCAAGTTTGTAAGTATTAAAGTAACTTGAAAGCTGGGTTGGCTATCTATCTACCAAGGAAAGGCTACCTTGTGGTGGGAGGAAACCAAAATGGTGTATGTGATAGATGAGAAAACTATCACTTAGTAAGATGTTCAAAATAGATATCTGAATGACCGATAATAGGATGACAAAGCCAAAGATTTTCATGAGCTTAGGTTGGGACAACATGCTATTGCTGAGTTGTTACCAAACTCACCAACCTTCTTCACTAGGTGCCTTATATACTAGAAGAAAAAGCGAAGGTATGATGATTTTAAAAACTGACTACCTACTATCTATGAGGAGAAGGATGAAGAATTTTAGCTCTTGAATTGAGAAAAACCATAATGTGAAACCTACTAATTACAGGATAAATTTAATTGTGATTAGGAAGAAAAGAGAATGATAAAAAGTGTGGAGTGGAAGGACCACAAATTGAGAAGACTTTCCTTCAAAGTTCAAGTATATACTTGAAGAATAGACGTAATGAGAATAAAATGGAAGGTAGGGATGCTGAACCAATTATCGTTGATTAAATACTTCTAGAAACATAATTTAAACAAGAGAGTTATAAATAATTTAAAATTGTAGACATTATATTAGTAGAAGAAAAAAAAAAAAATTGTAGGAAAAAGGAGGCTGCAGACATTTGAAAAGAAATGTAAAGGTATGAATGCTAAACAACCTGTTCTGGTTGATGAATTTAGGTGCAAAGTAACAAAAGAAAGAAAAATTCCAGCAAGATGGAATTTTTTAACTAAGTTACTAAAAGAAAAGTGACACCTAAGTTACACGAGATTGCTATAAATTAAATGGGTATAAATAACATTAGTTAAAGTTAAATTTTTTCCTTTCGATTCCTATGCGGTGTTGGTAGGAATGGACTAGTTAGAAAAAAATTTAAAGACATACTAAATTGTTTAGATAAAACAATACATGGTATAGGTAGTGAAGGAAAAGCCAATGATAACAAAAAGGACAACCCAACCCAATATCAGTGAGACAAATTTCAACACTTCAGTTGAAAAGGACAGCAAGAAAAGGCTAACAAGAGTATGTTGTAGAATTAAGACAACAAACTGAAAAATGTACTTATAGAAAACTTACCAATCATCCGAGAGAGTAAGGAGGTAGTTCTAGTTGAAAATACTCATATACCCCCTAAAAGAGAAGATGATTTTTAAATTAAGTTAATACCAGGAGCTTCACCAGTCTCTAGAACCCTACAAGATGATTACCCCAAAATTGTAAGAGTTAAAACTGCAGCTACAAGAGTTGTTGAATAGAGGCTATGTAATACCAAGTGTATTCCCACGGGGAGCACTGGTAATATTTCTTAAAAATAAATTTGGAACATTCAGAATGGGTACAGACTACTGAAAAATGAATAAAATAATGATCAAGAATAGATATCCTCTACTCAGGATATATGATTTAATTGATCAATAAGTTATCAGAAATTGAGAAGTAAAGAAGAACTTTATGATGAACAAGATACAAAATCTATGAATTAGAAGTTCTACACGATTGGGTTGATCAATAAATTGCTCCTTTATGTGTCAAATAAAGCAGAACATAAAGAACAGCTTAGAATTTTTTTACAATTCTGCAAAATTTAGAGAACATAAATGGCATGATAGACTTAACAAAAAGGAATTTTATAAAGATAAAATTTGGTGTTTGAGTCGTGAAAATTCATAAAAAGGATGAGTAGTGGACTGATAAAAGACACAAGTGAACATGAATTGATCATTAATTCCTGTTGTTTCAGTCATAAGATCAACCATGGGCATTGAAAAATACTAGAGGATATTGGTAGAAAATTCTAAGTCTTAGCATATATTATTATTCTTCTCTACCGAAGCAAGGAGAGAAAAATTAATAGGCCGAAAAAGGTCAATATAGCTTGAAAAGTTAAAAACATTAAAATAACAACTACTCTTGTTTTTAAGATTATGACCCAATCCAAGAAATGGTAGTGGTACAAAGGCTTGGGCAGAAGGATTAGAAGTATTATGATTACTAAGTCATAGCATAAGAGTCAAGAAAAATTAAAACAAGTGCACATAATTTCCATGAGTATGCCTTAGAGTTGCTGTTGAAAAGTATGTTGCATGAAATAGAGACCTTATATGTAAGATAAGAATGGTTGTTGATCCCAAAACACATAAGTCTGAAGTATAAATTGTTCAACAACATGAAAAATGTTAACCAAACTAGGTGTTTGTCTTTCATTAATGAGGTTGAAATAAAAATTAAAAAATCAAACATAACAAAGGAAAATAAAATAGGATTTTAGATGTTTTAAAGAGGAATGTCCCTCAAATTTTGAAGAATATTGGAGTAATGAAAACTCTGACTGTGAAGATTTGATACAAACAGAAATGAGTTCAATAGTAAACAGGAAAAACTACAAAATACCGAGATGTTGGTATATATTCCAAACAGGAGGGACTGGAATTTCAAAAACAGATTGTACATTAACAATGTGATCTCAATACAATAGAAATTTTAGAAAAATATGTTTTAGAATTCATGAATTAAGCCAGAACATGTTTTAGTCTGGTATGGAAAAAGAGTAGTAGATTTTTTGGTCGAAAAAGGTTACTAAGTGATAATGAAACATAAGTATCCAACAGAAATTTTGGATACTATCCCTGTTCGAGCACAGAAATAGGAAGTTGTTTTGATAAAAAAATTAAAAACTAGTTGGCTTAGAACCAAACATTAATAAGAGTAGTCAATGTATCCAAGACTGAAATTGTAAACAAATATGAAGTTTCAAGATGGATAATAATTGATAAGACTAATAAGGTAAATTTAAAGTGGAATTAAAAAAAAATTGTGTTATAGAAAAACTAGTACAAAGTTGAACTGGAGCATGGTTTAACACCATATGAACAGAGTGAGAGAATCAATCAAATATTAAGTGCATGGGGTGCATGTAGGAACTAGAAAAAAGAGACAGAACCTTAAGTGGGACCACTACTTGTGACAAAGTTGGTTTTCATAGAAATTAATGAACTGCTAATTAAGAGGTGTTTGTTTTGTGAAGCTAAGTGTAACAAGAATTGTTAAACTCCGATAAAATGGAGTCAATGTGCGAAGATGTACAGAGGATAAAAGAACTCACAAAGAATTTCAAAAGACAACCATGTGTACTTGAGCAAGGAAGCCTCGCCAAAGTACATGGAAGGGTATTAGATGTGTTAAATTAGCACTATACTACTAGGAATCATGAAGAGTTTGCAACCAAGTGACTCTATTGAAAAATATTAAAGTTCAGAGTATTATCATGATTAATTCTTATCAATATAGATATGTGATACTACTCATATGAATGGGTATGAACTGTGGACAGTTGGAAGCAGGAATGAAATATTCTTCCAAATATACTTCTTATACTGAAGCAGGAAGAAATCAAACTCCAGAGTATAGCAGTAAGTAGAGTAAATGTATGGTGAATACACTTGTACTCTGAAGAAACTGCTTGGAGCCTGAAGATGAGATGAGGGGGGAATCTTCATCCAAAATTGAGAAATCAACAATAATTGGTAACACCAAGGACACTGTTCTATTTTAGAGGGGGAACATGTAATGTCCCTAATTTTCTACTTTTAAGTTTAGGCAATCAAAGGCTCTAAGGGTCAAGTGGACCCCATGGGAAACATTTATTGTGGATATATTTTATTAATTTAAATTAATAAAATGAAAAAAAGAATTAATGGTGCAAAGACTAGATAATGATTAGAGATCAGGAATCCAAATCCATGAGGATGGATAAGGATCCTAAGACTTTCCCAGTTCTCCAAAAATCCTTGGAGAAAATAAATTAGATATAGCATTTTAGATTGGAGATAAAAATATAAAAAGCTACCCCAATAAAGAGGAAAGTTATTGGGAAGAGGTGGAATAAAACTAGAAAGAGGAAAAGCTAGTTTTAATGTATTTTTGTGGAAGAAACAAAAGGAAAGCCTAGGAAAAAAGGAAAACAACATCGTGATTAACTGGACACAGTTAAGGAAACAAGCTGATGGGAAATCATGCTTAAATAAGCATATCCAGGATAGACAAGAGGTTTTCTATGGTTGGAGGATTTGATCTCTGCTCGGGGGGAGCTGTGGAGAAAGAGCTCAAAGGTTGGGTGGAAACTAGTCTACCTTAATTGGTATGCACCAGTTAATTTCATATTAACTTAGAAGCTTAGTATTTTTATGCTTATTATGGTGACGTAAAAATTGTAGAATTGTACTTGGTTAAATCTGTTCAAGGGTAGTTCTGTACATTTAACAGAGTATACTATAATAAATATAGTAATTCTTTGTATGGTTGTACAGACAAGAATATGAAGAGTACCAACTCTTAGAATGTCTAAATCTTGATGAAGGTCTAGATCTGAGGTTAGGTGATTCTCAGAAATTTATTACTGATTAAGATTATTGTCTTAGTATTATTTTTCAAATCAGTGAACTCTCTTAGAAAATTAATATATAAGGGAAATAAATATGCATGATAATTAAGGTGGAAGTATTACAGTCAAGCAAATTCTTGTGTTATAGCATAACTGGACAAAGTAATATATGCACTGAGACATTGGAAATATCTTTTCAGGAAGAACTAGTCAGGAGATCATGTGTTATGCTCAAAATTGAAAGTGCTCGAAACAGGTCCAAACCTAAGCGACCAGAAAGGCCTCCTCGTTGTGATTCCGACGTCGTGAATGATTCGAAAAACCGATGTTGTATGAGGAAGATATCGCGCTCTATCGGTTTTACCAAGCAGTAAAAATTTTGTGACTGGATGCCCAGTCAGCGTACAGGTACAGTCAGCAAGTATATTCTAGGGAATATTCCATTTTTCTCCAACCAACCAGAATGCGCCATGTGGCATGTTCTGGACCATTTATTTTTGTGGTATGGAGGCGTTTTTGGGCCGTTGGATGGATTTTGCAAGTGCCATCGGATGAGTGACACATGGAAAGCCCGGAGGCTGCCACATGTCTTGAGGAGGGTGTATTAAAATTTGTTTGGAGGCTACAGGAATAAAACCAGAGACCTCGAGCATGGGCACGAACGGCTTGACCAGTCCGCCTATGAGTTGTTTCTTACCCTATAGGGCATCCACATTATAATAAAGTGTTAATGTTTTGTATATGGGGAAGAGGACTACCATTGATCCCAACCCACTGACGGCCCCAAGTCTTGTTCACATGTCACAGAATAAAACCGCAGCAACGAATGTAACCATTGCCTTAAACCTTAAACCTCGGCCCCAAGTCTTGTTCACATGTCACACGATGGATGTAGTTGCAATTAACAGTTGTATGAAATGGTTAATTCGGTGGAGTATTAAATTGTCACATGGGGCGAGAGTTATGATATGAAATGCGACGGTTGTTGGAACCATGCTAGCTACAGGTTCGGCCCACCTTAACGCGGAGTTTTAAAATCCCTCAACCGCGTGGTTTTAGGCGGAGGGTTGGCTTGTGACCACTCCGCCTAACCATTTCACTTAAATGCATGCGGTTTTATGTGGTGGGAACAGTAGCGCGCCCCTAATTTTTACGGTTTTCATCAATTTAACTCCAGCTAAGTTCATGTCTCCACTTTTAGGGGAGCTTTTCTAGCTAACATTGGGAAAAATGCATGGGGAGGTCAATTTTCGACCAATTTTGGTGAAACAAGAGTCTAGCTAGACTACTTTAAGCATTCTGGAGCCATTGGTGCAGAAAAAACAGCCATTAGAGGCCTGTAAACACATGTAATTTACAATTTTGTGCATAATGACAAAGGGATATGCCATTGGGAGCTAGACCAGCAGATGTAGCCTAGGAGGGGTGAACTGCTTCATCATGCCTACTGTGTAAAACTTATGTGTGATTGTTTTTCTCTGTTATGCACTGTTGTTCAATGTTTTTAAGGCTTATTTTCATGCTTAAAGTTCACTAATTCATCTATGTTTCATGGTTAAAATTCTCATTCCTTAAGAAAACATATGGAGACAAATTGTACATGTTTATGTTACTGAAAGGACACTTAGCCCAACAGAACTAATACACTCCTTTCAAATCAAGTTGGTATTAGAGCCAATTTTAATCTCTGGTTTTTTTATGTGCAAATATTTTCTAAATGTTTGCAAGGGTTTTCATACTTACTAGGCTCAAGCTTAAGAGAGGAGAAGGTAAATTGGTGGAACCAAGAGGTTCTCAAAGTGAGCCACAACAAAGGAGGGAAAGATTTCCACATTCTCCACCACATAGCTCACCTCCAAAAGAAGCAGAAGCATCATCAAACATGCCTACAGGAGAAGAAGAAATCCATGAAGAGATGGATCCCAAAGAGGAAGAAAGAGTGTACAGAAAAGCATTTCTTGACTTGACTGAGATGGTTAGAATCCTTTATCAAGAAAGGAATGATAAACTAAGAAAGGAATGATAAACTAGAAGAGGAAAGGTCCAAACTTCACAAGGAAGGACATGGATCATCATGAGGCCACATTGATGAAGTTAATTCAAAGAAGTGCAATGGAGGAAATGGAGATAGTGGAAAGTCACCATCATCACCCTCATCTTCATCCTCATAATCCTCTACTTCATCTTCATTACATCAGCCATCTAAGTCAAAGAACACTGGTAAAAGTCCTTTTCTAAAACTTGATGTTAATTTTGAATTGCCAATGTTTAATGGTGAAGTTAATGCAGAAAATCTAGATAATTGGATTAGGCAATTAGAGGTCTATTTAAGAATCCAAATTTTCATGATGATGATACCAAAATCCAACTAGCTTAATTTAGAATGGAAGGTGCAACACTTGTTTGGTGGGAAGCCAAGACAAAGGAGGATATCAAGAAGCATGGTAAGATTATTTTATCACAGACTGATTTCATTTCTGCAATAAAATAACAATTTTATCCATTAGCTCACATGCAAAAAGCCATAATGGACTGGAAAATTTTTAAACAATTGAAAGGGAAAAATGTACAAGTGTATACTCAAGAATTTAGGAGAAGAGCTCTTTTATTAGGAGTATATTTTCATAGCCAGGACACTTTGCTCAAGTATATAGGAGGCTTACATACCTACCTAAGACATACTATCCTCATGTTTAACCCTACAAGCCTAGATGAAGTTTGTGTTCGAGCCACACATTTAGAGGCAAGGGGAAAACAAAAATTAGATGAGAATGGGGAAAATGAGTTTAAAGGTAACTGGAAGAAAAAGAGAATTGTAAATGTCAGAAAAGAGAAGGGAAAATTATTTTTCAAACAATGTTCTAAAACTAGCCATGATGAAGATCATTGTTGGAAACTTCATCCAGAGTTGAAACCAGAAAGTTTTAAAGCCAAAGAGAAAGCCAAGGAGAAAGGCAAAATTGTTGCAATATCTGAACAAGACCTAAGGTCAGATTCAAGAGATGAAACAAAAATCATAGCTATGGGACTAAATAACTTGAAGGGGAAATATATTGAAAATAAACCGAGTTCTAGTATATCTAATTGTCACATACAAGCTCCAAATGAAAAAGAGAGAATTGAACTGTTTCATGTGAGGGTCATTTCCAAACATACCAAGGTTGACACATTATTTGACAGTGGGTCACAAGAAAATTTAGTCTCTGAAGACTTGGTCAAGAAACTTAATCTTGAGACCATTCCACATCTGAAACCATATCCACTTGGTTGGATTTGTAAGGATGCAAATTTACAGGTTTCAAAGAAGTGCATGTTGCGCTTTGCAATAACTGCAGATTTCATTGACACAGTTGAATTAGATGTTGTTCTGTTTCATATAACAGGTATGGTGTTCGGCAGTCCTTACTTGTATGATAGGAAAGCAATATTACATCGCCATGAGAAAAAATACCATTTATTCAAATATGGAAATGAGTATATTGTGAGAGCTCATCGTAAAAAACTATACACTTCTTTAGTTAATGCAGGGCAAATGAAGAGTCTAGTCAATGCAAGCCAAAACCTGACATTGATGATGATTAAACAAAGAGAAGTTTTACATAATCCTTTTCAAACAAATGCTGATGAATGTAATGAGATGTTTCAGTTTGAAAGAAGATTGTATTTGAAAGAAGATGACAAGCAGTTGCAGCAGTTGACATTGGTGTTGAACAGTGCTGAAAAAAATGTGTCAGTGCAAGAAGTTGCAAAGGTCAAAGAGAGGGCAAAGAAACTTGGAAAAGAAGGAACAATATTTAGAAATTTTCATTGCCGGTTTCTAAAAGGCATGGTACAATGGCGATGAAACTTGGTCAAGAATCGACACAAGTTCAAGGCAAATTCAACAAAAAATCACCATAAGGATAGAATGCAAGGTGAGAACAATTCCAAGTTTCCTTTGATTATAGACCAATGTAGAAACAAGATGTTTACTACAAAGTTAGGTTGTTGTACTACAAGTTCAGAAAATGTGCAACATGAAAGTGTCAAAAACAGTAGTGGTTGGTCGACGGAATCAAGGAAAAATTTGTCTTTACATGAAAAGCTCCAATTAATGAAATTAGGGAAATTTCAGTGGATAAAGATTGGAAGAGTGGGGACACATTCTCCTCATTTTCATGTTCAGTAATCCAGAGAGCTTTTGGTGTCCAAAAGCTTCCCAGTGGGGAGGTGTGATAAGGAGATCATGTGTTATGCTCAAAATTGAAAGTGCTCGAAACATGTCCAAACCTGAGTGATCGGAAAGGTCTTGTCATTGCGATTTCGGCGCTGCGAATGGTTCAAAAAATTGATGTCGTATGAGGAATATATCGTGTTCTGTTTGTTTTCCCAAATTACAAAAATTTTGTGACTGGATGCCCAATCAGCATACAGGTACACGCAACAGGTATATTCTAGGGAATATTCCATTTTTATCCAACCAACCAGAATGCACCATGTGGCATGTTGTGGACTGTTGATTTTTGTGGTACAGAGGTGTTTTTGGGATGTTGGATGGATTTTGCAAGAGTCATCGGATGAGTGACATGTGGCAAGCCCAGAGGCCGCCATGTGTCCTCAGGAGGGTGTATTAAAATTTTTTTGGAGGCTGAAGGAATCAAACCAGAGACCTCAGGCATGGGCGCGAGCGGCTTGACCAGTCCGCCTATGAGATGTTTCTTACCCTATAGGGCATCCACATTATAATAAAGTGTTAATGTTTTGTATATGGGGAAGGGGACCACCAGTGGTCCCAACCCGTTGATGGCCCTAAGTCTTGTTCACATGTCATGGAATAAAACCACAGCAACAAGTTTAACCGCTGCCTTAAACCTTAAACCCCGGCCCCAAGTCTTGTTCACATGTCATGGAATAAAACCGCAGCAACAAATGTAATCGCTGCCTTAAACCTTAAACCCCGGACCCAAGTCTTGTTCACATGTCACGCGGTGGATGTAGTTGCAGTTAACGGTTAATCTCGTGGAGTATTAAAGTATCACATGGGGTGGGAGTTATGACATGAAATGCGATGGTTGTTGGAACCGTGCCAACTACAGGTTTCACGCACCTTAACGAGGAGTTTTAAAATCCCTCAACCATGTGGTTTTAGGTAGAGGGTCGGCTTGTGACAAATCCAGAAATATGTGAATCGTACCTGCGCAGGACAGAACTATGAATTAGTTCTGGTTCTGGAATATAAACACAACACGAAATAATAATATATTTCAAAATCATACAGGGTTAAATGATTACCGTAGGGACAGATATAGGACGTTCAAACTGGAATGATAAGAGGAGAATTAGTCATTACAGAGAAGTACGTAATGTGCATTCTAAACCCAACACAATTGATTTAAAAATTTTATATCAAAATCTCAGAATATTATTAACATACATTCAACAGAAGAAGAAGGGCATCATTCTTGTATTAAGTAAAGGGAATCTAATAAGAATTATGTTAGCAAAACAATAGTTGAACTTCAACTCAAAAAGAAAAATAATCATGTATAAAATGGAGAAACGATGCGAAGGAGTCCATCGTAGAAATTGAACTAATTTCAAAATTTACCTACGAAAATGGTTTAAACTGAACTAACCGAATACCAGAGCATTTTCAATTCTCATACTGTGTGAAATTAAATTAAAAAGGACAATACTCATCTCTATTGACAACATTGACTAAGGAATTGAAATTCCTAAATATCGTAGAACAACCCAAACTGGTATTCAAAATTTATTGGACTGCATTTGTCAATGAACTATAAATGTTACCACAGAGAGTAAAAATGACATCAAATACATTCAACAGACAATGGAGGTTTCGGGAAAGCGAATCAAGTACAGTCAGATAGTAAATATTTTAGCAAATTATTCACGGTAAACATAAACCATTAAAGGAAGTTGTAGTGGTGTTGAGACTACCTGTAGGTTTTGGTAGTGACTCTGGAAAGGCAATGATGGAATGAGAGGAGGTCCTTCTGTCTGGCCACCCGCATTAACCAAAAACCGTAGTCACCAACGTTCACCAATAATCGAATTCAATGCGAAAGATAAAAGAAAAGTTAAGAAAAAGCTTGGTGTAGTCGGAAGGAGCACCATAAACGTTGAATTATACTTTTACATCATTAACATTGGAGGTCCGAAGGGGACTCCCACACGAAATTCTCTCGGTAGCATAATTTCTAATTAAACGTAGCAAAAAGATAAACCAATAACAAAACATTTCACAACTAAATCAATACCGCGTTAAGGGAAATGATATTCCTCTTTTGAACTATAGTAAATTAATGCCATGGCATTTTAGGAACTTAGAGACAGCATAAGCTGTAAAGCAATTCCTAGTAATACTTGGAAGTAGGGGCATTCTGGTAAATTATGCATAACTCAAGTTCTGGAGTTCCTGTAGAAAAAGTAGAAAATGAGTTAGAAAGGAAATAACATAATTAGAACTATGAACATATGAAATAACCCAAGCCAATCTCCAATAAAACTGAGGAAAAGACGTATTTTACCTGTAGAGAACGATGACTGAAACCTCTGCCCAGAAGCTAGAGGCTTCGCTTCAAATTGACCAGAGAAAATTTTCCCATCATAGTTAAACGAAGGAAGAGATGAGCGTGACAGTGATGAACTGTAAATTAAAAAAAAATTGTGGCTGAGCCGAGAAGCAACTAAATTTATAGACATACCATTAAACCTTAGAGCAGAGCTAAAAGGGTCGCAGATTTGACTCATCGACATAAAAGAGTTCGTGTAAAACCTAAACCTAACTCCGAGAGAATCCTTGCCGTCCAGGTGGAGGAAATCGGGAGAATTCACGCGGATTGAAGGGTCAATTCAGCCACTGACGAGCCATGTGACCGAGTACTGGAATTTAATGAATACCGATCTCGAGAAATATTTGTTTGTAGGATTTGGTATATTTAGGATATGGAAACTCAATCGCATTAAAACCGAGTAACCGTAAAACAATGACGTGTTAAACTAGTTGTAGTGGATTATGCATAAATCTAATTCTCAGATTGTGAATGCCAAGTAGGAGTTTAATAAATAATTTAGGTGCTAAATGGAACAGGTATGAAGTCCACATTATTGAAACGAATTTAACGTTGGTGAGGTGGCTAAATCTGTAATGAAGTTAGATGTGTAACTAAAATGCAAGAATGCATAGCCTGTCGATGAAATATATTATGTGTAAAACAACCATGCATGGAGATCTCCAAAGGTAAGTGGCACCTGGAGTGAGTTGTTAGAAATAATGTGAGAAAATATAAAATTGAATTTGATGGTAAATTCATAGTCATTCTACCGTGGGTCCACGATTTGCATGATGTAGGCCTTGAAGTAAGATCAAACTTTCATAAGGTTCATATAGAGGAACAATGGGTAAGGGAAAAATTATTTAATCAGAAACGAGACCATACCAACGAATATATATTCCCTTATGAAAATTTAGATATATACATATATCTCTAAGAGTAGGGATAGTCGATAACTTGAACTAAATATTTTCCCATATACACATGACTATAGAGGAATAGGTTGATAAGGTGTATCAAGAATTAACATGTAAAAGAAAGGGGTTAATAATAATTAAAGTGGGATTTAATTATTGCTCCATATAAAATAAAATGGGATTTCCCTAGACGTAGAGTCCCCTTGGAAGTTTCAGAGTGGGATTTTAGTCCCAACGAATATATAAACAAGTTATGAAAGATTAAAGGTATATCATAGTAAAATGTTAATGGATGATATACGTCAGAATGTGATGAACATTAATCAGTTCATGGGGTGTGATTTGTATTAGTTTTACATATAGATTTTTTTTTTTTTTGTCAAAACGGAGATGTTACAGAGACGATTATGCATACCGATCACCAACCATTACAGTACTTGCAGTCACAAACAAAATTGTAGCAATCAAGACATTTCAGGTGGATGGTATTTCTTCAATAGTTTCACTTGGTTATAAGGTACAAGAAATGTATTTTCAATAAATTTGTTGATATGCTTTCAAGACCAATAATTAGTGCATCTACTTTACTCAAAAATGATTCTATTATACATGAGAGTTACATAGAACAATATGAACATGATATTAATTTTAAAGATGTGTATGTTAGTTTGAGTGAAGGGAATCAAGTTGAAGAAAAAGATTATCACATGCATAACAATTTGTTGTTTCATTTGGGAAAGTTGTGTATACCACAAGGAGAGAGGCTAAGTCTCATGAGAGAAGCTCATTCATCTCTTATTTTTGGACACTTTGGGGTAAGCAAAACAATGGCGCATCTACAGAGGTATTGCTATTGGCCTCGCATGATAGATAGTGTGTCACGTTTTATAAGAGATTGTTCTATGTGTGCAACAAGTAAGCCTAGTAATAGGAAGCTTCGGTTGTACACGCCACTACCGGTACCATCAAGGCCATGGGAGAGTGTCTCCATGGACTTTATTGGAGGTCTACCTATGTCAATAAAAAAACATGATTATCTTTATGTAGTTGTGGATTGATTCAGTAAAATGTGTATACTTATGCCATGTAAGAAAACCATTAATACTGAACAAACTGTTGAACTTTATTTTCAGCATGTGTGGGTTCATTTTGGATTGCCAACTTCTATTGTTAGTGACAGGGATTCCAAATTCATTGGGAATTTTTGGTCCAATCTATGGAGTATAATGGACACAAAGGTTAAAACGAGTACTGCTTTTCATCTGCAAACTGATGGACAAACCAAAGTGGTGAACAAAACCATTGTGCATCTATTGAGAGGATATTGCAGCAAACATCCAAAGTTGTGGGATGAGCAACTGCATTACATTTAGCATGCTTAAAACCGGGCAAAGCACTCTTCAACTCAAACATCACCTTTTGAAGTGTGCTTTGGGTATTTGCCAAAATCACCATTAGAATTCATCTTTGAGAAGGATGTTGCAATTGATGGTCATAGTGATATTGACAAGGCTTGGAAGTTCATTAAGAAAATTCAGATTATACATCAACAAGTTCAAGAATAGCTTGAGAAAAGTCAAGGAAAATACAAAGAGAGGCATGAAAAACATAGAGTTGATCACAAGTTTCAAGAGGGATATGAGGTATGGTTTCACATTAGCAAAGAAAGGATGCAAGGGTAAGGTACAAAGCTCAAACCCATTTGCTATGGTCCATTCAAGATCATAAAGCAAGTTGGTAATAATGCATTTCAACTTGACTTGCCTTCATATATGCAAATTTATTCAGTTGTTAATGTTGAAAACTTACGTTTGTATGAGCCACCTTTGATCGATGATCAAGGAAGTGATGTTCAGCTACCTTCTATTGAATATTTCTCGCCATAATTTCTAGATGAGCTCAAGGAAGATACAATTCTTGACAAAAGGACAAGAGCATCCAGGAGGGGAAGTGTTGACTACCTTTGATTTGGGCTCAAAGGCACTAAGCCAAGCAAGGAAAAGTGGATGGAGGTTGGAAAGTTGAGGGAGTTATACCCTCATCTACTGAACAATTAATCAAGTCTTTTGGGGTCCAAAAGGTTCCCAATGGGGAGGAGTGATCAAGAGTTCATAAATTTTGCTCAAAATTGAAAGTTACAAGATTGAGTTGAAACCAGGATGGTTGTGTAGATCTCGTCTTCCTGATTCCAGTGCCATGAACGGTTCTAAAAATTGATGTCGTATGAGGGAGATATCGTGTTCTGATCGAAATCCCAAAAAACTAAATTTTGCGACAGGGTTGACTGGGATGCCCAGTCAGCATGGTGGATGCATAGTTAGCAAAAGGAATATTCTGAGGAATATTTATTTCTTTAAAAATAATCCCAGGCTGACATGTGGCACGATATTATTGGTTGAATGGTTTGGTACGTTGTTTTTTTGGCCAATCAAGGGATGACATGTGGCCAACCTTGAGGCCGCCACGTGTCCCCCATCTGGCATGTTAAAATTTTTGGGTTGAGGCCATAGGAGTCGAACCCTGGACCTCCGACAGAGTAACCACACGAATTAATTTCCCGCGCTATACGTTGGTTCTTAACTAACATTGGATTTGGGTTGTATTTCAAGTTTAATACTTTTTGCATTGGGGGTTGGGGCCGTCGGCGGTCCCAATCCACTAGCAGTCTCGATATGTGGTCACATTATAGCATGAAACCTCAACATAAAAATCCAACCGCAACCGTTTAACATTTCGCGTTTGCACAAGCCTTGTCACATGGCTATGTGTTAAACATTAAACGTCGCGATTACAACTCCGACAATTATGTTAACACAGCATTTAAACCACGGTTCCAAACCTTATCCCATGGTTACTGCCTGGAGTTCCGCCAACCTTGAACGGTTAGGCCGTGTGGTTTGGGTTGGCATGTGGCCACCCAACCACTAACAATTAAATGTTGCGATTTATTTCGACATACTTTTAGCTAGCACCTAAATTTATGGCGGGAATCACTAAATTGACTCCAGTTAAGTGGAATCCTCCACATTTAGTGGAGCTTTTCTAGGTGTAACTGGGAAATGAGTAGGAGGCTCAATTTTCGCCCATTCAGAGTGAATGAAGAGTCATTCTAGACTAATTGGAGAATTTTGGAGCCATTGGTGCAGAGAAAACAACCATTAGAGGCCCGTAACTACATGTATTTGCAAATTTTTAGCATAATGAAAGATGGACATGCCATTGGGAGCTGGACCAACAGATGTAGCCCAGGAGGGGTGAACTGCTTCATCATGCTTGCTGTGTAAATGTTATGTGGTGACTTATTTCTTTGTTTTACACTGCTATTCAGTGTTATTTGTGCTTATTTTCATGCTTCTAATTCACTAAAATCATCTACAATTCATGGTTAAAATCCTCAATCCTTAAGAAAACTAATGAGACAAGTATGCACATGTTTATAAAATGAAAAAACACTTAGCATAAAAAAAATAATATAGTCCTTTCAGATCAGTAAGGTCCAAGCAATTCCCCAGCTGAGGTTGTAGCCTTTGCATGTTCTGCACCCCCTCTAACTGCTTCTTTGTAGGAGGCTGAAGGGATAGGTCTTGTTTCTCTGCGCAATGTTGATACCAAGTATAGTGTTTTTTTTTCTAAATAATTCTAATTCTATTTATAAACATATCAGTACAAAACTACCGCAGCCTCAGCTAAGAAAGCCTGAGAGCTGGGTTTGATGCTTGAAAATTCATGTTTTTGGACTACCCCAGAAGGGGAAACCAGTCTCTTAAGCTCGTGTCTTGCTGCCCTCGCAGGGGAAACTGGCCTTAAGTTAAACAAGTGAAACCATAAAAACAGAATATGCCTAAAAGAGTTAAACACAGGAGAATTATTCTCCTTCAGCATTGTAAAATGAAACAAAACCACACAGAATAACCCATTGAACCTGGGCTGCAGCGCCATGTTCTAGTTGTGGAGTTCGTGGTCACTTTTCATGGGCTGGAGAGGGACGTTCCTCCATGATGCGGCAACGATACTCAACGCTACTGTCGTCTTCTTCTTCGGTGGGATCACCAGTGGTTGTAGCGACATTCTTCCCTTTATCCTTAGCTTTGGCATCTCTATCCAGTCCCAATGCTGCATTCTTGTCTTCAGCCTTATCTGGGTCCAGAGGAGGCTGATGGGCAATGATTTCAGTGGGAGTAGAACCAGCAACTTCCTCCCGGAGGGTGACGTTTATGAATGCATTGACTGTTGGTCGGTCCATGTTACATACAAACTAAAACTCAACTCTTTGCGAGGTTTGACGAAGGGTGATAGGGGAAACGAGGGGCTAAGGGACAGGTTGCGAGGGGGACGCGACATGGAGAGGCTGCGAAGGAGACGCGGTGTGGGAGGGATGCACCGGCCCAAAGCTACTGGCTCTACCTCTACCGTTGCGATTTTCCGGATAGTGCCCTTGAGAAAAGTCTTTAGACGAGGGTTCAGGGCTGGAGGAAGAGTGGGCGCGGACCGCCCGGCCCCTGCAACTTCCTCGTCGACTTCGCATACAATGCTTGAGCCGAGGCATTCTATCTGTGGAGCTGAGGCTATAGGGACGGAATTGCAAACAAGAGGGAAACTGGGCAGCAGAGCAAGACTGAGCGTGCTTCAGACTGGACTGAGACTTCTTAGAGCAGAAAGCACTCTGAGAAGAATGGAATTTGGGCAGCATTTCAAGACAACAGAGCAATACACATCGCACCCCGGTCTGCGTGCGAGCACTTGGCTCGATGCAAGTGGGAGGACAAGAGCAGCTCTGCAATGCGTGAGACCAAGAGGTAGAACAAGTATGAGCAGAGGGGCAGTGAGACGACGCCATTAAAAACCAAATGCAGAGCAGGCTGGACCAAATGCGGTGAGGCAAGGTGATGGAACTAATGCGTAGCAGGTTGGCGAAGTAAATGTGGAGTTTAATGTGCAGGTGGGAGGCTATATGGCCACCCCACGCGTCATGCCTCGAGATGGGCGTCCCATCACGAGCATGTACCATCCGCATCCGGAAGATACCAAGTATAGTGTTGAGCCTCTACTTATTTTGTATTCTTTAAGGGATCTCTTGTCTTGTAAGAGTTTCCCTTCTGAGATGAGCCTTTGCTCATTTTTTTGGAGTCCCTCTTGATGTTGTATCTCATTTTTTACGTTCTACACTAACTCTTCGTCATTGACCCAAAACAACATGGGTTTTCTAGCAAGGGTTTCATGAATATATGGAAATTCCTATCCTCCTTTGTGCAAAAAAATTTCTTTTGATCTAGGTTTTCAATAAGATTTGCTATGATATGGGGTCCAAATGATGGAGAAGCGTATGGATCTAGGAATGTGGACTTGGAATCTCACCCGAAATCTCGCTAGTGCTGGATCGACTCTTCTAATCCCTCCACAAACCTCGATGAAGGAGGGAAAATATTATTTTCTAATAAATTGGTTCAAATCTAGAGGCAATAGAGAAACAAAAGTTGAGGACCAAAATATTTGAGCAATAAAAACCCCCATACCTTAGATAATAGAACATGGGAAAAGAGGAAAACAAATCTCGACCCTAATGGGCTCACTTACCATATCCATCTTAGAGAAAACATAAAGAAACCCATGAAACAAGTGTTCGGGCCTTTTGTCTTTCTTCGTGGCTTGATCTTGAGCACAAAAAAAATATAGATTTGAGAGGATACACCACCACTTGGTCATCTCATGAGCACAAAGACCAAAAATGAAAAAAAACAATTGTGCAACCAATCCATCACAAACGAGATCTTGAGTGTACCTTTGAATTTTCCCATGGAAACTTTGTCATCTGCATCTCCTATCTATGTCACCCCCACAAAACATAGGTCAAGCCCTTGTCCTGTGATGAAGTATGGATATAGAGCATAGCAGTAAACCCTAATTATCAGCATGGACTCCATTCTCGTGGTCCAACCGACAAGACTTCATGATTAAGGTTAACTATATTAATATTAATATTATTATTATTAAGGCTAAGTATATTTATATTAACAAGGTTTATTAATATTAAGGCTTATGAATAAGGTTTAATATTTATATTTAATAAGGTTTAAGGTTTATTTAATATCTAAGTTTTTCAATATTTAATTTTTAATATAACTTTTATAAGTTTTCTCAACAATGCAATAAAATTCAACTATCATTCAACTGTGGCCAACCATGGTCACCTGGTAATCCATGGTTAACATGGTCATCCATATTCATCTATAGTTAAACATTGAAAACCATGATCAACAATGTTCCACCATAGTCAACCATAGTTGACCATAGACAACCATGTTTAAAAATTGACATCACAATATGACAAATAAATATCAACATCACAAATGTATCAAACAAATATCAACATCGTAATATGAAAAAAAAATATCAACATCATAATGTGATGAATAAAAATTGACGTTGTATGTGAGGAACAAAAAAATCACATCACAGTGTAACAAACTGTAATACAACATTATAATGTGACAAACAAAAAATCAACGTTGTAATGTGATTAAGAAAAATAAAAGCATGGTTGATCATAGTTGTCTAAGGTTTACCATAATTACCTATAGTCATCATGTCAATCTCAATTAACCATAGTCAACCATGGGAAATTATAGTCAAACATGGTTAACCTTAACCAACCATGAGCAAACATGGTGGCCATAGTCAACCATTGTCAGTCATAGTTAATTTGGTCAACCATAGTTAGCTATGGTCACCATGGTTTACTATGGTTAACTATGGTACCTTGTAGATTACTATGGTCAACATGGTTAATCATCACCAACCATAATTATCTCTATTTTCCATGGTTGACTATAGTCAAGAATGGTCAACCATGAACTTTAGTTAGCCTTGGTCAACCATAGTCAATTGTGGTCAATGATGATCAACCATGACCAACCATGGTCAACTTTGGTTGATGATAGTCAACTTTGGAAAACCATGGTCAACCCATGCTCAACATGGCACCCCATGGTTAACTATGGTTAGAATGGTCAAACATGCTCAACCAAGGTCACCATGGTTGAACATGGTTAACCATGTCCATTCATTGTCAACAAGGATGACCATAATATATGATAGAAAACTACGATCAACCATGGTAAAATTGATCAAACCATGTTCATCCATTTTCAACATCATTAACCATGGTTATTAAGATACCCAACTATACTTAACCATGGGCAACCATAATCAAACATGAAGAAGCACGATCAACCATAGTTAATCATAATATATTATAGTCAATTATAATTAGTTCTGGATAACCATGGTTAATCATAATCTATCATATTCAACTATAATTAGTTGTGGACAACCATGGTCATTCATAGTCAACTCTAAATTGAACAAAATAAACCCTCCTTAACCATAACTTGAAAATATTTAGCCATAGTAAACCATAATCAACCATGGTCTACCAATCCTCCCCATGCATGCTGACTATCAACTAGCACAACCACATTAGAAAAAGTGATTAATATATGCCGATCAACGACATTTTCCACATTTTATACGCCAATTGGTGTATGAAAATGACGCTAGTCTGTGTATATCAACTACATTAGTACACATTTACTAATGTGGTTGTGTTATTAATTATTATTTGATTTCATGCTTCATTTTATAGACATCCCTCAATCAAAATTTAAATGATTACACTCATCTACCAACACTACAACATCTCCTGAGTCCCCCATATCAAACTCTAAACAACCTCTTGTCACAATAATTATATCAATTTATCCAATTTCAAACTTGTGCTTATGGCCCACGCCACGCTTTTTTTTTCTTGTTCCAACTTTCATATGTTATAAGCCAAAGGTCCACAAGAATGTTAAAGTTGCCTAATGAGAAAGTGATTGTAGATTACTGTTCAAACATATATACAATGCCAGATGCTCAAAATTATCGTGGGTACACTGTAGGTCAATTCGCCTGGAATTAGAGGAAATAACATTTAACAACCCAATACCTATCTTTTGTAGTAAAAGTAGTAGTTTCCTTGTTGTGTAGGAAAGCTTCTCATACAAGTCGGAAGAATTATTTGTTTCGTCTTGTGCAAAAATTCACGATGCGCATTTAACATTCCATGTGTGGCTGATGCAGGAGCATGAGGCTTTGAGATAAAGACTTCATTTTTATTCCAAAAAGACAAAAAAATTTACAAGCAAAGGAGTGGATTCCTTTAGCTAGCAATTTACTGTTTTGAATAGATAGAGATTTGACTAGTATTTAGGGATTTAGATTTCTTGTAATTGATTCATTGAATTTAGTTTGAGTTGAGAATTTTAGGGAGAATATCGTGCAGAGGGATTTTAGCCCAAAATTAGACAATTTCTATTCTTTTGAGTCAGATCTGAGTGATTGAGAAACAATATATGTATGTAATTTGAATGTATCTAAAGGGATTTTTTGCTGTAGAAGGATGGAATAATAGAAATTAGTATTTCTTTGTATCACGGAAAAATCTAGGCATAAATGTCAAATCTCCGAGGTTAATTACCTTCGAGATATTTTTGAGTTTATTTGATTCAATTCGAGCTCTGTGGATTAATTGCTGTGTATGTTTCCCTTTAAAATTCCGCATCCGCTATGTAGTTAAAACAATCCGGTGGTATTGTTAATTTAAAGGACTGTCAATTTCTGATACAAAAATGCCGTGACTTCTTAGCAAGAATGCCGAATCTGAGGTTGTTGTAGCTCGTAAAGAGTCTAAGGTTTAATAAATTAACTTGACCGTCCAACACTCGGTGATCTGACGGCCCACCCATGAAGATCGTTGATCCAACAATAATCACATAACTAGTTGCATGGAGGTTAAGGTTTCAAATGGACCCGATAATTTATTAAATGGAGTTTTGGAGTCTGTGCCATCGAGACCGTCCATTCAGTTTTAGATATGATGGAAATCGCATTCCAACCTGCGTGGAGTTTAAACAAAAAAATGGGTGCGATAGTTTAATGAAAAAGGTTTTAATGTTGGTTTAAGTCCGTCACTGAATCCACTAAAATCGAATTAGCAAACACGTAGTCTAGCGAGGCCGCGTTTTGATCCAGAATCCGGTAACGATTTCCAGAAAATCTGGCAAAGATTTGCCCAGAAACTTGTTTACAGTTGTTAAACATTAGTATTTTGAGTGCCCCAGGGGTTTTTGATAGTGTTGAATCCATTTCCACTATCAAAAATGGATTGCAAGCACTACAACTACCTGATTTTTTAAAATTTAATTAACCGGATTCCGACAGATTTCTGCTGTCCGGGGCAAAACCCGGCCTCGGTAGACAACTCCATTAGCAAATATTTGCTATGTGTGATTTTCCTTATTGCTGCATTCTATATATTCTATATAATTCTGGTTCCGCATTTTGAGTTCTAAGGTTGATGACTGATATAAAAAAGGAAAACCGTGAAGAGGTTCCAACCGAATTAGAAGCAATAGTCTCAAAGTTTGAGAGTTTATCTTTGACTCCTGCATCGAGCCCACCAGTGGTGATCACAATGGTGCCAATCTAGAGCAGTTTTTCCATTGTAGTTTAAAAGAGATGGTGGGTATTCCCTAATCTTATCAACAATTTTACCACAACTACTCTGCCTTTCCAAGTAGAACGACCATGATAAGTGCCCCCCATCATCAATTTGAAGAGAGTTTTTATTTTTATTTTTTATTTTATACCTGCGAAGGAAAACTATATTGTAATCAATTTAGGTCAAAATGGTTTGACTCTTAATTAATTTGCAAAATTTTTAAAACTATTTTCAAATTTTATTAAAATTTTGGTAAAATTAAATATTAAACTTATTATTTTAGAAATTGAAAATTATTTGTTGAATTTTCAAAATTTTAATTTCTAATTTTTTATTAGTGGATGACTAATTTTATGTGGTTTAAAATGAAATTTTTAGAATTAAAAATTGTTAAAAAAAACAACTCTAATTACCAAGTGTCTTTATAAATTAATTTTTAGATAATTAATATTTTTTTTTCCATAATTAAATTTAAATATATGGATTTTTCCATAATTAATAATTTATTTCCATTCATTATCATTCTTATTTTTAACAATAAATATTTATTAACCTATAATCATTAGTTGCTTACTTTCTATTAATTGTTATCATTCTAATAACAATGTTTTTTCACATTTTTCCATTAACATATTTTAAAATCATAATATTTTTTATTGTTTAAATATTTAATTCTTGTGGACATTTTTTTCATAAAACTATGTTATTATGTACCAATAGATTATTAGTTATTTGATTACCACTCCACTAAGTATTTGGTGGTGGTTAAATCATGCACTTATAATAACTAAGTTATATGATCACATTCAGTGCATAACATCACATAACATTAACCTTAAAACACTTATTATATATATACAGTTTGAGTGAGCTTAATGGTTAAGAGTATGTGTTTCCTCCTAAGAGGTCACGGGATCAAAACCATAGAAGCAGCATATGTTTTAGAAAACTAATGAATACAGTGCCACTGTATAGCTTAAAATTATTAACGAATACAGTACCACTGTATAACTTAAAATTATTAACGAATTAAAATTATTAACGAATACAGTGCCACTGTATAGCTTAAAATTATGAAACTAATAAATACAGTGACTCAAAATTAGGAAACTAATAAATACAATGCCACTGTGAAATTAATGAATACAGTGCCACTGTATAGCTCAAAATTAGGAAATCAATAAAATTAGAAAACTAATAAATACAGTGGCTCAAAATTAGGAAACTAATAAATACAATGCCACTGTGAAACTAATGAATACAGTGCCACTGTATAGCTCAAAATGAGAACCAGAAAATATTCACTTTTTATAGGTTTTCTGATTGATCTTCATACTCCAAAAGGTTAGAAAGTGAGAATTAGGAAATTAATAAAATTAGAAAACTAATAAATACAGTGACTCAAAATTAGGAAACTAATGAATACAGTAGCTCAAAATTAGGAAACTAATAAATACAGTGCCACTGTATAACTCAAAATTAAGAAATTAATGAAATTAAAAAACTAATAAATACAATGCCACTGTATAGCTCAAAATTAGAAAATGAATACAGTGCCACTGTATAGCTCAAAATGAGAACCGGAAAATATTCAATTTTTAAAGATTTTCTGATTGATCTTCATACTCCAAAAGGTCAGAAAGGCCCACATTTTCCCTTGAAGTTAGACTATAGTTCCTGCAATAAAAGCAACAATGAACTTATCAGTAAACAAAGTAAAAAACGGCCCCATTTTTCCTCGAAGTTAGATTATAGTTCCTGCAATAACGATTCATAAGCAACCATGAACTTATCAGTAAAGAAAGTAAAAAGCGATACATGCACAAGATACCTTCTATGCAAGCCACGTTTAGAACCTCTGACTGATAACATGGTCCACACTCCCACAAATAAGCCTGAAAACAAACACTGCAAAACCCACATAGTACAATAATGTAATTATTAACATGGGAAGAAATAGTGTAGTGATATGCAACTGTGGTAATACCTTGTAATGCAATATGACATTTAAGAGTAATTTCATTTAGATTTTGGAATATTTTGAAATTTTGAGAAACAAATAAATAGGAATGAAGAGATCAATGAAACCGTTGAACTTTTCTTTTCTGGAATATTAAAATATTCTAGAATCTACAATCTAGATTAAAAAATGTTCAACCACCCAAATCATAAGTTATCTTTATTTTATTCAATTATGTTTAAACATAGTTAAAACAATCCATCCACATACCTTTCCAAGTGAAACTATTGGCAGACCTGTTATTAGAAGACTTGGCTTTCTCGGAATCTTTTCGCTCTGGGCAACTTCTTCCCATTTATGAAAGTTTTGAGCATACTTCTTAAAATATTTGACATGGAAAGAGTCAGATGCAAATTTTATTGAGTTGCTGTTGTCATCTGATGCATTTATAGTCATAATCACAGGTTCCACTGGATGAGGCCTGGCCTTACAAGTCTCCAAACTGCCATTCTCTCCCATACATCCACTGCTAAATCCATCTTCCTCATATTTTTCTGTGAATGGGCCAGTATTTATCTTCATAATCACAGAACCCACTGGACCAGACCTTATCCTGTAAGGCTCCAAACTGTCATTCTTTCTAATAGATAAACTGCTAATTCCATCTTCCTCAAATTTCTCTGAGAACGGGTCAGTATTTGTCTTCATAATCACTGAACCCACTGGACTAGAGCTTATCCTGTAAGGCTCCAAACTGCCATTCTTTCTAATAGATACACTGCTAAATCCATCTTCCTCATGTCTCTCTGATGATGGGTCAGTTTTCTGAGACAAATCTCTAATCTGTTCTGTATCCACGTGTACTTCTACAAATCCATCACTTCCTTCTTCTTCTGCCTCTAATGCTTCAGATATTTCAGGCATCCTCTGCCAAGCAGGTGAGCACTGCCTCAAGCTATTGATATAAGCTGTCAATGCACTTTGTAGCTTCTCACCAAAAAATCTCAATTCATTTTCTGTGTCAGAATTCATTATTTTTTCATTCTCTGACAACAGACTGAGCCTCTTCTGCAATCCTTCTATTGCTTCACACAGCTGAGGACTCCAGCCAAAATAGCTATAACCCTCAGACGATATTGTACGCCTTTCACATGCTTTGGTTGGGCTAAATTCAGATTTAGCATGGCCATCTTCACCCTTAACCACAATGCTTCTTTCTGCATAATCAGGCAATCCCACTCTGGCAGAGACTTCTCCAGGACTGCAAGAACCCGCAGAACTATTACCCTTGGGCCATATTTTTTCATACTCACCACCATTTAGAGCTGTAACACCAGCAGAATCATGGCTACCAACCCTCTCTACATCCGATGATATAGTCAAGTAATCTAGGCCATGCTCAGTATATGAAGCCACATCACTCTGGGGCACATCATTATCTGCAGAACGCGTTGCAGGCAACCCAATCTCATCAATATCAGAGTCATAGATACCATAAGTCAAAAACTTGTGTCTGCAGGCTTGAAGCTGCAACTGTAGGGCCTGAATTTCCTGGTCTTTATGGAAAAGTAGATCCTCGTAAGAATTATAGGCCTCCTGTACATGTGCAAATTTCAACTCTGTCTCTCTTCGGTACTGGGTGTGTTGCAGTTCCAACTTGAATTTTTCTTTCTGCAACCGAGAAATCATAAGCATGGCATCATCAATTGATTCAGCCGAAGCATTTCTTTCCTCTTGTAGCTCAGAATAAGCATCCTCTAATGCCTGGTGCTGGGCGCACAGTGCATCTAACAATTTATGCAGAACAGACACATCCAATAAACACGCATTCAAAGATATGTCTCTATTTCGTACTGCTGTTGGTGTCTTGCTTTTACTGCTTTTTCTCTGTTTCAAGTCTCTATTGTTTTGCTTGTTTGTTGAAAAACCATCCGAAACTACAAAAGCCACAGGTCCGAGCTCCATTTTAATGACAAAATATCTGAATTTTAAACTTCGAACTTCAAAATCACAAGGCAGTAACTTTACAGCAGATTGTCACCAAATTTAAACAAGGAAGAAGCGAGGGAAAATAAAACCCACATGCACAGATTTGAAAAAGAAGAAAGGGGAGGGAAAAAATAACATCACATACATATCTTTTAGTGCCATATGAGTACCATTAACGAAATCTAATGGCGAGTGCTCATTGGATACATCTTCAGTTTACACGGATAATGTAGTGTATTTGGTCCGCTTACACTATAATTTATTGATATTATGGGTCAATAAGTTCATAACTGAGTTTACGCAGTTGAATTTCAAAAATAATATTTAGAATAAAATAATGTTAGTTTTAAAATGTTTATAATAGGAAAATCTTGCTATAATTCAACATATAAGTATTTAAGAAGTGCATATCTATATCTAAATTTTGAATTTAATCAAATAAAAACTGTCCATTAAAAAACTTTTTTATTTATACTACTAAAATCTGCCACATTTCAAGGTCAACATTGACTATTTAGGTATAAAAATTATTTGATTTTATTTTGGATTTAATTTGATACTTGTTGGTCAAAAATTTATGGACAAAATTCATTCTCATGTGGTTTTAAGGGAAAGTTTTAAAAATAATGATAATTTATATTAATTCATAAAATAGTTTTCCTTTAAATTTTAGAATTAATACATTTGTCTCATTATTCTAATTAATTTTTATTAAAAACATTTCATTAACAATATTCAAAATTAAAATAAAATCCATAGTTAAATTTTAATAATAATAAAATTTTATTTTATTAATACTATACACAAGTTTATATCATAATTTAACAAAAAATAATGTAAAATATTTTTTTGTTATTAAGCATATTGGTGTACCTTTTTCAATTTATGGATGTGTGTTTAAGGAATTTTGATTTTTTAATAAATGAATGGATAAGATTTTATTTTAAAAGAATATTTTTAGTCTTTTTTACATCATGATATGAAAAATATTGAACATGTTTTTAATTTCAAACTAAAAAATAACAAATTAAATTTAAATATAATTTATTTTGTCGCATGTTATAATTTATTTTGCCGCATGTTAAGTCAATTGGATCCATTACACTAATTGGAATTGAATCGTTTTGTTTTGTTCTTTGTTGTGTGATTGCAATTGATACCCATGGGTGCTTCAACACCACATGTTTCACCCTTTGTTTCCTCTGTAGTGATCCTTACTTGCTCTACCCACACAATCCACTATGTTTGGGCATTTCATACTTAGATTTTCATTTTCTATTTGAATGTGGTTAGGTTCAATTTTTTATTCCACTCTGGTTGGGCATTTCAAGCTTTGATTTCGGTTTGAATGCGGTGAGGTCCAAGATTCAATTTGACATGCATGTTTGATGTGTTGGTTCAATGCGATGAGGTTAATGCATAGGTTCAATGCTTGATTCGATGTGCTAGTTAGATACACAAGTTGGACAGAAGTTCGATGTGATAACGATAATGTGGGTTAATGTGCAGGTTCAATGCTGGATAGATGCACAAATTCAATTTTAATATGATGTTGAATCGTTATTGAATATTTACCATATTATTTGGTCTTATCATAGTCTACCACTTTATTTTGCAGGTTTTGATTTGCGGGTTAATGCCAAATTCACTTAAGCTTAAATTCTTGAACATGCATGTAAGGGTTTATGTGTAGTTTCAACTCAGTTCATGCTATGCATAATCTATCTTATAATTAGGGTTTTAGTATATTAGTAATTAGGGTAATTAGTAAAAATGTAGAAAATTTCTAACACAACTATAATACCATGTGGAAATTATGAATGGATTTAATCCGATTATGCAATGTACTAAAGAAAGATATTGAATCCTTCTACAATATTTACAGAATATAAAACACGATCACTCAATCACATGCAAGTAAGAGAAAGAAGTAAATCAATACACAACACCGGATGTTCCTGGGGAAAGCAACTACTAAAAACCCCTCCATCTTTATTGTATAATCAACCAAGGAATCATGAAACAATACAATGTATTTGTGATCACCACAACCTCATACACTCTACCAATTGCTTCACACTGATCTAGGCAAAACTGGATAAACACATAGCCAATTATCAGCCTACCCTACTTACGCAATCCTAGAGAATTAAAGAACTATTAAATATGAAATTCAACCTTCCTTGATTGTGCAATTCATCATGGGCTTCCCATGGTTTTATAACTGCACCTGGGCAGTTTTCCTAAAGTACAACAACTAGTTTACTAGCCTTGAACCTTTGTCTCAACTGGGTATCCACCAGAATTAGCATGCATGCAGTTATAAATAGTGAATCATCAGTTACTTGGTAGATCACTAATGGTGAATTAAATATATTTTAATTCACTTGATCTTCCACTAGCTCATCAAAGAGTTAGAACTAGTTAAACTGATTTTAACTCAATTATTGTGAGTTAACTGATCCCACACACACTACACCAGTGCTACAACTACAACTGGACCCTATTAATAATATAATAACTCCACATGCCTATCCTTAGACCCTTAACTCGAAATTCTTGAGCTAACTAAGTCTATCACACTTAGTTAACTATTACAAGTTGTTATGAGATAAGATTACAATTTATTTTCCAATTTATTTAAAAATTGGCTTGCACACTAATGTGTCGCTAGGATCCATCACTGCGTGACCTGTGATCCCAGACTAGTGTGTGTATTGCATTTTCTTGTTGAATTTCAACACTCTCTCTCAACAAGAAAGGGATTATCAACTACCTCGGTCCTGCCTCTGTGGTATTCAAATTTTCTCCTCGCAAGTGCCTTCATCAAGATATTTGTATCTTGATTCTCTGTGGGAATGTACTGCAACAACATAATGTGCCTCTGAACGCAATATCTGAGATGGTGGTACTAGATGTCAATATGCTTGGACCTTTCATGGAATACTTAATTAACCGAGAGTTTTATGCAACTCTAGTTATCACAATGTATCATCGTCGAATCCATATAATGATTGAACAAACCAACAAGTATATTCCTCATCCAGATGGCCTCACAAGAAGCTTGAATAGATTCCATGTACTCTGACTCGGCTGAACTGAGCGCAACTGATCTCTTCTTCCTACTGTACCAAGAAACTGTTGTTGATCCTATGTTGAATATGCCCCCTGATGTGCTCTTCCTGTCCGATGGACTACTTGCCCAATCTGCATCAGTGAAGCCTTGAAGCTTCACTCCCTTTGTCTGTCTGTACCATAATCCATACTCTGTATTGCCCCTGAGATATCTCAGCACATGTGTCCATGCCTTCCAAAAGAGCTTGGTAGGCTTAACCATATATTGACTAAGCTGGTTAACTGCATAGCATATGTCTGGTCGTGTGTTCACTAAATACATAAGTGAACCCACAAGCTTCTTGTAAAAAGTAGCATCCACTACCTCACCTGAAGTAGCATCCTCCTTCCTCTAGTTACCTGCAAGACGAGTCTCCATGGGTTTGTTGCCTTCCATGTGGAACTTCCTCATAATCTCCTTGGCATACTTGCCTTGAGATAAAAATAGCTCCCCATCTCTTTGCTATATTTCCAAGCCTAGGAAATAATGCAAGAGCCCCATGTCCTTCATCGCAAGCTCTCTTTCAAGAATTTATGAGATGCTCATCACCTGTCAGTATAAGATCATCTACATAAAGTAAAATAATCAAAATCTTACCATCAACAACAATATGATATAGGTTCGCATCCACTTCACTCTTTATGAAGCCCAACCCAGTGAAATAGTTTTCGATCCTGGTGTACCAAGCATGGGGTGCTTGCTTCAGCCCATACAATGCTCTCTTAAGTATGCACACATGCGACTCCTTGTCAAAGGTCTCAAAATATTTTGGCTACTCAATGTACACTTATTCCTTAATAACTCCATCAAGAAAGGCTATCTTTACATCCATATGATGTATATTCCATCCCATCCATGCTGAGAGTGAAAGGATAGATCTAATTGATGAGTACCTTGCAACTGGTGCATAAGTCTCCTCATAGGCAATCCCCTCTACCTATGAGAATCCCTGGGCCACAAATATAGCCTTGTATTTCTCCACACTCCCATCTGCTGCCTGCTTCACCTTGTAGATCCACCTGGATCTAACCACTGACTTCCCCACTGGTCTTGGGACCACTTCCCAAGCACCGTTTCTAATAATGGAGTCATACTCCTCAACCATGGCATCAAACCATGTTTGCTGTTACACTGCTTCCTCAAAAGAGGATGGTTCTGTCACACTTCTCTCGCTCATAAGAGCCATGTATCCAGTGCACCTGTCTAGGGACCTTCTCTGCCTGCGCTGTGATGTAGGTGCTCCTACATGATCTGTCACATCGAGCATCAGTTTGTCAACCTCTCTGGTGTGATTCCTCCCATTTCTGGTGGATGGATCTGCATGAGTGGATTCTGCCACTCCATGATCCTCATATTATGGCTACTCCACATCCCGAGGTTCATCCTTTGGAACTAAGAGTTCCTCATTTGCATGCAAATCAGGCTCCCTCTCAAGGGACAATCACATGGCTTTCTCCTCATCAAATTTAACATCTCTCCTGATAACTATCATCCTGTTAGTCGGAAAATACACTCGATAGTTGTGGGGAGTATCAGTGTACCCCACAAATATCCCAACCTCTATTGTTGGTTCTAGCTTCTTCCTGGAATCTTTGGTCACATGGAAATAGACAGATGATCAAAAAAATTTAAAATATGAAACATCGAGTTTCTTACCTAAAAAATCCTCCTTTGGTGTACTCATGCCAAGTATCTGATGAGGACTCCGGTTCTGCACAAATACCACTATGTTGCATGCCTTTTCCCATAGATGTAACGGTAGGCCATAATCATGTAACATAGCTCGTGTTTCTACCACAATTGATTTGTTCTTTCTTTCTGCAACCACATTATGTTGTGGGTTATGAGGTGCAATCATTTCTCTCTGAATCCCTTCTTTGGCACAAAAGTTCTTGAATTCATTAGAGATATAATCACCACCATTTTCGCTCCTTAGAGCCTTCACCTTCTTCCCTGTATCTTTCTATACTAGTGATTTGAACTCACAAAACTTGGAGAACACTTGATCTTTATTCTATAGAAAGAAGATCCAACATTTTCTAGAAAAATCATCAACAAAAATCACATAATACCTTTGCTTTGCTGTGGAAGGCATAAATATGGTCCACAGACGTCTGAGTGAACTCTCTCAAGGATCTCTGCTGCTAAGTTCTCCTTCTCATGAAAGGTGGCCTTAGTATACTTCCCCATGGTACATCCCTTGCATGTGTCTATTTGCATAAGAGTACCCTTTGGAAGACCTGTAGAAATTTGCTGCATGATCCTCAAAGCATTGTGGTGTAAATGACCCAATCTCATGTGCCATAACTCACCTGTATCTCGGCTCACCACCTTACCTGATTTACTGCTCAATGTTGCGCAACCATCTACATCAAGCTTGTAGATGTTCTTCACATGAACCCCAATCTTCTTTACCTGTACTATGGATTTGTGATGAAGGAATGCCTTTCCTTCACTAAAAACCACATCACATCCAAGATCCTCTAACATAGCAACTGAAACTAATTTTATTTCAATCTTAGTACATGCATGACATATTTTAATAAGAATGGTTTACCTGTATGTCTCTGGAAAGTAACTGTACCAATCCTGGTAGTGCAATAATGTGCATATGAAGATCCTTCTCCTCCAAGCTACTAAAGAGTTCTTTGTTTCCCGTCATGTGGAAAGATGCTCCAGTATCCAAGTACCACATAGATCCCATCATAGTTGACACCATGCATGCGATGAGAGAGAAGTCCAACTCAAACTGTGAGGCAAAAGCTTCACCCACTGCACCTCCTGGAGCCTTCTTGTTGTTCTTATTCTTTTGTGGACAATTCGTAGCATAGTGTCCATGATCATGAGAGTGAAAACATTTCACCTTTGACATGTCACTCTTCTTGCCTTATTTTCTAGTCTTAGATTTGTAATGGGACTTCCTCCCCTTTCCCTTCTCTACCTTACCATCCAAATCACAATTTTCCTCATCATCAATCTTGGATGAGGATCCATCCCTGGTATTCCGCCGAAACTTTTCTTGTACCAAATTTGACAAAAGACGCTCCCAAAATGGTAACTTCTCCCTCCTATTCACAGATTCTTGGCAACTATGCCAACTCTCGGGAAGCCCTATAAGTACTAGGCTCACCAAGTCATCATCAGCTACAGTAATCCCAACACTTCCAAGCTCATATCGATATTGAGTGAACTTGGTCAAGTGTTTCTAAATTGTGTTCCCTTCTCAATTTTGATTTTCCTGAGCTTTTCCTCGAGTGCCAATTTTCTGTGGTCACTGTTGCTTTGAAACAGATATGTCAAGGCCTTCCACATAGAATATGGATTTTCCTTTCCATGGAGACTTGAGACAATATGATCTCGAACTCCCTTTAACAAGATCCTCCTCGCCTTTTCTACCTTCTTCTGCAATGCATCAAGAAGTTGGGCATCTGCTGCTGCGGGCTTGGGAATATCATTATCTATGAATTCATTCAACCCATTGTCCTCCAACACTACCTCCATCCTATCCTTCCATGCAATACAATTTGAACTTCCCTCGAGTGCATATTCGAGTCTCAAGCCATTGAAAGACATCTTGATCCACTTATAGCTCCAAGTAAAGTACCTGCAAATTTGAATATTGTTCAACACAAACTCAATTTCTTCTCCACTATTGTGATTCCTAACACTCTAATACCATGTAGAAAATATCTAACACAACTATAATACCATGTAGAAATTATATCAATGGATTCAATCTGATCATGCAGTGTACTAAAGCAAGATATTGAATCCTTCTACAATATTTGCGGAATATAAAACATGATCACTCAATCACATGCAAGTAAGAGAAAGAAGTAAATCAATACACAACACCAGATATTCCCGGGGAAAGAAACTGCTCAAAACCTCTCCATCTTTATTTTATAATCAACCAAGGAATAATGAAACAATACAATGTATTTGTGATCACCACAACCTCATACACTCTACCAATTTCTTCACATTGATCTAGGCAAAATTGGACATACACATAGCCAATTATCAACCTACCCTCAACCTACCCTACTTACGCAATCCCTAGAGAATTAAACCCCTATTAAATAGGAAATTCAACATTCCTTGATTGCACAATTAATCACACGCTTCCCATGGTTTTATAACTACACCTGGGCAGTTTGCCTAAAATACAACTGCTAGTTTACTAGCCTTGAACCTTTGTCTCAACTAGGTATCCACCAGAATTTCATGCATGCAACTATAAATAGTGAATCATATGTTACTTGGTATATCACTACTGGTGAATTAAATCTATTTTAATTCACTTGATCTTCCACTAGCTCATCAAACAGTTAGAACTAGTTAAAATGATTTTAAATCAATTATTGTGAGTTAACTGATCCCACCCACACTACACTAGTGCTACAACTAAAACTGGACCCTGTTAATAATAGAATCACTCCACATGCCTATCCTTAGACCCTCAACTCGAAATTCTTGAGCTAACTAAGTGTATCACACTTAGTTAACTATTACAAGTTGTTATGAGATAAGATTACAATTTATTTAAATATTGAATTGCACATTAATGTGTCACTAGGATCCATCACTGTGTGACCTGTGATCCCACACTAATGTGTGTGTTGCATTTTATTGTTGAATTCCAACAGAAAATTCCAATTGATGCAAACTTTGATGTCACTGTAAATAGGACCCATATGGACGTCATATGATGGAAATCGAGTTCACAAATTAATATTGTTTGTTTTAGATTAGAATACCATGGATGAAGAGCAACGTATGACAACAAAAAGAAAAAAATAACACCATATGTTTAATTCATCTCATTCAAAAGGGAATATTGAATGGAGTTGTGAGGCACCATTTGTGCCATTTTTGAATTGGTTCTTTTAACATGATGAATGGAGAAAGTTGCAATTTTTTTGTTTTCTGGTTACAGATGTAGTTATTGATTATTTTTCATTGAGCTAGACGTTATCCACATTTCCCCCTAATTTTAAATATCTCGAGATTAAAGTTTTAAATTCTTAAACCCTATAAAATAGAGGTGGCCCCTCGAGAATTTTGTTGAAATTGACAACAAGAAGAGGCTTATAATTTAATTTTTCCTTAATTTAATTAGAAGGAAATTGTAATTCCACATCACATGACAAATTTTATGAGTTAAATGAGTTTGGAATACTTAGTTAGCTTAGTCAATTCGAGTTGGGAGTCAAATTGGAGGCATGTAGAGTTCACTCTATGTTTTAGGGGGTCCATTTGCAGTTTATTTTGAGTTGTAATTATTTAAATTATTTATTTGAGTTAAAATCATTTTAACTAGTTCTAACTGATGGATGAGCTAGTGAGAGGTCCAGTGAATTAAATATGATTTAATTAACATCCAGTGATCAATTAGATAACTAATAATTCAATCTAAATAGTTTTTGCATGTAATTTCTTAGGAAGACCCAATTCATATTGGAGTTAAAGGGAAGTAAACTATCAGTTGTATAATTATAAAATTGTACAGGTCATGCACGAGATTATAAATATGCCTTAGATGTATTGCACAATCAATTAGTGGGAATTTCCTAATTAATAGGGGCTCGATTCCCTCAGGAATGCGTGAGAAAGGCTAGTTAGACAGAGGCAAGGAATTGGTTAAGTATTATACCAAACTTGCTTAGATCAGAGTGAGACAGTCAAAGATAGTGCAGAGAGCTCTCAAGCTTGAGAGAAGCACTGTATTGTTTCATATTATTGACTTAATGCAATATAAATATAGAAGGTTTTTTAGCTGAGGCTTTCCCCAGATAAATCTTTGTGTTGTGCAATTGAAATTATTTGTCTTTCCTGTACATGTGATAGTGCGACCATAATTGGTTTCCACAATTTTTAGAATAGATTCAACTATTTTATTTTAGGATATTACAATATCTGTTGAATCTATGTGGATTTTATACATGGTATCAGAGCAAGAATCACTAAAGAAGAGAAGAATATGAATTTGTTTTGAACAAGTGAATTGAATTTGGAGATTTATTCTTCAAGCCTAGCAACATATCAGGATGCCTTTTTGTGGATTGAAACTCAAATATGCCCTTGAGGGTAGTTCGAAATACATATCTTGGAAGGACAAGATGGAAGTAGTGTTGGAGGACAACAAACTGAAGGAATTCATATACAGTGATATTCCTGGGTCCGCAACAACAGATGCTCAAAATCTTGATGCATGGAAGAAGAATGTAGCAAAGGCGAGAAGGATTCTTTTAGAAGGAGTTCGAGATAATAATGTCTCGAACCTCCATGGAAAGGAAACTCCATATTCTATGTGGAAGGACTTAACAAATCTGTTTCAAAAGAAAAACAACCACAAGAAGCTGGCCCTGAAGGACAAGCTCAGAAATATCAATATGGAGAACGTTGACACGATACCAAAATACTTGACGAAGTTCACTCAATGTCAAGATGATATTGGAAGTGTTGGTGTGACAGTTTCCGAGGATGATCTGGTGATCTTAGCACTTTTGAGCCTTCCCAAGAGCTAGCACAACTACCAATATTTGGTGAGTGGGAGGGAGAAGCTACTAGAGTGGGAGTGATTTTGGTGTAACTTGGTACAAGAAGAGATTCTGCGGAACACCAAAGATGGATCCTAATCAAAGATTGATGATGAGGAGAACTGTGCCTTGGCTAGAAAGGTGAAGAAAGGGAAAGTGAAGGTGTCCCATTCCAAATCAGATTCTGGTCAGGCATGCAAGAAGCGAGACTTGTTAAATATAAATTTTTTTCACTATCATGAGATTGGACAATATGCTACAAAGTGTCTGCACAAGAAGGCCGTCAAGAAGGCCTCAGGAGGAGCGGCAGGTAAAGCACTTGCTTCACAATTTGAGTTGGATTTCACTTTCATCGCATGCATGGTGTCATCGGTGATGGGTTCTGTGTGGTACTTAGATAGTGGAGCTTCATTCCATATGACCGAAAACAAATAATTCTCCAGTAAGTTGGAGGAGAAGGATCTCTAGATGCATATCGAGATGGGAGATGATAGGAGGTATAGAATGTTTGACATAGGTACAATTATCTTTCGGAGGGAGTCAGGTACTCTTCTCACATTAAAAGATGTCATGTATGTTCCCGGTTTAAAGAAAAATTTAGGTTATTTTGCTATGTTGGAAGACCATGGCTATGATGTGATATTTAGAAAAGAAAAGGTGTTCCTTCATCAAAGAGACACGGAACAGGTGAATAAGATTGGGGTTTGAGTAAAGAAACTCTACAAATTGGATGTAGAATACTGTGATGCATTGAGCATGAAAACAGAGAAGGTGGAATGTCGAGACATAGGTGAGTTATGGAACAGAAGATTATGCCATCTACACCATGGCACTTTGAAGATAATGCAACAGATTTCTATTGGACTTCCCAATGGTGCACTTGAGCAATGAGATACATGAAAAAGGTGTACATTGGTAAAGTATTTCAAAGCCACCTTCCATGATAAGGAAATTCAAGCAAAGGTGATCCTTGAGAGAGTTCACTCAGATGTGTGTGGACCGTTCTTGACACCCTCCACAACAAAACACTGGTATTATGTGTTTTTTGTAGATTATTTTTCACGCAAGTGTTGGATATTCTTCATGCAAAAGAAAGATCACACGTTCTCAAAGTTTTGTGGGTTCAAATCACTTATCGATAATGTTGGGTGTGGAGCTTGATTATCTTCTTTTTTTAGATGTATCATTGCGTTGGACCTCTATTCTTAACGGGGCGGAAACACCACCCATCTTTTGATCGCCATCAGGGGGGTCTAGGGGGGGTGGCGGTGACCTTTTGGAGCCCCCGCTGGTAGGTGGTTTCGGGGGCAGCGCCCCTGAAGCTAAAAGCATATTTAAAATTTCCTTGTAAAATATTGTAATTTCGTAGTCAATATGGGCCGTTCATTAGGCGGATGATCTAATGGTAGAAGTTATGTTTAATTTAGGGTTTTTTTCCCTAGAAGGCAACCCCTATGGTGTATGAGGGTATTGTATTGCGGCTGTGTATTGTGTGTATTTTTCTGAGCGAGAAATAGAAAGGGGGACTGTGTGAGAGAGTAGATTATATTACAACATATCTACTCTAGGTTTTGTCTCTTCATTTTTCTTGATAATAAAAAGGAAGGATTGGTTGTTTTCGTGGACGTAGCCCAAGTTGGGTGAACCACATATATCTGTGTCTCTCTTGTTTTATATTTTATTCCTGTGTTGTGTTTCCGCATATTTTATGTGTTCCATTGCTCTGTAATATATAATTTTTTAACAGAGAAAGATACACGGAAGAAGGTGAAGGCTCTTAGAAGCGACAATGGTGGCAAATATGTCTCGAACGAATTCAAGAACTCATGTGCTTTAGAAGGAATTTGATGGGAATTGATAACACCTCATAAAACACAACAGACTGTGATTGTAGAAAGGAAGAAAAAATATATTGTGGGAGTAGCACGAGCAAATTTTCATGATCAAGGTCTACTGTTGCATCTGGTCAAAACATTCTTACCAATTGCACCCCAATGAGCGTCATTTGGTAACCCCACTAAAGGGACTAAGTGTGTTTCATGTGAAATACCAGATGCACCAGATAGAATACCAGATGATGACGTCAGTGAACTCCATCATGGGTTTGAGGATGGAGTTCAATATGGTACACACTTAGTCCATATGGTACACACTTAGTCCCTTTAGTGAGTACTGGCCCTTTCCTCCTACCTGTTTACCAATATTTATCTAGAACCTTTTCTGGTGCATCCTCAAAGCCATGGAGTTCACCAACGTCATCATCTGGTATTCTATCTGGTGCATCTCTAGTGAGTACTGACTAGAGATATTCTATCTGGTGCATCTCAGAATAGTGATAATTTCGCTCCCAATGTGACCAACACATCCATGAGTGTCGGGAAGTGCTTTACAAAGCACCCTTGAGTGGGGTTACCTGCATATGAAACACACTTAGTCCCTTTAGAAAAATAAAAAAACGTGGTCAAAACATTCTTACCAATTTCACCCCAATGAGCGTCATTTGGTAAATCCAAATCTGGATCTCCTCGGAAGTCGATGCCTACATATGCATAATAATCAATGGTGACCATCTATCGCCTAAACCAGGTGAAGAATGAAGTCGAGACCATGATGGTCGATTAACCAGCATGTCTAGCCTTCAGTTCTACCCATCTCTACATCCTTGGATATCTAGGACCAGATATACCCAGTGTCACATGTTGGGGTTTCATCAATGAAATATGCTCTAAGACAAAATAAATCAGGATCAACAATGAAAGTCATAGATGATTTGTCTTGTTCTTTATCTTAGGGGCATGTAGCAACTGAAATGATAGGGGATGATAGACCCTATTCATTGGTTTTGGAGATGATGTCCAGTTAACCAGGTCATTGGGAATGGTTCCCGAATTGACCTATAACATAGGGATTCTCTATTTTTTCTATTTTAGAATTAGCTTGATGTTCGTCATTGAGGATTCTATGACCCCCCAATCAACCTCGACAAGTATGAATATTTCCTCAAAAACTACACTGTTCAATTCCCACCATACTATGTGAAAAACATTTACAAGGAATGTAGGGTATTCCTAGACTGATTTTTCGTTTTCCTATTCCATGGCACAATCCACAAGTGAAGGTTTTTTCTAGGTTATGGAAAAGGGGTCAATAGTGTTTTTAGCCAAGAGCCATCCTTTTCGGGTGAAAAAAAAATCTATGAAAATATGAGAGATTGTTTTTTCCTCTATTTTTCATAAGGAGAACTATCTTGGCCCATTCTAGCCACATTTTAAGCCAACATCTCGATTGATAGATTTTCCTAATATAACGAGATAAAGATAAATTTTGTGTTTTAGGGAGAAAATGGATTTACAAACAAAATCCCACCACCCAACAACTTGATCATTCAAATCCACCTCCATAATAGATTGATAGCCCAGTTTTGTTGTGAAATCACTGGTTGATTTATTTTTGGACCAAATGAGTTGGTATTTATTTTCCTCAAATAATATAGTTATGGTCATTACTAGTAATCCAATGTAAGTCTTCCATTCTTGTGCGAATTCATCAAAAAAATCTATGGTAGAGGGAAATTTTCAACTTTTAAAACCCAAATTTCAAGCATCCCTGACATATGCATCCGCTATAGTGAAAATCCCTATAGAATGAAAATATTCTATTAGGTTTGTTATGCGGAATTGTGATCTACAGATAAACCAAATTCCCTAAGTGTGGTGCTAGTCACTTATAACAATAGAGGAAATAATTACTATCACTTTCTCTAAAATAAGAAGATATACAGAATGGTGAAAGAACCTACTTGTGATTCAATCGCTTCTCCTTCTCCTTCTTTCACTGTTGCTGTCACTTTTAGTCCAATTCAAATCGCCAGATTGATTCCTGCAAACAAAAATAGAGAACAAAAAACATCATGCAATATACATATATCTACTTATATTACTCAATCAAATCGATTAGATATGAAATATATATATCATTCAAGAATCCATTGCACAAGAAATAAAGACATATATATGGAAAAATGAACAACAATCTTTATTAAAGAGTAGAAGGGGGAGGTTACAACCAATGATCAATTTGTTGCCACCAGCTCCAGCTTCATCCCAGCCTCATCACTTCCAACATTATACCAACATCATATCAATACTTTCACTCTCTCAAATGAGAATCCAACTACATAACTTTACCAAATTTCCCCTTTCCCTAAAACTAGGATCTATGCTCAATTTATAGGGAAACTGATGGTAGTTTCTCAATGAATGAATTTCTAATAAAAGGAAAGACATGTTCCCAAGTTCAGAGGTGTTATATGGACACTTGGATTCGAAGTTCGACACATATGGTATCTTCTAGAAGGCATTGGCCATGTGGAGATTCCCGGAACAATGAGAATTCTTCTCCCAGGTGACTAACACACTCTTGAATGTTGGGAAGTGAATTGCAATGCACCCTTGAATGGAGGAGATTGCATTGAAACGAAGTTAGTACCTTTAGAGGCTACGTTGGTGAGTCAATAAGTGATATAATGTATACTTAACCTTGGAAATCTCACAATAGAATCTATGTATGAATTGTTCTTCTCTTAGGGCATATAGCAACTGAAATATGAGGGGGTGATAGACCCTATTTCATTGGTTCTGGGGATGATGTCCAATTTGACCAGGTCATGGGGGATGATGCCCAAATTGACCTATAATAGCTGCTCCCTAAAGAATGAAGTCAAAATAATAATAACAATATTTGGATGAGATGTTTTACGATGTGATGAGCTTGAATTGAAGTGGAGTAGTGACCCGCATCAATCTTACAATATATTACATCATGATATTTTCATCTTGATCACAAATTTCTGAGGGAGGCATTCCCATGCTCAATACATAAACTATCTAATAGCATGTACATAGTTCATAAAGTCATCTACATTGGAATTTTTCCCAATACAGACATGCCTACATATATAGGTCCATGTTCTAATGACTATCTATATGTAAAGTCATCGTACAAATGATGTGTACAACAATCCTGAAATCGCAGCTTGGATGGATGAAACTAGATCCAGGGTCTTCTTATCTCGTGCACTCGATCATTCGGGTACAAGTCTAGCCATGCAAATATATTATTTGTAGTTGAACATGGTAAGGCATCATTTGATTACCAACCAATGATGTGAGCTATTAACACACTCGAGAGAACCACCATTGATGTTAATGGCTCTCAAGGTACTTCAGTGCAGTTTGCAAGGCATGAATAGATGATTTGATTTCGAATTCCAAAAAAAATATTTCGGTCAAAGGTCTGAAAGCGAGGATCTTGTCGATGCTATAACAAGCCACATGGTACTGGAAGATGATGTTTCTAAGTAAACTTCCTGGATGATGAGCTGATGTTGACAGGAAGCCACTTTATCGTGAAATAGGATTTACTGATTTCAAAGACAAAATGTGACTTTATATAGAAATTTTCAGGGATGAATGTCATGAAAATGAAGGTTTATGAGTATTGCAAAAGGATGAGTATTCACTGGATGACTTCTCTTGAACATATCGATGACGTTGAGATGGTTGGTAGCATTGACCCGAAACCGAAGTGAAGGTATGATGAACCATAGGTATGAATGAACCGTCAAGAAGATTACCCAAACCAAAAGTCACGATGATGGAGTGAAAAGTTTCATGTTCAACGACGACCTGCTACCATAAAGTGTTATGTTCGCTTTCCCAAAATTTCCCCAGTCATTTGTCGACTAGTACCTCTTTATTTTTTAACAAGCTTGAGGAGGATAACATATGCTTGATCTATAATTCAACCCTTCGGGCGAATGCATCACTATTTAATAATTAAATGAGTATAGTGATAAATGAAACTCAATTCTTTCCATGATCAACAAGCCCATTGCTATTTTATGTTTTAACAAGCCTAATGACAGTGAAAACCCAGTCCTTTTCATATTTAGAGAGTTTGAAAAAGAGGACAATAGAAAATTCCATGAGTCGTTTTTCGTAAATTTGTCACTTAGGTTCGAAAAAGTGTAAAATGATACCTGAGAGAACCTCCTAGCCATGTTCGAATAAGGTTTTCCTTTTTTTAAAATAATCTATCTCAGTCTAGAAAAGGGTTAAACTTATACTGAGTAGATGTCGTTTCAATTACTTTTATGAGCTCGAAAATACAAGTGCTCGACAATATTTTCACATTATCAGAGTCTGAAAAGAGCTAAAAGAATACTCCAGGGGTTCCTTTTTCACCGTTAGCGAAGCTCGAAAAAGAGATAAAAGTACACTTCAAGTCCTTTTTCATTTTTATCAAAGCTCCAAAAATAAGGATAAAATTATGCTCCGTGGTTAGATAATTATTGAATAAGTATGCATGGCTAATCTGCTATGTCAGCTGTAAAACCTGTTCAGAACAACATCAAATGGATTAAAAATATCCGTTCCATTGAAAAAAATGAATAAAAATCATAGTCACAACAATAAATATGATTTGCAAATAATTAGATGACTAATTAAAAGAGTTTTACCATTTGAAAGTTACCATTTGGATTTTGGAGCTTTGCACCATTTTTTTCCTCCGAACTTTAGTAGTTGATTGCGGCAGATTCTGTGGACATTTTTCCTTGCTGTTCGATCCAGGTTGGAGCTATGAACCTTCCCTTTCCTTCAGTAGCATTTATGTTTCATTTCATTGCAAATTTTTAGGATTTTGGGCCCCTTAGAGTAAATTTATTTTGCACATAGGGCATTGCACCCTTGAATGTCGAAAGGTGTGTTGCAATGCACTAGAATTGAAGCCCAGGTGCACTTGCAACACATTGTCCCTTGAAATGAGGTGCGTTGGGTGCAATTCCCATTTTTTTTCTTACAGTGTGCCCAAATTTTGCCTATTTTTTTGCATGAAATGGATCCTTATGAGTCTTATGCTCGTGTTTCAGGTATTCATTAGACCAAAATGAAGATTACATGGAGGGAAAGAGAACATGAGGAAAATAACATGATTTTCATAAACGACCCAAGTATTGTAAGAGCCCTCAGAGAATGTGGGTTTCTACAATACTTCAGACTATCGGGTATGAGGCAACATATGGAACTATTGGACTTCCTTTTTCGTTCATGGGATCCAAAGATAGAGGCATTTAATATTAAGGACAAAGTGGTCCCAATATTAGTGGATGATATTTATTTTCTCATAGGATTATCTAGAAGAGGTCTTTCCATTTCTCTTTCAGGGTCTGCTCTTGGAGGAGAGACAGTGAGAGATTATATATTTCAGTATTGCAATCCAGGGATTGAACCTAGTAAGGATGGGAAGATAAACATCCACGATGTTCGTGACTTTCCATTGAGGAACATCCTATTCACTATCGCAGAGTTTGCTGGTACCTCTACACTACACATAGAAAACAAATCTTACATGCAGTATGCACTAGAGTTCTTGGAACCAACAATTTTCAACTGGGCTGAAGCTGTCCTCTCTCAGATGAAAGAAAAACTGACCAAGGAAAAGGGAGGAATGAAGAAGAATCTCAATTATGGTTTGATCCTGATTTATTTTGTCTTAGAGCATATTTCATTGATGAAACCCCAACATGTGACACTGGGTATATCTGGTCCTAGATATCCAAGGATGTAGAGATGGGTAGAACTGATGGCTAGACATGCTGGTTAATCGACCATCATGTTATCGACTTCATTCTTCACCTGGTTTAGGCAATAGATGGTCACCATTGATTATTATGTATATGTAGGCATCGACTTCCGAGGAGATCCAGATTTGGATTTACCAAACGACGCTCATTGGGGTGCAATTGGTAAGAATGTTTTGACCACGTTTTTTGATTTTTCTAAAGGGACTAAGTGTGTTTCATATGCAGGTAACCCCACTCAAGGGTGATTTGTAAAGCACTTCCCGACACTCATGGATGTGTTGGTCACATTGGGAGCAAAATTATCACTGTTCTGAGATGCACCAGATATAATATCTCTAGTCAGTACTCACTAGAGATGCACCAGATAGAATACCAGATGATGACGTTGGTGAACTCCATGGGTTTAAGGATGCACCAGAAAAGGTTCTAGATAAATATTGGTAAACAGGTGGGACGAAAGGGCCACCATATAGATGTGACTTTGGTGATGTTGTGAACATCGATGGGGTAGAAAGAGCAGGTGTTGTCGCAACCAGAATAGATGGTACAGCCGAAGATGTTGGCTCATGCATGGTTATATGACCCAATGTATACCCTACGAGATCTACGGGAACTTGAATAGACACAAGATCAAAGAAATCAGGGTGAGGTGATTGAGGAAATGTCTCGTAAAGATAAATGTCCGAACTAAAATGAGTTGGAGTCGAAGGAATTTCACCTTGTGGAATTTCTTCAATCGAAATCAAACCAGGTGGAAGGATTTCACCATAAGGCCCAAATTATATTTCAGGAGGTTGACTGCGCGATATAGGAGACTCAATTGTTACAATGGATTGTGGGGCAACCAATACAGGAACAACTTTCGGTTGTTCGACTTTGGGATTCAAATGTTATGGTAAAAGAACAACATGATCCGGATCAACGTCCAGTTGAACAACGTCGAGTTTGGGAGGTATGGTTTCACTGATTGGATGCATCGTGATCACAGGTAGCTGAAAGGACTTCGTCTCGACAGTAGTAGATGAACCAAGATTTGTAGAAACAACTCGAGACAACTCTAGTATATGTGAGGTTGATGTCGCACCAGAGGTACTATTAGTACTTGTTTCGGTAGAACAATGTCATTTTCATTGACAAGAAATGGATTTTGGTGGTAAAGGTGGTTTCAATGCTATTCTACGCGAACAATGGGGAAAGGGATGTTCTTCTTCCACGATGATTGATTTATTTTATGACAAAAAAAAAACAAAAAAAAGGGTAATTCCAGGAAAAAGGTTTACCAAGTAATTGTGAACTGCAGAATACCTCCTGGCGAACCAAGAAGTACGGGTACGCAATCTCCCCGAATGTTGTGTTTGGTTTATCACAAGTTACAAGGCAATTGACTCAGTTACCTATGGATGGATAGCAACCTAAATTTTTCCTCCCAAATATACTCGAAGGTACGTGGAGGCCCAAGTCTGTATTAGTGCTGTCTAATGCGAAACCGCACAGTGAGATCACCCCCTTATACTTTTCATACTAGAACACTACCTTATATAACTGAAGGTATGTGGATGCGCTCCGATATACTTATGTACGTGGAGTGAGGTATCACACTCGGAATGTATCACAAACAGGTTAGCGACAGTTGCTAGGTTTAACGACGCTGGAACACATATCTAGCCTAGACCTTATAAATGTTATTGTTAATGTTCCAATGCTTTCTTAGGTAAATTGATGTAAATTTTATGTTGATCTTGTTTAAAAGTTTGTCTTTGAGTTTCATCATGTGATGTGATGGAAATACTAAAAATGCAAACTAAATGATAAGAAATTTTTTCAATTTAGATTTTCCAATGAAAATCCTAGCTACTAAGGGAAAGAGCAATCATTTTTAGAGCAAACAACAAAGAGCAAAAACTAAAATGCAGCTTTCCTAACTTGTTCCTATGCAACACACACAATTCACTATATGCACATGCATGTTTTTATTTTCAACTCCTTTAATGTGAATGAAAAAAGGAAAATATATGCAAAAAATCAATAAAATAAGTGTTTTCTTCTTTGAGAAATGAGGAATAAGACAAAAATTTCTCTTTTAGGAAAAATGAAGAATGGAACTACAATTTTTCCTACAAGAAATGAGGAATGAAAAAAATAAATTCCTTTACGAAAACAAATTGATCTAATGCAGAAATAAAATAATTTGAATTTGATTTTCCAATGATAAAGAAAAACACTTAAAGAGACATTGAACAAATTTACTTTTCAAAGCAGGAAGAATCAAGAAAGTTTACTAGTCTCTAAGAGGTATCAGACAGTTGCGAATACAATAAACAAATGGCTGAGAATGATAGAAATGAAAAATTTAGATGGAATGTGGTTGGCTAAAGGGGAAATGAAGTCTCTAAAGGGAGACAATGTGTTGCAGTGCACCCCTGAGTGGGAGACAGTGCACTTGAGTGCACTGTGTCTTCACCAAAAGTGCATTAGGTGCAGCAGGAAGTAAAAAATCAAGCTACAAAACACATTTCTAATGCAATTATTTCATTCAAATGTCTAATAATTGAAAGTATATGCTAATGATGAAGAAAATAAGAGGAAAAAAAACCAGGAATGAGACGATAATCCCCAGTATGGTCGCCAATTTGTTATGCGGAATTGTGATCTACGGATAAACCAAATTCCCTAAGTGTGGTGCTAGTCACTTAGAAAAAAAGAGGAAAGAATTACTATCACTTTCTCTAAAATAAGCAGATATAAATAATGATGAAAGAACCTACTTGTGATTCGATCACTTCTCCTTCTCCTTCTGTCACTGTTGTCATTGCTTTCAATCAAATTCAGATCGCCAGATTGATTCCTGCAAACACAAATAAAGAACAAAAAACAACATGCAATATACATATATCTACTTATCTTACTCAATCAAATCGATTATATATATATATATATATATCATTCAAGAATCCATTGCACAAGAAACAGAGACATATATATGGGAAAATGAAAAAAATCTTTATTAAAGAGTATAAGGGGGAGGTTACAACCAATGATTGATTTGTTGCCACCAGGTCCAGCTTCATCCTAGCCTCAATAAATCCAACATCATACCAGAAACATATCAATATTTTCACTCTCTCAAATGAGAATCCAACAACATAACTTTACCAAATTTCCTCTTTCCCTAGCACTAGAATTTGTGCTCAATTTATAGGGAAACTAATGGTAGTTTCTCAATGAATGACTTTATACGAAAGGAAAGACATGTTCCCAATGTCATAGGTGTTAGATGGACATTTGGATTCTAAGTTTGACATATATGGAATCTTCTAGAAGACACTGTCCATGTGGATATTCCCGGAACAATGAGAATTTCGCTCCCAGGTGACCAACACACTCTTGAATGTCGGGAAGTGCATTACAGTGCACCCTTGAATGGAGGATCTTGCATTGCAATGCAGTTAGCACCTTTAGAGGCTCTGTTGGTGAGTCAATAAGTGATATAACATGTACTTCAAACCTTGGAAATATCACAATAGAAGCTATGAATGAATTTTTCTTCTCTTAGGGCATATAGTAACTGAAATATGAGGGGATTATAGACCCTATTTCATTGGTCCTATGGATGATGTCTAGTTTGACTAGGTCATGGGGGATGATGCCCAAATTTACCTATAACAAGGTTGTATGAAAGTTTGTAGGCCCGTCTCCTTCTCCTACTCACGAATCTTGTCTAATTCTTATGCGTTTACCATCACCAATATTCTACGCAACCTAGTCATTAATGATGGGGAGAGCTCTATATAGAGCTTTCCAGAAATAAAATGCATTGGGAACCATATTCTTGGGGGACCTAACCCATTCAATATCTGATTTTCTTGTAGAATATTTTCATTTCATCGCCTTTCCACATAGAGAATGATTTTTCAACAAATTCCATAAATTTTTTTCAACGAGAAAATAGGTGAACAAAAAAAGGTGTTTGAACCCCCAACCACTCATAAGCTTTGGCCAAAGCAATCATTGTCTATTTCACTAGGGATATTCCCTCTAAATTCCTGCTTCCAAACCATAAGAAATTGTAACATAATTTTTCGATTTTTGTCAATATGATTTTTGGGATAGAATTAATGGAGATTCAATAGATAGGGATGACTTATAAGATTTATTTAATTAAAGATAAATCACCATCCTCTTGGTAACAACTATATGCCCAAATGGATATCCATGCCTCAATATTTTTTCCAATCCATATCCAATCTGATTTCTTGTAAGTGTTTAGCTTAGTATTGAAGCCCAATATTTGAAACCTTTGTAACCACCCCTCCCACATTTACCTAGTTTCACTAGCTTGCTAGGGTAAACATGAGATGAAGAGTTACTATGAAATGAACTGATATCCTATATTCATTTAGGGAAGTTGGGTCGACTACTGACGACAAAATGATAAACTCACAACATCCCACAGTGCTACATGTCACTAAGAGGCTGGGACACCACACCAGGTGGCCAAACCATGAGATGGACCCCTTCTTTCTTCCCTGGGCCCGTAAACACACCCAAAGAAAGGCCTCAATGTGGTTGGAGGCCTCCAACTGCATGCAAAAAAATGCATCCATGTGGTTGTAGAAAAATTTCTCCAGTTCTAAGCATGTGGTCCCAAGATCAGTGCAAAATTTTGAGCCCTGCTTCCAGACCATTGCCTAGAATTGCCTCAAACTTTCTAGAATAATATATAACATGGAAATAAAGCTAAACATTCAATCTCAACTCAAAATGTGACCTAGAGTGACCAAAACATATTATGATTTTCGTCAAACACATTGAAAACATGTAAGATACAGTTCATGAGTGCATATTTGATCGTAAAAGTCTGAGATTCATTTGAGAATCGCCGATAAGGCCCTATGCCCTCTCCACATTGATAAAATAACACTTATTATTCCATACATTCATCAATCGATCAATAACTAAATGATTCATGGAATGATCCATAGAAGATACACATCATATAAATAACATATAACCAACATATAAATTAATGCAACCCTGCCATAATATCACCCACCTATTTCCAACATTTATATATGAATCACAATAGAATAATAATTCCTATTAACATATGAAATTCCAACCAAGTCAGGGACTTCCGCGTACCACTTGAGCATAGATTGGGCTAAACCAAATATCTCTTTCGTCCAATCACCCCCGTGCCATATTCCAAGCATGAATATGGGATCTCATGGAATAAACAAAATAAGACCAAATTGGGGTTTCCAGAGGAAAAAAACACCTCAACTCTCAACCAGTCATTTCACTTCATGGCCAGACATTAGTAACACCAAGAAGATGAGTCTCTACCAAAGTTTTCAAGGGCTCCAAGAACTAGTAACTCAACCCACAACCTTCTAGGGATCTAGGGAGTTTTTCCAACCTGGCTCCAGGACTAGTAATTCAACCCACCAAGGCTATAGGGAAACTTTCTAACATAGGCTCTAGGACTAGTAACTCAACCCAAGTTGTTTCAGGGCTTCTAGAGTGTTTGTTCCGACCCAAAGCTAAAATAAATTATGTGCACCAACCAAAAAACAATCAAGTGGAAAACCCACAACACCATGGATATCTAGGAAATGGAAAGGAAAGTCTAAAATCACTATCAATCTAGGAAATCCCCCATGCCAATGAAAAAACATAACCAGGTAATCACTTCCATATACCATGCATCCATAAATCGACAATGAAATCACACACACAACCTGTTACCTGCAAAGAAATCTAGTTGTAGTTGTTGATCCACATGTTCCTTTATAATTTCCTTCATTCCTTTGCCTTCTTTCTCCAAATCTAATGTATGCCAAAGTTCTCCAAGAATGCTCAAAGAAAATCTAAGTGTGCAAGAGTATGAGAGAAAGAGAGAATAAAAGAGAGCTCGAAGCTAAAACTAACAAAAGGTTGTGAACTGGTCCTCAGAATAATTTTATCATTGAGGCCTCTATTTTCTTCATTTTCCCTTTAATTTACCTCTCATCACTAGAAAATTTGGCGGAAATTCCGACGGCCAATTCATCGCTATTCCGACACATAGTCGTCGCAAGAGTGATAGTTCGAGGGCAGGAAAAACGTGGTTTACCATACCGTCGCAGTTCCGACGCAATTAAAAAGTGTCACACTATCGACACCTTTTCCGTCGCTTCCAAACAAGCGTCACTCTTCCGACGTTTCCCAATCCATCGCACTTCCAACCTTTGCAAACTGTCGCACTTCCGACGAAATGTGGTCCGACGTTTTGAACATCGCTCTTCCAACGTTTGTAAACTGTCACAATTACGACGAAATGTGGTCCAATGTTTTGAACGTCGCTCTTCCGACATTTGTAAACTGTCGCAATTCCGACGCAATGTGGTCTGACGTTTTGGACGTCACTCTTCCGACGGTTGTAAACTGTCACAATTCCGACGAAATGTGGTCCGACGTTTTGGACGTCGCTCTTTCGACGTTTGTAAACGATCGCAATTCCGACGAAATGTGGTCCGACGTTTTGAACGTCGCTCGTCTGACGTTTTTATACTGTCGCTCTTTCGACGTTTCTAATCTGTCACAATTCCGACGCTTACAAGGCGTCGGTATAGCGACGACAGGTTCAATTTAAAAAATAAAAATGAAACTTTAAAAGAGGAAAAACGCTGTTTTGAATATATTATACGAAGTAAAACAGTCCATGAAGTCATTAAATTTTCACATCTGAAGATTGGAACCCAAATATGCATCCAGAAAAGTGGAAGTCCCACCCCAGACAATGATAGAAAAATACCCCATGTCACATACAGGGACTTGATATAAAACCCAGTAACGGTCCACATGGAGATTATCGACAAATCTGAGAAAGCATCCAAATATGCCCGAGGCATCTATAAGAAAGTGAAATAGCGGTATGTAGAATAGTAAAACAACAGATAGAGTACCGACGTCCATTGTTCCAAATACAAATTAAAGTACCCAAAATCCTTGAACAGAGAAAAACGCTAATCATGTGAGGAGTGTGATATGTCCAAAATATAAAAAGACCATGAGACCATATCAATAAACCGGCAACATAGACCAGCATCGCTAGTTTTGAAGGCAGAGTGATAAACATTAATCATTTTTTTTTCACAAGAGAAAAAACGTTGTTTTGAATATATTATATGAAGTAAAACAGTCCATGAAGTCATTACATTTCACATCTGAAGATTGGAACCCAAATATCCATCCAGAAAAGTGGAAGTCCCACCCCAGACAGTGATAGAAAAATACCCCATGTCACATACAGGGACTTGATATAAAACCCAGTAACGGTCCACATGGAGATTATTGACAAATCTGAGAAAGCATCCAAATATGCCTGAGGCATCTATAAGAAAGTGAAATAGAGTATGTAGAATAGTAAAACAACAGATAGAGTACCAACGTCCATTATTCCAAATACAAATTAAAGTACCCAAAATCCTTGAACAGAGAAAAACGCTAATCATGTGAGGAGTGTGATATGTCCAAAATATAAAAAGACCATATCAATAAGCCAACAACATAGACCAACATCGCTAGTTTTGAAGGCAGAGTGATAAACATTAATCATTTTTTTCACAAGAGAAAAAACGCTGTTTTGAATATATTATATGAAGTAAAACAGTCAATGAAGTCATTACATTTTCACATCTGAAGATTGGAACCCAAATATCCATCCAGAAAAGTGGAAGTCCCACCCCAGACAGTGATAGAAAAATACCCCATGTCACATACAGGGACATGATATAAAACCGAGTAACGGTCCACATGGAGATTATCGACAAATCTGAGAAAGCATCCAAATATGCCCGAGGCATCTATAAGAAAGTGAAATAGCAGTATGTAGAATAGTAAAGCAACAGATAGAGTACCGATGTCCATTGTTCCAAATACAAATCAAAGTACCCAAAATCCTTGAACAGAGAAAAACGCTAATCATGTGAGGAGTGTGATATGTCCAAAATATAAAAAGACCATCAGACCATATCAATAAACCAGCAACATAGACCAGCATCGCTAGTTTTGAAGGCAGAGTGATAAACATTAATCATTTTTTTCACAAGAGAAAAAACGTTGTTTTGAATATATTATATGAAGTAAAACAGTCCATGAAGTCATTACATTTTCACATCTGAAGATTGGAACCCAAATATCCATCCAGAAAAGTGGAAGTCCCACCCCAGAAAATGATAGAAAAATACCCATGTCACATACAGGGACATGATATAAAACCCAGTAACGGTCCACATGGAGATTATCGACAATCTGAGAAAGCATCCAAATATGCCCGAGGCATATATAAGAAAGTGAAATAGCAGTATGTAGAATAGTAAAGCAACAGATAGAGTACCGACGTCCATTGTTCCAAATACAAATTAAAGTACCAAAATCCTTGAACAGAGAAAAACGCTAATCATGTGAGGAGTGTGATAACCATCTGCAAAAACCCAGGCTCGCTTGATTCCAAAATTGGTAACCATCTGTTGCATCCGAGATGTAAGGTTCAGGCTCGCTTGTTTCCATTAGTAGCCTGCTACAGCATCCACCATGTTCATAGCAAAAAGGTTCCTATAGATATATAGAGAAAGAGTATAATATGTAGACCATATAAACATGGCTCTGTATTTCAAAAAACAGGTTTAAAATAGAAACATGGCAACATTTTTTTTTCTAAGTAAAGTTAATCTATTAACAGTGGGAATTAAATTACACCTAAGTCAAAATCATTGCCCAGACTCATGGCAAATTTGTCATCAAAAAATCAAAAAATTAAGAAGACTGCCCTCATACGGGGAAACCCGTCTTCATTAGGGGAATTTTGAGGTCTAAAATGGGCCTCATAAGAAAAATGTACAACAAAAATAAACTTTATAACAACCAATAGGATTCAAGATGATGATGTCAACCATGGGGGATGATTCACTATTTTTTAAATAAAAGGGTAAAAATATTAAAAAATAATAAAATAATAAAACTACTTTTTCAACTCGTATTTTCAACTTATCTCCCAAAATTTTTACTCAAATTTCGAGCGGGAGTACTCATTGGATGCGAAATTTAATTCCTCATCCAAGGAGTACCCATGTTGCATACTTTTGATGAACTCTACTACACGAAAAATGAGAAATACATAAAAAAACGTGATTGTAATCACGTTTTTTTATGTATTTCTCATTTTCCGTGTCTCTCTAGATTACTCAAGTATGCCTTCAGGCCTCCTTGGGATGGGTGATTAAATTCGCATCAGCCTCCGCTTCGAAGCTGAGAAAAAATTTGGGAAATAAGTTGAAAATATGAGTTGAAAAAGTAGTTTTTCCATTTTCCCTCTAAAATTTGATGATGTCATCAAATCTTATTTGATTTTTTCCACTATTATTTTATAATTTCCTTAGGAGGCCCATTTTAGACCTTAAAATTCCCCTAATGGAATGTTTAATTTATAGAATTCAAAAATATTACAAAGGTCCAACACAGTAAAATAATCTAAAAGCAGCGCAATTAAGTGGGCCGCGAAGCAAGAAAAAAAAATTAACCAAACTACTCCTCCGACTCCTCGACAATTCGGCACCATCCTTCGGAAGGTCCAGGATTGCTAGGTGCTACCTCCACATTCATGCCACGGCTCCCCTCTTGAAGGCCCGAATGCTGGCCGGTTTTTCCGAGCTTAGACCCGCCGGACGGGTGCATTCTTCCCCCGTTTGGGCCACATCGCGGAAAACCACAGTGACTGAAGCTGTAATTCATGGGCGGTTGAGAGAGAAATTAAAGGAAAATTGCGTAGTGCGCGTCGTGGGAGAAGGTGAACTAGCGGTGGGGAAACGAGGAGCAGGGGAATCCATACAGTGGCCAGATCCTACAACCCGACCCCGCCCACTCCTAGTATTTAGATAGCGACCTGCATAATCAATGGACTGGCCGGAAGACAACTCGGTTGAGGGGCTGGAGGGAGCGTGCAGGAGTTGACCTCTAGTGCTCCCCCTGCGGCAACGCATCCTTTGACGCACGCGAGGCATGGGTGCAGTCTCACTAGCAGTGGGCACAAGAGGAGACGGAGAAGCAGAATTCCAAGAAATAGAGGAAGACAGACAAGGACCAGACCGAGAGAAATGAAGATATGCAGCAAGGTCTACGCAGCAGTTCAGCTGGCCACTTCTCCTTCTCATCACACTGAGCAGGCAGTGTAACCCAGCAACCGGCTCGTTTGAAAAACCATAGCGAAATGCCATTTTATCAATGCAATGCAATCGAAGGATGCTCGTCATAATTAATCTCTGATCAATAATGAGATCCAAAGGCCGGATCATATTGGAGCATGCAGAATCACTAACGGGAGTGGAGGTCCGATCTTGAACAGTGTTAAAATTTAATGCGATTTGATGTGAAAACCTTGGAATTTAATTGAACAACGTTAAATCTTAATGCGATTGATGTGAAATCGCCACATCCATGTCCCATCACCTTAAACGCCATCAAATGCACCCGCAGCCGAGAGCAGGGCAAGTTTTTGTTGAGGACACGTGGTAGAAATTGATTGGAGCGGATCTTTGTTTGGGCCGCTCGCGCAGTGGAAATCCGGACCCGAAAAATATTAGGGTGAATTTGATAAGAAATTCGTGTCACAACTCTCCCTCCGTACGCCAGCCTAACTTCGGACCCGAAAAATATTAGGGCGGAATTCATTTGGTTTTCGCGTCACAAAATTGGCCAACGTCAGCAGGCTATTTTGGAACACGAATTTGGTTTGAATTATGGTTTATCACCGTTTGAAGTCCGGCGGGCTCGACTTAAGAACAATTTTGTTTGATCCCATCTTATAAAATTTGTGTTGGTTTTCTTTGATAATACACATATTTATAATAAATCATGGGAATACAACACTAGTAAACATGTGGAAAAGTTATATAAATTATTGAGAACAATCATTTTTATGTAAAAATATCCAAATGTGCTTTTGGGAAATAAGAATTCGAGTATTTGGTTCATATTGTTTTAAAGGAAGGAGTGAAGTTGGAGCCTTAAAAGATGCAAGCTATTACAAAATGACCTATTCCTAAGAAAATCAAGGTTCTTAGAAGATTTTTTAGACTTACATGATATTATTGATCATTTGTTAAGAATTATGCATGCATTTCAAGTCCACTCATATCTCTTGAAGAAAATATCATTTATATGGAATGATGAGGCTACTTTGGCATTCTCTCTTTCAATGGATGCCATGTCTTCTACACCAACATCGGTTGCACCTAATTTTGGTAAAACATTCATAGTAGAGTGTGAGGCACTAGGACAAGGAATTTATGTAACATTAACACAATAAGGGATACCATTGGCTTTTAAAAGCAAGGAATTCAAAGAAAATATTTGGTGAAATCTACGTATGAAAAATAAATGGAAGCAATATTACATGCAATAAAAAATGGGGATAGTATATCATTGGGAGGTACTTTAAAGTCAATATATACCATGATAGCATAAAGTAATTTTTAAAGCTATGGATTTCATTGGAAGATTAACAAAAATGAGGAGAAAAAATGCAAAGTTTTAATTTTGAGATAATCTGAAAAAAGGGTAAGGAAAATTTAGTACATGATGCTCTTTCTAAAATAGAAGAGGCCTCAAATTTATATCCAATTACATTTTCTATTTCTAGGTGGCTAGAAGAAGCTTGCCATAATGGAAAAATGACAATAGTACTAAACAAAAACTAAAATTTATAAAGGATGGGATGAACTCTATGGAGCATTGGGAGTGAAACAGAGATATAATTTGGTGCAAATGTAGAATATTTTTATGCACGCAAGCATATTTGAATAAACAAATATTAAGGGAGTCCCATGTCTCTCTGATGGTAGGACGCAGGGTTCCTTAAAACATCTAAAAGGATCAAAAAATATATTTTTGGAAGGAATGAAGAAAGATATTCAAAATTTTGTAAGAGAAGGTCAGGTTTGCATAATAAATAAAAGAGAGATAGTAAAATCTCTCAGGTTACTTCAACCATTCCACATACATATTCAAAGACTAGAAGATATATCAATAGACTTTATTACAGGGTTACTAAAATATAAAGGTAAGTATTACATTTTTGTGGTCATTTATATAAACAAATTTTGTAGATTTTTTTTGTAGAGCTCAAAGTACATAAACAACAAGCCAAGTGGCAGAAGTGTCCGTGAAAGAAATTCATAGTCTTCATGATTTTCCTAAAGTAATAGTAACAAGAAAATTTTGGAAATAATTATTTAATATGAGTGGAGAAACACTAGCTGCCATGAGTTCTACATATCAAACACAATCAAATGGTCAAACAAAAATAGTTAACAAATGTTTTTAAGGTTATCTACAATGTTACTCTTTACAAAAGCAACTTAGTATGCCATAATTAATAATCATTCCCTGTTCACTTTTGTTAATAGGTTTATGTCAGACGATGATGCAGGGGCATTAGGCACTAGCCAGAAATGTAGGAGGTTTTGTCCACATGTTGTGGCTAGGAGGGTTCAAAAACATTTGAGTTGTAACAGCTAGGTGTCAATACCTCAGCTGACTGTATTACTTAGACTAGTTAGAGTTGTAGGAGTCGAACAGTTTCAGTTAGTTGAATTATTATAATTAGACCTTTTGATTTCTAGAACGGTCCTCTCAGAGGAACTGAAGAGCCATATGTTATGTATATAAATTGTAATTCCTCGGATGAATAAAAGTAGAGAGGGAAGAGGAGATTAGAGAGGGGATTTCTGCAATAAACCTCTGTGTGTGAACAATTGTTTCCAGTCAAATAATTTCCAAGCTTAGTTTCCATTGAATTATCTCGAACTGCTAATTGTGAAGAATTTTTTAACTTTGAGGCGATTGGGTACTGATAATTCCATTCTTCTATCTTTGAATTCCCGTAAATCGTTGGATAACCCTGTGAACTCACCCCACTCAAAGGCAAGGTCTGTGTAGAGAACCGGGGTCGTGAACATTGTTCAAATATAAAAATCCCTCTTAATAAAGAGAAAAAATTGTTGTGCTTTCGGAATCTGACCCGAGGATTGGACATGAGTTAACAAACAAAAGGATAGCGGAACCAGACTTGCACCCATGGTCAAGCCCTGTACCAAAACCACGAGTGGAATCACAAAAGCGGGTTGCCCATATCGCACCGCTTTTGCAGAGTAGGCAATATTTTCTATTCGCGAGCGATTCCATAGGGAATGCGACACGTGGCGAAGTGACCCCCGGAAAACCACCGTTTAACCCGCGCCATCGCACGTTAAAGCCCGACGTTGGAAGCCGAGCGAAATTGCCAAGAGTCGTTGATTTGGAGAAGGGCCATCAAACGGTGGTCGCACGTTGAACTTGCCCGGAGGTTAACTAAGGTGTGCGGAGGATAGCCAAGTACGATATGAGTGTTTGATTGGTTATTGATATATATAGGTGGGGCCGGAGTATAATGAAATTGTTTAATTAAACGATTGGCGGATAATTAGCATAAGTATGGAGCGTGATTGTTGTAAGGCTGGGTGGTGAAATATAGAGCCGAAAGTTCATTACAAGTTATTTATTTAAAAAGAAACGTGGAGTATAAATAAAAAGTGTTGAAAGTTAAACATTGGTTATAAGGTTTGGAGATAATATAAAGTTGGGAATATAAATTAAAGTCCAACCATTGTGGATAGTATTTATTTATCAAATTCTACGAATTTCTACGAATTTGATAAATAAACCCGAAGAAAGAAGAAGTCAATTAAGACTGAGGCTGGAGGAAAAGAACGGGGTAAACCAAGGGAAAATGCTGACAGAGCGATTGTAGACACACTAGCTCTCCTTAGGGGTCCAATTTCAGCTTTTTTGCGTCACACGATGATCTCTCTTCTCTGGCATTTACTTGTATTGAAGATCACTATTCTAGGAATAAGGAGTTATTTTCTCCAAAAATAACCCTAGCCAAACATTGACAATGCATCAAGGATATCTTTCTATGCTTCATAAGTACATATGTTCTACTTCTAAATCATGTATTGGAAGTGGTTGTTTTGCTGGAAATTATTCACCAGTTGGTTTCATACCAAAGTCTTTTTCACATTTTCAGCATCCAATACATGAAAAAGATAATGGTTAAAAACAACATAAATATTTGAAATTTTGCAAGAATTGTCTGGCACACTTTGAATATGAATTTTGAAGTCAAGTGCATGATGTTGTATAGGATCAAGTGTCATTTTGAATACCAAATGTTTCACAGGAAACTTCTCAACATGCTACCCTGCAGTAAGGATTAAATGACAATATTGCATCAACTATTTCCATAATAAAAGTGCACCTCGGCCATAAGACTAAACAACTACAAATGTTGTAGATCTAACCAGATCACACAATCAAATGTATTCCAAAAGGCCAATACTGTATGAAAAATGAAAAGGAGTTTGCACCCAAAAATACCTTAGGAAACTAATTCAATTAGATACACCAAACCATCAGCAAAAAGGAAAACCAGCCTACTTGGCCCCAATATTTTCAACTGGGTCCTCTAATTCAACCAATAAAAAGGCCAAAACCATAGCATTGAGATACATTTCATTACACTGTCAATAACAATAAAATTTGACTCGGCCATAACCCTTTCCTTTTATTGTTGTGAAAATCTTTATGCATTACTCTAATGTGGCTAGTCCATAGGCCAAGTAGACCACTGGGTAACAAATATGTTTCCTTTCACCTTTGAGTTTTCAATTTATGCCTACCAAATCTAAGACATTTAAGAGGGGGAACTAATACAACGTTAAAAATAAAACCAGAGCACACATCTACAAATTACCTCCTTAGCTACTGTCACACCATCATTAACTATTTTCGGAGAACCATGCTTGCTCTCCAAGACAACATTTTTCCCTTTGCCCCAAGGGTGACTCCAACAAGATCAACAAGTTTGTTCACACCGCCTGCAAGACAAATTGACAATGCTTTCAGTAAGTGTGAAAGTGAATGCCAGACCATATGCCAAAACAACCCTCAATGAAAAATTAAAATAACACATTAAAATCGAATATAAGTGGACAAGGAAAGATCCACCACAGTGAAGTTTCACGTGCAGGTGACCTTCCTTTAAACATAATTTTTTCTCTGACCTGCAAATTTTTTTGTCACTGAGCCATCATTGTTGAAGTACAACTCCTTTTCCATATCTCTTGTATTAACTACCTTCTCTCTGTTGTGTAATCTCAGAGTCCCTCTTCTGTTGAGCGATTAAAGGAAATGGGTGAAAAAACTGAAAGAGAAGACAATTGTTTGCCATAATTATCAAACATTGCACCCAACTTCTTCCCCTTTCCATTGTTACCCAATGAGGTAGATGTGGCAATTGTTGTCATACTACCTAAAGCAGAGGCCATCTTCTCTTATCTTGAATATAGAATTACAAGATCTTCATATTAGTATGAACCTTAAAAAACATGACTCCCATTGCTAAAAACCACTTTTAAGTTGTAACATGCAAACTAAACAACTATCACAACTTTTGGCAACTTCTGGAGCATTAAGAGAGAAACAACCAAAGAGAAATACAACCACAATCCTTATTTTAATGAGACCGGACTATATATTTGCATTAAGATAATAGAAAGAAATCACGACTATATTAAGGCCAACACAAAACAATCTTTAACTAGTGTCTCTCGCGGCCTTCAGGTTGCCATGCTAGAGGTTGCATATTTTTAATTTAAATTCTTGACCCCTCGTGCCCATCTATGAATGCATCCAATGGGATATCTACATCAAATTCTCCTTTATATCCCCAAAAACAAATTTCCTACTACAAGAGCACCAGTATTGATGGATCACCCCACACCATCCCACCCACTAGAAACGGTGAAAAAGGAAACCCGAGAAAACTTCTGAAATATCTCAAGATGACTATATGGGTGGTTCTTATGAATCAACCAACTATTCGGAACATGCTCATCAATCCAAACCATGATTATTATGTGACAATATTCAAGCAGGCACTGAATCAGATTTCTGAAGCTATGTTAGAGAAACCCTAAAATCTCATTGAAAATAGGTGAAATGTGTCACCACTCAGAGATTGACATGTGACAATTGGTACAAGTGGTAGACAATTGGCATGCTCAAACAACGAGGTGATGCAAGAATGACATGAGGGAGAAAATATCAGAAAAGCCCCAAATCTGGAGAACTAAAGCTCATCACCAACCTGAGATTGACAACTTTACATGATGTAACCTATGAAATAGTAAATGGAGAAATCATAGTAACAATAAAGTAACCTATGTAACAATAAATTCGGATTCATCCTGGGAGTGGTAATGGGAGAAATCATAGTGAACAACAGGAAACATGCATATTTGCTTACAATCAAATAGATGAAAAAACACATACAAAAACCTAGATAATAATCATGAACAAGCTTAATATTGAATTATGAACTGTAAAGGAACTTACAAAATGTGACATTACGAACCTGGTCAAACGCACAAGCAAAAATATCCTGGACATGACCCTGGTTGACAAGTTGTATTGCTCATGATGCAAGAGGATTTGTACCTGCACTGCCAAGTCAATCAAAATCCATCAATATCTATACAATAAATACAAGTAATTGATGTAGTATTTTTTACTCTAAGATGAATTCTTATGATAATGTTAGAACATATGTTGAAAATGTCAAAACATACCTGAATAAGCTCCTCTTCGTTTCAAGAACAATTTATTGGAGTCGCATGAACATGGAACAAGCCTCCCACGATCTGAAAGAGTAGAAACTAAGTCAACAATGACTTTTTTGTTGCTACGCTGGATCGAGGGAGGTTTGCTCCAAGATTAAATAGCTCCAATAAATTATTTTCTACTAAACAGGACCAACCACGTGAAGGTGGAAGCTCTTATGGCCCCTCCCCCCCCCCTCACATCACTCTCAATTCCCCAATACCCAATCTATATCTCATTTTTTACTTTCATGAGCATAAAAAAAAATATTCAATAACTAATAAAAAAACAATTCAACAAAAAGTACGCAAGGAAACATTGCAATTAATGCTTGACATAAAAATAGTATGATAAATGAGTTTTTTATATAATGCAAAAAACGTTCCAAGTATGGTAATGTTTGTCTTATAATAATACAATATTTTACATTATCGAATTTTCTTTTTCTTCTTCCTATTTCTAAAGCTCCTAATTACATCATCAATATCATCATGCTCTGCTCCTGTTTCGTGCCTTTCGACCCGCACTGCTGACCTAGTTGCGTAGTCACGATGTCTGGTCTCATCCAGTGACGGGGCATTGCCTACCAAAACAGATAATATTAAATTTTAATTTTCCGTTTTTAAATATCATTGAACTAGTTCGGTAATATTAATAAAAAAAATTGCAATGAGATTATTTACCTGGTGCACCAGTTGTCGCCGCTGACCTAGTTGCGTAGTCACGATGTCTGGTCTCATCCAGTGACGGGGCATCGCCTACAAAAACAGATAATATTAAATTTTAATTGTCAGTTTTAAATATCATTGAACTAGTTTGGTAATATTAATAAAAAAAATTGCAATGAGATTATTTACCTGGTGCACCAGTTGTCGCCGTTGGGACTATTGCCTTGTCTTCCTCTCTGGTGGTAAGATCCTCAAGGGAAACATTCTCTGTCATTTAAACAAAAAACGTTATAAGGACAACCATCAAGGTATAATTAGAAAAAATTATAAGTGGAAATTAATTACCGTCACGACCCTCACTGATAGTATCATTGTCGGCCTGGTCCCCACTACAATGATCAGGTTGCATGTGAGGATCATCTACATCTGGCTCTAAAACTGGGTTATTTGCCTCGTCGGTAGTGCTCCTCCCCTGATTTAAACAAATTTGTTAGACATTAAATTTATGGACGAAAAAAAACATATTGAAAGGTTAATGTTTTACCTTATCAGGCATTCTGGATCTTGGGACCTTCCCCAAGCTTCTGCGACGTTCAACTACAGCTTGATAGCAGAAATGGAAAGCGATATTTTTATCTTCTTCTGTAGTTTCTGTTCCGAAGTCATCACCCTACATTACATATGATTGTGTATTTTTAATCATATTTTATAGGATTACAAAAATGTTGGAAGGCGATACAATTAATTATAAGATGTTTAGCTACTTAATTACAATTCTTGCAGCTAATTTCAAGTAGCCGCCCTGGCCTAGCTTGTGATGGCCCTTTTTCTCAATCCTAGCTTTAGTTTCCTTTGAGGTGTCAGGCAACCTAGCATCAACAAAATTGAGTCAGATATGACGTAGCACACTTTTATTTTAGACATAAAGAAAATTAAAGCTATTGAATTAAAGTTGTAATTTACCTTGCGGGTCCAGTTGGCATTTTTCCTTCTTTCTTTGCCCTTTTCTCTTTTCCGTCATGGATTAGTGCTCTCCACTCACTCTCTGAAACTGTGAGAGGACGCTCATATCTAGGGTTAAATTGCAATTGCGTCCTATAGGTGTCCCTGGTATATTTCAAATATTTGCCGGCTACCTGAGCCACCGCTTTTCTGTCAAATGTGCCGACCCCAAAAGGGCTTCTAGATAATCTAAAAGTTCTTTTTTCAGGTTGGAATTCTGGGAATTCCACCCTGTACGTATGGTTGGGCCAAAAATTACCAACGCATGGCTCTCCAGAATCCTGTAGAACTCATTGTTTCCTACACAGAATAAAACCAAAAGAAAAATAAGATATTATCATTAATTTAAAAATAAAAATCATGATAAATATGTTTTAGATAAAGTACATGAAATAGTTAAAATATTAAAATTTACCCGGGATTTGTACATGCTTTATAGGGATACCTTCATCGTTCACCAACAACGTGCCATTAATGGTCCCTGTGGAGCTGACACGTGTAGCTCCAGGAAACGCAATAATGTAGTTGGCCATATCAGCCTCATCATTGCCAACACGTTCAGCAGTTGGCTGGGTGTCAGCTTGGGCAGGGTGTGTTTCTTGGCTAGCACCTAAAGGAGTAGAAGATGTACGAGAGGGTTGTTGGGAAATCTCTTGCCCTTGTGTCCCACTACCACCAACACCGGGTTCAGCAAATTCCAGAAAACGCTACATACAAAAGAACTTTTTGTTAGTTTAGTCAATGTAAAAATTAAAAATCAAACTATCACAATTCATCTCATGTAGAACAAAAAAATATCCTTTTGACTTTTTATTATTACCTGATATGTTTCTAGCTGGCTCATAAGTTGTTTTATCCTCTCTTCTGTTTCAGGTGTTTGAGGCGCATCTATCAAAGTATTAAATTTTGACCTTGCATCTCGTGCCTTTTTTCGCAACAAGAACACTGGAGATAGGGATGAAGAAAGCTCTTCCTCAAAGAGGGAATCATCAGGCGTACCATGGCTAGGTGTCTGCATATTTGAACAAAATTAATATTATTTAAATTATGTAAATAACTAAAATACCTGAAGATAGAGCAATGCTGGCACTTTACATGTTCTTCCGCTGGCCTCTTTCCGCGATCATCCCGTCTCGGGGTTGTTCCTGCACTGCTCTGATCAGTTTGCCACATTGCAATAAAATTATAAATGTAAAAACTTGAAAATAATATCTAACTTGAAAACACAAAATGAAAACTGAAATAATTTCTAATAAGACACCGGAAGACAGAGTTAGAGTTTCAAATATGCCTTGCATTGAATTAAGTCCTGGAAACATGTCATTGCACATTAAGGCACCCAAACAAGAGACGAGTTGACAATGAAGACCTTATTGAATATATTGTTGGAGCAACTTCTAGTAAACTTGTTGTGAAGACCTTGAGGACATTTTTAGAGCAACATTGTTGAAGCTGATGGTATAGCATTGTTGGAGACGATCTTGAAGGGCCTTGAAGTGAAGCTTTTGGAGCAACTATTGAAAAATCCTTGGAGCATTTAAGTAAGGCACTTTCTATCTTCCATCACCTTTTTCCTTTCAATATCCTTTAAACGATTTTGTTGATATTTAATGTTTGAAATCACGTTATAATTCCTTGATTATATGTGTTTGGGGACTTTTCCTTTGAAATTACCCAAAAATACCTTGGAAATTTTATCTTCAGGATGCATGTTTGACCCTATTGTTCAATATTTTGATTGATAGTAGTAAACATAGAGAGTTAGGGGGCTCTTGACTTGGTTTGGTTGGGCCATTAGATCCCTAAAATCTACTAGGGAGAACCCCCCTTGAGTTGGAGGAGAGCTAGCCCGAAGTGAAAAGAGGTTGGTGAGGTGACAATGGGGCTATTGAATTACACATGGTATCAAACTTTAGCTTTAGGACTTTATCTTGAGAAGTGCGAGATTTTTCTATATCAATTCTCAAATTGTTTACAACACTATTGTTAAGAACTAATAAGAAGTGATGTTGAGGGGTTTTTGGGTATAATAAACAATACCATTTAAAAACTAGGGTTCTCAATCCTTGGCATTCCTTCACCTGGGCCTAGGGGCACACTAGAATAATTTCACACTAAACCATGCAAACTTAAAAGTAACTTAACAAATCCATAAAGTAATAATAATCATAATTCCTAATTTCCTATTGTACGATATGATGCAAATTATTCAAACATGAAGCAATGAAGACATGCGATGTCTGAATTTCAAGATTGATGAACCAATACAAGAAGTTAGAAACTACAACTTTGATTCAATACTCTGTGTCCTAACTCCAGGAAGGAATCTAGTTTTTAGGAATGAAGAGGTTGTTATCTTTACAATCCCATCCCAACATCAAATTCAGTGATAAGTTTCTATGAGGTTCTGGGTCAAGGAAACATTCACTCCATGAATGATATATTTAAGTAGGCTTCTCCTATTCTGGGAAAACACCATACCTATAATGCATTCACTTGCATGTATAAAGGTAAAGGAAAACATGTTTTCATACAACGGTGACAAAGGCATCTTGGGGAAAGGTATCTTCACTTTTTATTTATGTTGTTCACCCACACCACTCTCGTGTTTTCACTAATCCTGTTTTGTCATTTTGGATTCAAATTAAGTTAAGGCCTTAAGTATTTTTTGACCTTTCGGTGTAGTTTTCATAAGTGGCATGTATGGATTTTCCATTAATTCTGCACTTTTTCTCTTCATGCACATGTTTCCCTGGAAATCAAATGCATGATTTAGTCCCATACATTTAACAAGTTGTTGGATAAACTCCATAGGAAATATCATGTTTCCTATTCAATCAAAATTTATCTCAGTTAGGGTAGGTAGGAAGGTTTTCCCTTTGTATTAATAGGGCACTTCTAGCTTGCATTTTTATTATATCTTTCAAATTTAGTGTCATTTCAATTAGGGCATGAATTTTTGCAACTTTCAAGGTGAGAATGAACAAAGACAAATTTTTGTGATGGATGACTATATATGAATCCATGGCCAGAGGAAAAGGCACTAATCTACTTCTTCAAATATCTATAGTTCTCATTCACCTCATACGGAGATGGTCCCTGATTTTGAGCCAAATGTTGCAGCAAAAAGTCCCCCCCTCCATAATTTGATATTCAATGGAAATTTCTTAAATTGATGATGGGGCATGATTATGGAACATTGGAACATACATATGTAATGGAATTCCAAGATCATGATATATGTTTGCATATGTTTATGGAGGTGGTGGAGAAAAAAAGAGCTCAAATAGAGCTGAGTTTTTTCACATAAAAAGGACTGTGGGCTTGACTAATGGTTCCATTTAAAAAATGATATCTAGACAAAGAATAATTGTAGCATGCAAACATGCATTGAAAATCCATCTGAGTTTGCATTGTATTACTTATGATGGATTCAAATTTGGGTTTCAAAATGCCAGCTTATGGCATGATTTTTTCGAGAAACCCTTAGTTGGATTCCTTATGTTAGTTTAATTACATTTTAAGTTTGTTTTCATAGCCTTTTTGGTGATAGTAATCATGAACTAGGTTACCACTTGTACACAATCTATTTTCAAGAACAAAGTTGTGATTTTATATTATTATTATTATATATTAGCTGCGATTGACATCCTTCAGTTCAGAATTTTGACATCTTGCTAGCATGGATAATTTCGAAAATGTTTAGTAATGTTAACATAATAACTATCATTACGTGTCTTCACTTTTGTCACCATAATAGACCTCGTGATATGGACCTATCAAGACAACTTCATATGCTATGTCCCAACAAGTTCAAACCGGCTGAACCTACCTCAATAGTGTGGTTATTAAGGACAAGTTTCTCGGTATATAACTCAATAGCATAGACCGCGTTGGGTGCCTAAAAGAATCCTCAAGTGTCAAAAACTTCACAATATGTTCTACTATAAAGCCTTTTGGGATACCTGAAATAATATATGTATCATTGATGACTTTGAAAGTATGACAAGATCCAGAGGGAAAGGAAATCAATGGAAAAGTGATCCACCAATGAGAACCTTGAATTTAGCATCAGATGAGTTAGAGTCTAGAAATTAAAACTTATACTTTAATTAGTGATGAAGGACATCACATAGGTAATTATTTTCATGTAGAACAATCTCGTTAATTCAAATTTAAACTACATAATATGAAAGGCATACCATAAATTTTTCCACTTGTAAGTCCAAACAACCTATAAAAAGGAAACCTTCTTTTCCATGGGAAATAATTTAATTTTCCTTTTTCAAAATAATCTAAACTGCCAAAAAATATGAACTATAATTATTACCATTCTTTGATAATGTGAAAGTGTAGGTATGAATACCCTACACAAGTGATGCACACATGTACATTTGAACACTAATAGATTTTTTTAGTTGAAATGCAATGCTTGTTTTCATTTAAATGTAGGGTTTTTAAAGCAGGGAGAAATAATGACTGCCAAATTAATAAGCATTTCTTTGGGAAAATTTTAAATCTTTTATTGGGTGATGAAGATAATAGAGGGTATTTAATCTTGATTCTTGACATCAAGAGAGAACCCTACAGCCTAACACAATCCAATGGAATTGACCAAAAAAACCCAAATAGAGTCAAACCTACTATAGGAGGAAGGGCATGCAGTAAGAACTTACCATTTTGCAAGAGCCGAGGGCGACGGCTATTCTCCGCAGCCGAGGGCGACGTGGTGCAGAACGCCGTTCTACAAGAGCCTGCATACGTCGTTTCCTCGTTAAGAGCCTGCCACGTCGGTGGCGAATGTTGTTCGCAGAGAGCAGGGCGAATGCGCGCGTGATATCGCACGTTAATGTAGCACACATACATTTGAACACTAATAGATTTTTGTAGTTGAAATGCAATGCTTGTTTTCATTTAAATGTAGGGTTTTTAAAGCAGGGAGAAATAATGGCTGCCAAATTAATAAGTGTTTCTTTGGGGAAAATTTAAATCTTGTATTGGGTGATGAAGATAATAGAGGGTATTGAATCTTGATTCTTGACATCTAGAGAGAACCCTACAGCCTAACACAATCCAATGGAATTGACCAAAAAACCCCAAATAGAGTCAACCCTACTATAGGAGGAAGGGCCTGCAGTAAGAACTTACCATTTTGCAAGAGCTGAGGGCGAATGTTGTTCTGCAAGAGCTGAGGGCGAACGCTGAGGGCGAATGCTGAGGAAAAATGCTATTCTGCAAGATCTAAGGGTGAATGCTGAGGGCGAATGTTGTTCTGCAAGATCTAAGGGTGAATGCTGAGGGCGAATGTTGTTCTGCAAGGGTGGAGGGCGAATGCGCGCGTGATATCAGACGTTAATGTAGCTATTGCGATGGATACGAAACAATTAAATCATTTTTATGTAGCGTGCATATAAGTTTTGTATTTTTATGTAGCGCACATATAAGTTTCGTATTTTTATGTAGCGCGCATATAAGTTTCGTATTTTTATGTAGCGCGCATATACGTGTCGTTATACCGACGGCGGAAAAAGCATACTGGGACCACTGCCTCCAAACGTCGCAATTGCGACACTTAGACGTTGTGTCGTACTTGCGACGTTTGGAGGCAACCGTCACAATAGCGACGCTTTGGGCCATAGTGTCGCAATTGCGACGTCTTCCTCCAAACGTCGCAATTGCGACACTTTGTCTAAGTGTCGGTATTGCGACACTTTTCTATAAACGTCGGTATAGCGACGGTTTTGGGTGGGATGGAAAAAATTTGGGGAAATTTCCGACATTTGGTCAAAAGCGTCGGAACCAAGTGTCAGAATTTCTGCCAAATGTAGTAGTGCATGCAAATTTGTGACCATTCATCTCCATTTTCCCCTGTTTCCCTTTATTTCATATATAAAATCTCAATTAATGTCTCTTTACCTTTGTCAATACCTTTTCCAATTTCCATAGCCATTAATTAATCACAAGTGATCCCCATCACTATGTTTTACCCAACATTAAACTTAGAATACATGTCCCATGACCCTGGTTTTATTTTTTTATTTACATAGGAAATCAACCAGGGGTTGTTACAAACCCCTCCCCTTTAGGAGAACACCTTCCTCAGTGTTCAATGACACTTATAAACAAAAAAACACACACATTATTCCCAAGGAGATTTATAACACAACTCGATACAACATTAATATCATATCATACGGCTAATACTATGACCATCATAACACGAACACCATAACACTTATTGGAGCTTTATAACACAACTCAATGTGGTATTCACACACACACACACACAGACATATCCAAAAAATAACATCAAAAGATAAACCATCATAAGAAATAATTTAGAAGCACTATATTGTTTTAAAATATTCAAAGCAACGAATTAAAACGAAAGTGAGTTGAAGATCAAATGCTTAAGAATAGATAAAGGTGTGGAATTTACCTTGAGAGATTTCAATGAATTCAATGAAAAATATGGAATAAAAAGGGAACTCCCTGTTGCTAGGACTCCACAAAAAAATGGAGTAGCCAAAAGAAAGAAAAAATATGTATAGTAAATTGCAAAAACAATGTTGTTGGAAGCTAATTTATAGGAGAAGTTTTAGAGGGAGGCAGTTGGAGCAGAAATCTATATCAGGAACAAAGTTCAATTCCATGTAAACAATGATAAAAATCCATATAAACTATGGAAAGGAAGGCTTTTCTTTATGAAACACTTCAAAACATTTGGAAGAATATATTGTATGAAGATTAATGATGAATCACTAGGGAGATTTGATTCATGTTTTGATGAAGGATTTTTTTCTTGAATATCCATGAATAACACTAGTACAAAATTGCTAATTAGTTACTAAAAAAATGACTATAATTTGCATATAAATGATAATTTTTTAGTCGGTGACCAATAGTAGCTAATTTATAGTATCTTATAATGCGAACAAATTTTAGTCGTTTTTAGCTTAATAATTAATTAGTTATCCCAATTTTATTTTCTAGTAGTATTTTTAATCACAAATTTAGTCATTGATTTATTCATTAATTCCCACAATTAATAACCAAATATACAACAAAATATATTACTATATGATTACCGGAGAAAACCAATTAATGACCAAAATGTTGGTCATGTTATAAGATATTGTAATTAGCTACTAATAGTCATATATATGGAAATTTTAATAATCTTTTGAAACTAATTAATAATAAAAAAATATGACTAAATTTCAGTCATGTTATAAGATACTGTAAATTAGCTACTAATAGTCGTATATATGCAAAATTTAGTCATCATTTGTAATCACAAATTTATCATTTGCAGTAGTCATTTATCTTTTTTGGTGGTAGTTTCATATTCATTATATAAACGATTGATTTAGTAGTTTCTACTCATTTCATTTCATCAATAATCATTATAAATGACTAATTTAGTAATATGTTCAATTTATTTGTATTCATTAATCAATATAAACTACTAATTTAGAAGTTTTAGATTGATTTTATGTGTAATCAACATAAATTAATTAGTATGATTTTGCAACTAAATTAAAAATATAAAATGTCATACAATGTGCATGTTCATCTAATATGAAAACTCAAAATTACATATGTTAATTACAATACTAAATAATATCAAGTGCAAATAAAAATAATTTAAACCACATAAATTTTATTGTATAAAATGTCAATTATTACAATATGAGTTTCCAACTTAATATTGGTTGGACTACACTTTACACATGAAATGTTGTTTCATCACTTAAAAAAATTATCAATGTGTTGCCAAGGAATTTCAAGTGAATTTTCCAACTCTGAAGACTTGACCAACAGTGTCCATGTGTGTGTCTTATGCAGGATATTGGCTCTAAGGGTATCACTAGACCAATTCTCTTCTCTCTCTCTTTTTTCATTTGTTGCTCTAGTGTTATTGTTCTCTTATTTATTTAATTCTTGATTCTTACAATCAATATTGAGTTCCTCTGGTGAAAACGAAATAAGATACAATGCAGATTATAAAACATGAAAGACGATGAATACTTGAATATACAATAAATTAGACTATAAACTATTTATATGAACATATACCTCAACATCAAAAATGTCAATTCCATTTCCCCATAAAAGAAAGAAACTCAAATAAGTTTTCTCTAGTTGGGAAATAATGACCACTATGTGGCCAAATGACCTGTATGAATAAAGCAAATAAAATGTTAAAATATTAGAAGAGAACACCTTAGTAACTTAGTATTCAACCTTCAAAGAAAGTTTAGGCACAATAATTCCAACTAAGTTACATGTTAAAAAGGTCAGGCTGTAGATAACTTGTTAAAAAAAATAATCTTAGGTGTAATGTGTAATCCTTGTCATTTTATTCGCAACAAAATTTCATTCTCTAATGTGTGAACTTGGCTAAGTATATGGACAATTTGTGCTCAAATAAAAACATAATAGTAAACTTTTTTAATAGTCATGAAAATATTTTAACGCAAAACAACTAAAAGGATTTCAATTAATATAGTGTAATACTAAAATCCTCTTCAAGCTTTGGATATTTTTTAAATGGAAATGATACCAAGTATTTTTATTTTCATAGTTAAAACAAAATCAAAAGGAACGTTCAAAATACAATCAAACAATAAAGAGAGGATATCATGGAATAAACATTTCAATTATAAAAAATATGTTTACCTATCCACTAGTGTCTTGTCTAGCATTCCTAAAACATTTTCTTGCCCAAAATAACCCCGAGGTGAAAGAATCACAACTATAAAAACCATAGGAATCCATACTATAATCATTTCCAAAGTCGATGGCTCAGATGCATGAAGTATCTCTAACAAAAAATGAATCATCTCCAAGACATGCTCTGCATTGTCTCCCCATCCTTTTTCCAATCACATTCCTATAACTTGCCCAAACAAGAGTCAAGTAAAAATAAAACGAAGGCATTGTCATAATTATTTTGTTATATTTATATATTTGATATCTATAAAATTTGAATCTGATTTGTTTCAAGAACATATAATTCATTTTTAAAGCCTTCCTGTCATGAGAAGGTGTCAATCAAGTAGGATATCAGAAAAATTGACCTTAATGAGGTCCTCAAACAATTCCTACAATATTAATTTTTTTCTTGCTGTGATATCTTGGGTAGAAAAAATAACATATATGCAAAAGAAAAATCCATATATTACTTGTGTTCAAAATTTGTATATGGTGTATTATTAGGCATATTTTTAAGATGTTTCTCTGCCTTTACCAAGGCAAACTGTAGCTTGGTTAAACTTTGTATTCTTTCATTCAACATCAATTTCTGCAACATAAATGTCACACATTAATCTTTCCCATTTCTCAACATGCTACAAATGATAAATTGAAAGTCTCATAAAACCAAGAGAAAACCATTTTTCTAACCAAAATGAACAAATGAATAGTGCCTCTATTAAAACTTCACACCTCAGAAATTACTCTGCCACATGCTTAGGATAAAGTTGATAGTAACCATATTTAGGTCATACTTAATGGGATATTTTTATGTTTACCATGATGTCAAATTGGTGTTAAAAGAAATATATAAATCCATGTTATTATCACTAAAATTCATGTATATTTCAAAACAAATACCGTCATTGCAAGGTAGTGGAGAGATAAATATCTTCACAATTAGGCTTCTCTATTTTAGTTTTATTTGAGTTGAGTTTGTATTTGAATATATACTTTTCTCTAAAGAGGCATGAAATTCCCCAAGAAGTTGGAAGTTGGGACCCACAAATTGCAACATTAATACCTCAATAATTGCACATAAGCACCTTTTTATTATTTAATGGTGTGGAAAAAGAGAAGCAGGGAGCATTAGGAGAAGGAGGTGTCATTATGACCCAAGGGGTAAAAAATGTAAAATAATTCTCATGGGATTTTAGAGAAACTACCAAAAACAAAGCAGAAGCATTAGCAGTGCTTCGAGGTTTAAAAATTCCAAAATATTTGGGTATGGGATAAATGAGGGTCTTGGAAGAAAATTTTGAGGTCCATAGGTAACCATCACATATCCTTGTTAAAATAAATAAGAAACAACAGAAAAAAGGATCAGATGGATGCTTCCTTCATGCCAATACTAGTCAAAGGATGCTATGATAAGATCGACAAAGAAATATAAGTGGAGGAAAGAAATCATGATGGATAAATGACACACACCCAAATTTCACATCAAATTCTGAAAAAAGAGGGAAAAGAAGGCCACATGATGAGAGACCACTAACAACAAGGGCCTATAAAACATGCAAGACCTAAAAAACAAGGAACAAACTGAAAAAGATAAGATATACAATCATGGAAAAGAAGATCACTTCATATTATTTGGTGATATTCTTGAGATTCTGAAGCAAAAAACTCACAGAGGTAGCAAGGTCAATAGAAACATCCTCAAATATTATTTACCTCAAGACTATATTTGAGTCTCGCAAGTACCCTAGAGTGAGCAAAAACTATCCCAATTAATCAAATACAAACATAGAAGTTGGGTGGGCACAATCTGACATCTCATAATGAAAAGCGAAGACTAGAAATCTAGATGAAACTAATACAATGTTATCCAGGTCGATGGTGTACCTGAAGGGGAAGGTGAGGGAAGTAGAAATCGTGCAGAACATCAACCTCCATTCACAAGGTGAGTAGCAGAAAAATAACATAGTTGCAATAAAGGAGAAATTGAGTTATTGAGGAGTTGAACCAATCCTTGATAGAAAATATTAGAGAGATCAAAGAGGGCCATGATAACCTCCAAAATAATAGAGAGAGAAGAGTGAGTGGCATATGGAAAATCCACCAACCAAGAAAGCATGATTTCTAATCATTAGAAAAAGCAACAAGGCAGTCATTTCTGACATCTAAGTTGTTTTTTTATCTTAGCAAATGTTGGGATATTGTATAAGGCTATGCCTTTAGTTTGTATATATATTCATCTATAGGAATGATAGTCAAGTAGAAATGGGTTTTTATTCCCATCTTGTAGTTCACAGTAAGAACTTGGCTACTTTAAATAAATTGAATCCAGTTCAATATATTATTTCTTATGAGCATAAGAAAGAAGACAAACTATGAGTATAAGCCTTGGGGGAAGGTGGGATGCCTACATGGTTTTTCCTGTTGTGAATACAACACTTGTCACTGTTAAAAAACATATTATAACATTGAGTTGTCATCCATTCATGATGCATGCCATGATAAAAATAATTAAAAATGATTACAAGGCACGCCAATTATTCTCGAAGAATAAGATACAAAGTATTTGTAGTTGCATACTTGAAGACCGACTCCAGTAAATATAGAATTTATTACTTATTTGGAATTGAACAGGTCTAGGTATTATATATTTCCACTTGAATCCCTCCCATTAAGGTATTTTTCAATAGAAGATGATAGTTGTTCGATCTCACTCCCTATACAATCAGGGTCATATATCTATTCTAGAACTGCAACACCCTCAACTTTATTTTTATGGGTTGAATGAAAACATGAATAAGTTGTAGGTCCATTATAAAGAAACGTATTTATATTTTATTAAAAACATAAATTGTATGCAGACTGAATACACGTTCATAAAGAGCCAATATCGATATTCTGGCAAGAACAACATCATTACAAGTTGTAAGAGAGTTGGTAACCCTGCTGCACCTAGCATCCACTACCATGTCCCTGGCACCTACAAAGGAAAAAAAAAATATCCAAGTGATTAAAGTATCCTCCAATGAACATAACCTTTCCTCCAAAAGCATGCAAGCATTAAGGTATCCCTTAAATGAAACCGAAAAATGAAGCAACCTTGCATAGAATTTAGGTTAGGAATATTATGTGGTTTAGAAATATTTCAGTAGCTAGAGGAGAAATACCGGCTGTGAGTTGAATATTTGATACAAAATTTGTTTGATAAATGGCAGGGATACCCACTAATTCTCAAGGAACTTGTTTCATGCTAATTTTTTCAGCAAATGAAAAATCAATAAATAATTTGACAAACAATAACAAGGCTTCTTACCTCAGCAAATGTTAAATTCACAAGATATGATAGGAACTAACCCTTAGTAGTCATGAGTGTATTTGTACTCACTAGTTATCACATTATTTTAGAAGTTGAAGCTTATGAAATATAAATCAGAGGAGTAGTTGATGCAATACCAAAACCTAGCCCCACCAACAACCTGCCAAAAATGAGAACATATCGATTCAGAGGAGCAACCATAACAATTGATCCAAGAATAAAAAATAAATAAGCTATAACTTTGCCAGTAGGAATCACTAATCCATCCATTTATTGTTTCTCCAATTATAGCACCCACAATTTCCGTGGTAGCAATAGTTTCCTATTGAAATCCAAGGCAATGGGTTGTGAACACCCAAACGAGAAGAAAATAAAGGTTCATTGATGAGAAAGAAATGGGAATTATTTATTATAAAATCCCATATGAAAGTTTAAATTGAATTTGAAGGTACCTGTAAAAAGGTGCTCCTTTTCATTAGAAGAAAAGTCATCATGAATGTAGAGAAAAACACTAGTTATCACACCTTCATATATGTAATTCCCACTATTAGTCACCTTGTCTCAAACTATTTGCCACACCCAAGAACATATTTACTTGACAATACAAAGATAATGTAAACAAACACTAACTAAAATGGGTACTAGAAGAATCTAGAATATAATATTGTAGAGTCTTGAAATGAATTAAGGATTAAGTAAAACTAACTAGGCAACCAAAGACTATAAATCAAACTATATATATATATATTCAGTTCTAAATGCCAATCTAGGTTACAAATTGTCCTGATGACAAGACAATTAAGGATGGAATTTCCAACAAATCAATAGTAAAAATACCTAAATGCAGTAATTCTAACATTATTGAAAAATTTGAGGAGAATACAATATTTAACTATTGAAACCAGGATAATAATTATGCATATAGGAATTATATTATGAGGTTTTTGTTGGTAACATTGTTGATATTTGTCATCCTCAACAGGTGTCGCAAATCTCAACAGTGTCACACCGATTCACAACTCCCCCATAAAACTCTCTCCAGCTGACCACTTCGAGTACAACAATATGCCACCCCCGTTAAAATTTCTCCAGGACGACAAGCTGAGCACTTTGAGTACAACAGTACTTCGAATATAACAATAAGAGGCATGATGGTATTGTAGGAGGTGTCTTTGCAAATTCCCGCCTCAACACTTCGAGTACAACAATAAGAGGCATGGTGGTATTGCAGGAAGCGTATTCGCTAATGCCTACCTCATCCAATTTCATATGTTTATCATTCCTTTGCATTTTTTCCTCATTTTTTGAGGGTTTATGTTCCTTCTTCACCAACCAAAATGAGTGAGTGCATCCCGATCCACATTGGCTAGGGCGATATCCACATCGGAAATGCTTATTGGGAACTTTACTTCCTCAAGCATGACATTCATCCCGATGGGCATATGCCTACTTTTCTTTGCTGCTAGCTTTCTAAATAACCATCTCAATTAGAGAGAAGGATGTTGTACTTCTTTAAATTTCTCAATTTAATAAATAGATAAACCTCCATTTTTTTCAAGCCATCCAAAAGGAGGGATTCAACAGGCATATCCAATATTCCTCAACACTTTCTCGTTATAGCAAAGGGTCTTAGCATATTCCTATAACACATAAAAATCAAGTCTATTTAGAAGGGTGAAAGTAGCATGGAATATAGTGATGTCTTATATCATGTTTGTCAATGATTTTCTGTTATTTTGAAAAGGGACCATCCCAATAATCACTCATCTCAGAGGGTGATCCAGTTAGTCAATTTTAGGTCCATTTGACTCTTATGGCCTCTTCAATGGTTCCTCACCAAGGAATCTAAGGAAGAGAAGCGCAAGGGATATATTAACTATCAATAGTGTTCACTCTGCCAAATTTTAGTTTTGTTTGAGAGTGTGACAAACAACCATGCATAAATAAGGGAAGCCTACATCCTTCTTCGGCTCACAAAGAAAAGGAGAATTTAGAATCTAAAAGTGTTTGGATATTCCCATATGGTTTGTGGCTTGTTATAACTAGAAGGTCTACTAAAATGTAGGAATATGAGTTTGATGGTTGCAATTAATAATAATTTATAACTAGCAAGAAGTTCAACAACATCACATTTACCTACACTTAAAGTGAAAACAATTCATTGGATGATCAATAAGAGAAAAAGGTGTGTGATCTATAGGCAGGGGTTCTAAAGACAAGGGATTGGAGAGGAGCATTATGGATTTGGAACTTCATGCTTTTATTGTTGTTTTTTTCATTTTGGAGTATTCATGAACAATTTCTCTGACCTTGTTTTAACTTTGGTATTGGAAAATTCAATTTTTGTACAGATATAACTTTTAGAAGATGTGTTTATGTGATGCATGAACTCCATATTACGCTTCATGTATAGTCTGTAGGATAATATTGACATAATTTTCTTAAATATTAAAATATTTTCTTCAAAATATATGTGTGTGTACACGTGTGTGTTGATATCCTAGATGTGACTTGTTTTGAATTTTTTATTTTATTTTGTTTATGAATATTTAAATACATACATAAATGTGTTTTTAGGTCCCTATATTACTACTGTAGTCCCTTATTGTTGTTAATGTAGCCCCCCTTATTGTTATTGTTGTACCCACGTAACCCCCATATTGTTATTATTGTGCCCTTACATTTTTATTGTTAGGTCGGCTAGGGTTATATTATGACCCCATGGAATCCTATATATAGAAAGGAGGTTTTTTCATTTGTATCATCCAATAATTATTCATTTATGTAATGTAAAGGAGGTTTCCCCCTCAAAGTGGCTTATTTCTAAGGCATTGATCTCTCCTTTCTTCTATTTTGGGAGTTGGTTTCATAACATTTGGTATCAGAGCTTTGAATTCTAGGGTTTCGTTGTTCCAAATAGGTCATCATGGAATTTTAGCTATAATTTTTTTTAAACGAAGGTTCAGAATTTGAAATTTTCCCCACGAGAAGTCGAAATACTGAGGAACTTTGTGTAAAAATTTCAGATCTTGGTTCGTAATATTTTCGGGGATATGATTTCTAGAAGTTATGGTTTTTTCGGGCTCCCAAATTTCATTTCAAAGAGGTGACCGTGGGAAAATCATCATAACTCTCTCTCTGAGAATTAGATTGGAATTATGTAAAAATTGGCCGCAAGTACATGGAATTTAGTTTCCTGTGTATCAATTTCAGAGGTGAAGGAAGAAACAATGAGATGTGGCACACCATACAAGTTTTCTCTATTGAAATAGTCCATAATTAGGTCATTGTGGGAGATTGGGCATAACTTTTCCTTGAAGAATTCAAATCAGGTTAGACCTGTGGCATTCAAAAGAAGATTCAGAGGGATAATACAAGACCAAATTTCAGATATTGAAGTTCTGTAATCACAGAGATAATTCAAATTCAAAATCTAGCTCCTCAAAAGCAAGAAAAATGTGTGCATTTGTTTTTTCAAATTGCATAAGTCTTATTTGAAAAATCAGTTTGAATTGATTCCAAGGGAATATTGAAGAATAGATATCAATATTGGGTTCTAAAATGACCCCTAAAAATAATTCAACACTCACTAAGCCTTCAAAAGTCTCTATTGTGACTCATAAAGAGGAAGAAGTGCAACATGACATATCAAAATTACAAGAGAAAGTGCACCAAAATTCGCTCTCGCAAATATTAACAAAAAATGAAATGGAAGTTTTGAAGAAAGGCATGGAAGCTAAGATGGATGGTTTGAAGAAAGGTGTGGAAGCTAAGATGGATGGTTTGAAGAATGGCATGGAAGCTAAGATGGATGACATGGAAGCTAAGATCGTTGAAAAAATGAAAGACAACATGGAAAACATGAAGAATGATATAAAATAAGACATGGAAGGTTTGACAAAGTTGATACAAGAAATGATTCCTAATGGCAAAAAGGTAGTAGAGGAAACTCATGACGAGAACAAAATAAATGTTAATCATGATTTCATAAATCTAATATTTGATGGAAGAACCACCATAATCCAAATATGGATATGAGGAAGTTTGATGGCAAGGATCCCGTAACATGAATACAATAGATGGAGAAATATTTTTATCTCAATAATGTGCAAAACACACAAAAGGTACACATTACAAATTTACATTTAGAAAAAAATACATTTGTATGGTATCTATGACTTTGCTCCCTTAAAAAAAATGTCACTCGGCCAATTTTTACAGAGGAAATGATAGCACATTATGAGGATACAAAGAGAAACACCTTCTTTAACCAATTGATAAATCTCAAATAAAAGGGTTCAGTGGTGGAGCACATTGAGGACTTCCATAAATTGAATATAAGGGTAACTGATATTCTATAGGAACACAAGATTGATGTCTTCATAGGGACTTTAAAGGATAACATCTAACATGAGGTTCGCCTTTTGGAAAGGCGAACCTGATTCATTGGCTAAGGCATTCAGGTCAGTAAAAAAATTTTAATGTAAAATTATGGCGATAAGGAAGCCTACCACTCACATCTATAAAGATGGAAGTTTTGCTACTTCTAGACTTCCACAACCTACAAGGCTGACACCACAACAATTGGAAGAAAAATAGCAAAAGGAATTTGCTACATTTATGATAGCAAATACACTAAAGGTCATAAGTGTGCTGAGAAGAAATTATTTTACATAGATTGTGAAGAGGAGGAAAAAAATGAACAAGAAACTTCAAAAGAAGAATATATACACCAGGAACTAACCCTAGAAGAAGAAGAAATGAGTCTGACCATATCGTGTAATGCATTGGAAGGAATTACCACTCCTCAAACTCTCAAGATAGAAGTACATATCAAGAAGAAAAAGGTAATAGTGTTGATTGATTCGGCTAGTACCCATAATTTTGTTCATTGTAAGGTAGCCAAGGAATGGAATTTCTTCCTATACCCGGCACCAAAATGTCAAGTGATGGTTGCAAATGGAGGAACTATAAATTGCTCTGGAAAATGCCATAATATCAAGCTAACCATGGGGGAATATGTATTGAATAGTCCAATTTTTTCCATTCCAATGGGAGGTGTTGATGTTGTACTAGGAGTACAATGGTTACAATCTTTGGGGACAATAGCTTTTAATTTTCAAGAACTTTTCTTGAATTTTTTAGGAAGGAAAGGAAGTTTAATTATGGGGTATCACAGGGAATCCATGAAAGATAATGATCTATAATTTCATGACAAAGCTTCTGAAGAAAGAACAATGAGGCATAATTCCAAAATTATGCTCACTAGAAGTTCCAACATCAAAATCATCTATTTCTCAAAATCTCCAAAAATTCTTGGACAATCATTCCAAGGTGTTTGAAACTCCCAAAGGACTCCCACCTATTTGTGATCATGATCATGCTATTCATTTGATTCCAGGAAGTGTTCCTCCAAACATCAAGCCTTATAGATATCCTTATGTCCAAAAGAGCGAAATTGAATGTATGATTGCAGAAATGTTAGAGGCCGGTATAATTCAACCTAGTCAAATTTCTTTCTCTACTCTAGTAGTATTGGTGCACAAGAAGGATGGATCATGGCACATGTGTCCAGATTATAGGGAGATAAATAAGCTAACTATTAAAGATAAATTTTCCACTCCTATGATTGATGAATTATTGGATGAATTACATGGAGCAATTTATTTTACCAAGTTGGACCTTCGTTTAGGATATCATTAAATTAGAAAGAAGACTGAAGATATTCTGAAAATATCATTTCAAATTCATGAGGGTCATTATGAATTTTTGGTCATGCCTTTTTTCCTTACCACTGCAACTTCTACATTTCAAGGGTTAATGAATTCCATTTTCAAACCCTTCCTTAGAAAATTTGTGTTAGTATTTTTTTATGATATACTAATCTACATAGGTCTTCAAAGCATCATGTTCAACATGTTGACATAGTGCTCAAACTATTGGAGGAGAAACAATTACATGAAAAAAACTCCAAATGTTTCTTTGGAGTACAAGAGGTGGAATATCTGGGTCATATGGTATCTCACGAGGGTGTTAAGGTAGACCCTAAAAAATTAAAGCCATTAAGGAATGGAAAGTCCCCATAACCATAAAGCAGTTGTGAGGATTTCTCGAGTTAATAGGGTAATATCACAAGTTTATTAAGAATTATGGGAGAATAGCAACACCACTAACAACATTATTGAAGAAGGATGAATTTTCATGGACTCTTGAAGCATCTAAGGCCTTTGAACATCTTAAAGAGGCAATGTGCTTAGCACTGGTCTTAGCTATGCCAGACTTCACAAAAACCTTTATTGTAGAATATGATGCCTAAGGAAATGGAATTGGTGCTTTTTTAATGCAAGAAGGAAGACCCATTTCTTTTGAAAGTCGTCCAATCAAAGGAAAATATTTACAGAAAGCTATTTATGAGAAGGAAATGTTGACAATACTACATGCACTAAAGAAATGGCCACCTTACCTAATGGGAAGACACTTCAAGGTAAAAAATAATCATGATAGTCTTAAATACTTTTTGGAAAAAATAATGTCTTCAAAAGAGCAGCAAAAATGGGTCACAAAGATGTTGGGTTATGACTTTGAAATCATCTACAAAAAAGGGAAGCTAAATAATGTTGCAGATGCACTCTCAAGAAAGGATGAAGAGGTGGAAGCATTTCTGTGTGCCATTTCTATTATCCAACCATATTGGATAACTAAATCAAGGGATGAATGGAATAAGGAGGAAGAAGTGTGGACACTCATTCAAAAGTTGCAGCAAGATCCTAGTACATATGATACATTTAATTGGAAAAAATATTCCTTATGGTACAAAGATTTCTTATATCTCTGTAAGAATTCCTAACTAAAACAACATATTCTTTTGGAATTGCACACTTCTCCCTTAGGAGGACACTCAAGATTTTTAAAAACTTACCACAAGTTGAAAAATAATTATTTTGATATGGCCTTAAATATGATATTCAAAAGTTTGTGGCAGAATGTTTGGTTTGCCAAAAAAATAAAGTTGAGACAACTAAGACCCCGGGTCTTCTACAACCTTTATCCATTCGAAGTCAATGTTGGGATGAGATTTCAATGGATTTTATCACAGGTTTACCTAAGTCAAAAGGAAAGAGTGTCATCATGGTGGTAGTTGATAGAACTGCCAAGCATGCACACTTTTGTGCATTATCTCATCCATTTAAAGCAAGTATAGTTGTTACTGCATTTATGGAAACAATTCAAAAGCTACATGGAAACCCAAAGATTGTTGTAAGCGAAAAAGATCCCATTTTTACAGGAAATTTTTGGACGAAATTGTTTTCTTGTTTGAGTACTCAACTAGCTTATAGCTCATCTTATCATCCTTAATCCGATGGGAAAACTAAGATAGTGAAAAAATGTTTGGAAGGATATATTAATTATTTTGTATTTGATAAAAAAACACAATGGGTCAAGTGGTTACCTCTGGCTGAATGGTGGTATAACACTTCCTTCCATACTGAAGCAAAAATGACCCCATTTATGGCACTTTATGGATATCATCCACTGTCCATCACATCACCTTTAAGAGGAAATTCTAAGGTTCAATCAGTGGAAGATCACATTGAGAAAGAACAACAAGTTCTCCAGCTCTTAAAGGATAACCTAAATTTGGCACTAAATCGAATGAAACAACAGGCATATCAACATTGCAATGAGAGAAGTTTTGATGTAGGAGATTGGGTATTTTTAGACTATAACCATAAAAACAAATGTCCCTCAAGCAAGATAAGAAGGATAATAAATTATTGCCAAATTACTATGGTCCTTACAAGGTGTTGCAAAACATTGGTACTATGGCATTCAAATTGGAGCTTCCAGCTTCTTCTCGAGTGCATCTAGTTTTCCATGTTTCATGCTTAAAGAAGGTTATAGGTGAAAAAATTCCAGTTCAAACAATATTGCCAAAACTTGATGAGGAAGGAAAAATCATATTTTAACCTAAATAAGTCACAGAAACAAGAACTCGACAGCTACGAAATCGATCAATTTCAGAGTATCTCATCAAGTGGAAGAACTTACCTGCTGAAGATTCTACATGGGAGTATGAGAATTTTATACAGAAGCATCTAGAGCTACTCAAGCGTTGAGGACAACACTTTTTTGAAGGACATGGGCATGTTAGGTCCCTATATTACTAGTGTATTCCCTCATTGTTGTTAGTGTAGCTCCCCTTTTTGTTATTGTTGTACCCCTGTAACCCCCATATTGTTATTATTTTGCCCTTACATTATTATTGTTAGGTCGACTAGGATTATATTGTGATCCTACAGACTCCTATATATAGAAAGGAGGTCTTGTCATTTGTATCATCCAAGAATTTTTCATTTATGTAATGTAAAGGAGGCTTCCCCCCCGAAGGGGCTTATTTCTAAGGTGTTGGTCTCTCTTTTCTTCTATTTTTGGAGCTGGTTTCATAACATGTGCATGTATCACTTCCTCGTTTCCTGAAATTTTTGTAGTGATATTTCTACAACGCATTTCCATGTGTGGGTTTTTATTGATATCTTGAATGTGATTTGTTTTAAATTTTAAGGATTTTGTTCATGAATATTTAAATATAGAGCTTGAGTGGGTCTAACGGTCAATAGCATGTGTTTCATCTGAAGAGGTCATTGGTTCAAAACTAGAGGGGGGTAGAGTATGTATGCCTTCGTAGACTTAGTAGTCAAATCATTGCAAGGAGGTGGGTCCCTTGTCCCACAAACAAGGGGGTATCATATACCAATTTGGTGTATGGTTTGGATGTGACCTTAAAATTGGATAATAATACATACATACATACATACATACATGTGCATGTATCACTTCCTCGTTTCCTGAAATTTTGGTAGTGGTTTTTGCAAGGTCCTTATCATTTCCTTGTTCAAGGTGACACAAAATATAGATTAAACCTAGGATAAGAACTCATTCCTCGCATATCACACACACTACACAACCTTATCAGGTATATTTGTTGCAACACCACTAAATTTAATTCAATGGATGCATAGCATAACATAGAATAAATCCAAAAGAAAGCAGTCAACAACCTGATCAATAATAAGTACAACAGTAGCCAAGTTTGACCTATATATTTTGATTTGAAAACAAACCATACAATGGTTTCATAAATTAAAAAAAATTCTAGGAAAACTTACTCAACTTACATCAATTCAAACACATTCCAAATGCTTTTTCATAATGCATCATTCAACATTGTGACAACTACAAATATTTGGAAATCCTCAGAGCTATTTTTTTAGGCTTGATACTAAATTGTATGCACCTCTTATGGGTTGAGCATATATATTAGAATGGTGGAAATATCAGTTCAGTTGATAGCAATAAAGCTTCCCCACTCATCATGAGATCTCAAGTCTCAAGCAGCATAATTAACCAATGCATAATTTACAGTATGAGGGTTTGAATTTCTTGAAAGGAAGACAATGAGGTCACTTGTGATATCAATAGACTATTAAGCCATCCAAAAATATTTCATTCCCTATGCGGTCTCCCTGGCATGCATGGAATGATTTTCAAAGGGATGGTGATTTTTGTGGAATATATAGTATGTAACCCTCAAACTTGGCACCCAAGCGCAAGGAGGTATTATCTTTGAAATTCAACCCATTAAGGCATATTTTTTAATCATAAGGGTGGTGACCAATCTAGTCAAAAACACCACAAATAAAAATCTTGGTTGGGTCACTTTGGAGATCAATAAAATGTTAATCCATCCACCAAGGTTTCATTCCCTCTGTTTTCCCTCACAAACATGGCATGAGTTTCAAAGGAATGATGATTTTGGTCGGAATATATAGTGTATACTCTTCAGACCTGGCACATAAGAAAAAATAGTTCTTCCCTTTGGGGTGTAAACCCTCAAGGAAACTTTTAGAAAAAACTTCTCATAAATATTTTTTTTTTGAAAAAAGATGGTGGCCAATCTACCCAACAACCCCCAAATAAAAATATTCTCTCGACATCCCTAATGCTTCTATAGCCCTTCAAATAGACAAATATCTGTAATATACTCAATACATACCAAAATTACCAGTAATAGATAATAGGAGGCCATCAAATCCAAATCATAAAACCAAGAAACACAATGTCTGTATTACATAAAACTCCCCAAAAATCATGCAAAAAAGTACAAGGAAATAGACATATTGGATGGATACCTCTTGTTCCATCCTTGAAGGACTTGGAAACATGTAATGGAGTTTTCTTCAATTCATATCAGTTCACATCTTCACCCAAACCCTGTAGCAACACCCTCATAACAACCATGATGGTCGGATTTGAATTTGATTCTGCACTCGCTTCTATATTATGTTGATTCTTTAGTGCAGGAGCCATGACTTGTCAGGTGGTATGATATTTTTTTGCAGTAGTTCTATATAGTCTTAGATACATGTCATGCTCATGCACAAGGAAGGGTCAACTTCCCTTTTTCTTCAGAGCTTTTTTGTTTATTTTTTTTAGAGGTTTCCAGAGACGAGGCCTACTTTTGATCAGCAGCCTCGTAGGGGTGAGACTGTGTTTCCAGTGAGGATATCACATGATGCACTGGAGTTGCTACCTAGTGTTGACGAGCTGCATCCCTTCATTACGGTCCCCTGTCCTTATTCTGGTTTGGATTGGCGAGGGTGTGCCAACATCCTCTTCATAGATGATGAGCCACCAGATGATAGAGGTAATATAATTGTTTTATTTAAATTTATTCTGACATGTTATTTAACTTGTTTTTATTAAATTGTGTAATGAAATTGTCTAATTATTGTTACGTACTTGTATATATTTTGCAGACATTGGGTATTTTGATGGTGAGGACATGCCGAAACCACCACATGATCCAGGTGTGGATCCTGATGACGATCAGGGCATGGCAGATGCCGAGGATCACGAGGAGGCCGGTGCAGAGAGACCTGCTCCTACTGATGCACTGGTTCTTCCTTTTTCTAGGCGTGGTTGGCTTGATAGCAGATACAGGATGGAGTTGGGCGACCAACTCATTGCATTTATTGTTGAAGCGGGCATCATGCCCACTGATATGAGAGACATACATGTCGATGGTAGGCTATTACATATGTGCAGAGGCATGCCACGTGACATGTACAACCTGATGTGGCATGTTGTAGGAGCTACAACCTTAGTTACACGGTTGAGGAGGACCATTGCACGCTATAGGCATGGTCGAGATGCAACACATGATCGACAGTCCGCGAGTAGTGACTCATCATCTAATGATCATTCACCTTGTGCCGCGCTAGATGAGAAACCTCCACTATCATCTAACAGAAGTCATCATGGAGAGCAGGCCGAACCATTGGCCACATCCAGTCAGTAGCTTGTAGCATCCAGCAATACTCATGATCATGAGTAGGTTGGACCATCGATCGTCGAGGTTGCACCATTGACTAAGCAAGCCTCGACTAGTACTACTATTCATGTTGTACCACCAGCTGATCCATGACATTTATATTACAATTGTATATTTTTTGTCATTATATATATATATATATATATATATATATATATATATATATATATATATATATATATATATATATATATATATATTCCATGTATTTTATGATCATGTTGCAGTTGTACTTAATTTACATGTTGGTGATCATCATGATGTGTATATTGTTAGGTCATGTTAGATATGTTCATTTAATGTGCAGCTTGCAGATAGATGTGTCTGTGATAGCATGAGTTATTTGACATGAGATGTATATTTGATGTTTGTGTTGTGATGATGTTATACAATGCTAATTGTGTTTTTTTAGATGATCATGATCACGATGATGTTAGCGAATTTGAATGTGTTTTTTAGTCGAATATGATGTTTGTACGATGGTTATCATGATCGTGATGTTTATTAATTAATTAAATATTAAATGACCATGATATTTATTAAATATTATGTCGTGATTGTAATTGAAATTGAAATTTTAATTGTATGTAAAATTGTATTTGTATTTGTAATTGTAATTTTAACGGTAATTGTATGTAAAATATTTGTAAAATTTTAATTGTAATTTTAATATTTAATTTATTGTGAAATGATTGTAATTGTAATTTTAATTGTAATTATATATATGACAAATTGTAAAATTGTAATTTTAATTGTAATTGTATGTAAAATAATTATAAAATTTTAATTGTATTACTGTGAAATGATTGTAATTGTATGTAAAATTCTAAAATTGTAATTGTAATTCAAATCGTAATTGTATGTGAAATTGTAAAATTGTAATTGTATGTAAAATATTTTTAAAATTTTAATTGTATTAATGTGAAAATTTTAGTTGTATTAATGTGAAATTATTTTATTAAAGTTTTTAAATTTGTAAATTTGTAAATTTGTAAATAATTGTAAAATAATAAATCTAGAATAATATGAATTTTTGTAACATAATAAAGTTTAGAAAATAATGCAAATAAATTCATGTACTTTAGAATTATCATTATTTTATTATGATCTTACAAACCAAAAAAAAAAACTTTATACAGTACGCCATTTCTAACGGAGGTTTCTAGAGGAGGTTGGCGGGCGGAGGTTTTTCGTCCAGTGCGCTTATCATCATAACTCGCATGGGTGCATCTTACTACTGTAGCGCACTGGTGCTTTACAAATTTTCCGCACCGGTGCGTCATAAAAAACCGTGCCAAAACATAAACCATGGTCTTACGAAACCGCACTGGTGCGCCTATAAAACCCCGCGCACCGGAACATGGTTAAATAAAAGCTTGCGCAAACCAGGTATGTCATTGAAATATCTTTTCTAAGAAGGAAAATTTATTCTGTAAAGTGCAGTATTGGAGCAACGGAGGGTTTGAATCGTGGGCAAGTATTTTTCTGAGGAGATGAGGGTTTGAAAATACGAAAGTTTGAATTTCGGCTGAGAAGTTTATAGCAGAGAAAATGAGATATTCAAACAGAAAGAGGGACAAAGGTGCTTATAGGGATGCAGATGGCTACAGAGCTGCGATAGAGTACAAAAGGAGAAAATATTAAGGAAAAATCTGAGAAGGGAAGTCGAGAAGGCTCGGTTGAGACTGGAGATAGGGTTAAGAGGCCTGGTCACGAGGGTAAGTATTTTCTTGATCATGGCAGAGAGCATTCAGTTGAGGCCGACAATAGGGTTAAGAGGTCCCATGACGGAGAAAGGGAGAGCAGAGTTTATGGCAGAGAAATACCTGTCGATTCTCTGGCGACTAGCAAGGTGAAATGGTCCTTCGAAAGCAAGGAGTCCTATTTGCTAAGGGATTCCAGAGAGAGATCAATTGAGTCTCTTGAAAGGGCTAAGAGATCACATGAAGGTAATGATTCTCATTCTTACAAGGATGGCAGGGAAAGATTGGACAGTAGAGAAATATCAATTGAGGCAGTCGATAAATCCAAGAGGCACCATGAAGGGAAGGATTCTCATTCCCTTAAGGAAAATAGAGAAAGATCAATTGACGTTGTTGATCAGACTGGTAGGTCCCATGAAGGAAAATATTCTAATTTCTATAGGGATAGTAATGAAAGGTCAATTGAGGCTGTCAATAGGGGTAGGAGTTCTCGTGAGACAAAGGATATGAATCCTTATGATGAAGAAATGGATGGCGGGTCTCGAAAGTGACGAGAGCAAAGGCATGACAGTGAGGGAAGGAAAGATAAGAGTGAAAAATCAAAGAAGTTTACAGAGGATGATACCAAAGATGATAGAAAGCACAAAGGAGAAAAGAGGAAATTAGATGCCAAGATGGAGGAGGAACTTACGAATGAGCAAGCAGATCATGGGTCAGCAAGCAGATCATGGGGCACCTTTTCTTGTTGCAGGTTATGGAAAGGTTCAAGTTTCTTTTTCTGAAAGAAGAAGAGGTATAGTTTTGAAAAGAAATGGCCCAAATATTTTCACAACAAAATGTACATTTCCAACATGTCTAATTTTGGTGTACACACGTAAAAGTAATTTCGGTGCCTTAACTGCAAATCGGTGCTAATGTAAAAATAATCCCACTGGTGTTGTGTTATCAATGGACGCACTGGTGCAGTGCTATTAACTGACACACCGGTGATGAATAACCGAAAATAAAAAAAGCGCAACTCTATTTTGTTTAAGTGAAAAAAAAACAGTAAATTGAAAAATGGGTGGCAAAATATTTTTGAAAATCTAATTTCATAAAAAAATTCTTTAAATACTAAACACTTTTCATTATTTCACTATTTTTGCTAAAATTTCTAGCCAGAGATTTGCATGAGACATACATGGAGCAAGAGAGCATGAGAGCAACGTGGAACAACAAAATAAATTCGAGCAGAAGTATTCAGAAAATTAGATTCCAAACCTCTGGTGATTCAAACCCTGTAGCATAGAATTTCAAACGATCTCGTGATTAAATTTGATTATTTTTTTTACTTTTTCTGCAATTTTTTTACGAAGTAAGAAAAAATTTCAATTTCTTTTTCATTTTCAAAAAAAAAAAAAAAAAAAAAAACCAGTTTTACCCTAAACCCTTCATTTTTTAAGGTTTCTACCCTTTCTTCTCCTTGTTTCTGTGATTTCAGAATTAGGGATTTTCATTTTAGATTGACATCCAACCCATAGGATGAATTTCATAATCGGATCGCAATCCATGTCGGCCCTTGCGTGAATTTTTGAAAAAAATGGATTTTTTTTATCAGTGCGCCCTGCGTAACCTAGCAGACCGGTGTGTTGTATTATACCAGTGCACCGCGCAAGTACTGTGTAATAAAAAATTTAAAATTTTTATTTATTTTTAATTAGTGCGCCATATCTAAAATAGGTACAATGTGTACATTATGATAAAATATATGGGCTTGTTTGCTTTGATGACCATGTTCAATTTCTCTCTCTAGAATGCATTTAAAAGCTGGGAGTATTGCCTGAGCTTCGATTAGCTTACATAAAATTTTACCGGCAAAGATGACATTGCATAAAATCACATATTTGGCTTTCAATTGAACCTGAATGGCATATCTAACTTGTCTGAGCTGCGGTCCTGTGGATAACGAGGAATATCACATGGAAGTTACCCAAAAATCCAAAATTTTGAAAGTATAGGTGAATTAGCACTTATCAAGGAATGAAATGCTGAACAAAATGCAAACATGATACACTTAAGGATTCCCTAGTTCCATTTGTTATTGAAAATGATGCTCTCTCTGGATGAAACTAGTAAAAATTTTGCTTGTATTATAAATGGAAATCCAATGACCATTTCTGTGGGAAGAAAAGCATAGATACCTGCAGCTACCATATTTACACCTGCAAATCAGTTTCCCATTGGAAAAGCTAATGTAATAGCCCATTTTGCAATGTCTTTCCTCTGATCAACCCTATACTCATTTTCTACGAGAAACCATTGCCTCCACATGTAATAACTGCATTGTCTATTCGAAAATCAGTCTTCTTCTGCTAACAAATGCGGAATGAAGGACTCTTTGTCATTTCTCCCAGAACATTCAAGGTTAGTTTCTCATAAAACATAGATTATATAAATTTTGTTAAGATAAAGATAGAAAGAAAAAATGAGAAAAGAGGAAATTGGATGCCAAGATGGAGGAGGAACTTACAAATAAGCAAGCAGATCATGGGGTAGCAAGCAGATCGTGGGGCACCTTTTCTTTTTGCAGGTTATGGAAAGGTTCAAGTTTTTTTTTTAAAGAAGAAGAGGTGTAGTTTTGAAAATAAATGGCCCAAATATTTTCATAGAAAAATGTACATTTTGAACATGTCTAATTTTGGTGCACACACATAAAAATAATTTCGGTGCCTTAATTGAAAATCGGTGTTAATGTACAGATAACCACATCTATGCTGTGTTATCAATGGATGCATCAGTGTGGTGCTATTAAGTGATGCACCAGTATGAATAACCGAAAATTAAAAAAGCGCAACTCTATTTTCTTTAAGTGAAAAAAAAAAGATAAATTGAAAAAAGGGAGGAAAAATATTTTCGAGAATCTAATTTCATAAAACAGTTCTTTAAATACTAAACACTTTTCATTATTTCACTATTTTTGCTAAAATTTTCAACCAGAGATTTGCAGGCGACGTACCTGGAGCAAGAGAGCACGAGAGCATTGTGGACAACGAAATACATTCGAGCAAAAGTATTCAGACAATTAGAATCCAAACCTCCGGTGATTCAAACCTTGTAGCATAGAATTTCAAACAATCTCATGATTAAATTTGATTTTTTTAAAACTTTTTCTACAAGTTTTTTTATGAAGTAAGAAAAAATTTTCAATTTTTTTCATTTTCAGAGTAATATATATATATATATATATATATATATATATATATATATATATATATATATATATATATATATATATATAGATATATATATATATATGTTATTTCCCATTTTTGCCCTAAACCCTTCATTTTTTTTTTTGCTTCTGCCCTTTCCTCTCCCTGTTTCTGTGATTTTAGAATTAGGGCTTTTCATTTTAGATTGACATCCAACCCATGTGATGACTTGAATAGTCGGATCCCAATCCATGTCGCCACTTGCGTGAATTTTTGAAAAAATGGATTTTTTTTATTGGTGCGCCCTACGTAACCTAGCACATTGGTGCGCTGTATTATACCAGTGCATCGCACAAGTACTGTGTAATGAAAAATTTTAAAAACAAATTAAAAAAAAAAAAAATCAGTGTGCCATATCTAAAATAGGGCACCGGTGCGCTATGTTACGAGGAGATCACCGTACGGTCTATTATACTGTTTGTGCGGTGCATTTATAAGACCCCCACGCACCGACATCGGTGCGTACATCATGAAAGGCACACCGGTTTCTTGATATTTATTTTTTACCTAAAAATTTGACAATTTATTTATAAATATATTAATGAATGATATGGTACAGGTTTCATATTGATAAAGAAATGATTGACAAGAGATCAAGTAACAAAAATACTAATAACACATCAAGAAAAGTAGAAAAGGAAAGTTCTTTGTAAATTCTTTACAAAAAATATTATTTTTGAACTATATGTAAGTTTAACTAATATGTATTGTTTACTGTGTATCATGCAGAGCCACAAAATGATGAAGCTCGATAAGAATATTTCTGATCTAGGACCAAAAGAGCGTAAAAGCTTGATGGAAAAATTGCAAAAGGATGAATCAAGTGAATGAAAAAATACTATCGATCCAATATGAGTTTCTTTTTTTAATTTTCATTAATAATATACTTAAAATTATTAGATAACATGTGTCAAACATTCTATTAATTCACATCTGTTTAATGTTCTATAGGGACCAACAACTCAGAAAAGGAATGTTGTTCTAAGAAAAGAAAGAAAATAGAACATGCGAATGAAAATGAATTGCTCCTTAGCTCATCTGGAATGGCACTGGAGGTTAATGAAAGGGGGGAAATATTTTACAAAAGTTTGAGGGATATAGTGGAACGAATGTATAGATTATAGATTTTAAATTTCTATGGTGTGATTTTTGAGATGTTGAGTTCGGAATCTCCACAGTGAGCATTTTTACGTCTACGTTTCGGGTCTAGAACAAGACCCGTCATCAGGACAGTGAGCATTGAATGTATAGATGTTATTTCCACTTACAATATGAAAATCAATCCAATGATTCCAAGAACCTAATTTTATCTAAACTATAGAAAGAGTTTCTAGAGAATTGGTCAATGAGACATGTCAGAGTTTTAATAGCAAAAACGTACAACAACAACAAAAGAAGGAATGAAAAAGTAATATTCCTTTAAATGTTTGTCTAGAATTATTTATAAATATCACTTTTGTTATATTTACTTTTCATATATCAATATAAAAATTAAATAGTTTATTGTCATCTTACATTTTCAGGAAAATTATGAAAATCTCAAAAGATGAATGAGCTGATATCAGAAATATGCCAATAGGAATGTCCAAAAAGGTGTACAAGGAGATGGTCAAAGAAATGGACAAAATTGCATCGTAGGAGGAGCCATATCAACAACAACGTGCTTCAAATGAAATATGTAATCATTGAATTTTTCGATCATTAGGTATGATAAATAAACAATTTAGCATTAAATATTAATTTTCAAGTATTTTCTTGTAGAAAAGAAAAGAAAATAGAACCCATTCAGGACATAAAACAGGACAACAAGGAAGAAAAAGGTTGATATCTAAGTTTGTGAGTAATTGTTACTACCTTATAACAACTTAACTAGATTTCATTTTTTTTTTCTTTTTTAAGTTGTTTTACAAAAATCATCATTGAATTTCTTCAAACAGGTGCTAACATACAAAGAAGAGCCATTAGACGAATTGATTGAAATTGGGTTAAATATGGGTTATGAGTATATGTTGTGGCATATCAGAAATTAATTGTGGAATTTGTAAGTATATATCGATCTTGTTTTACTTAACTCCATCTATAATTAATAGAGAAAAAAAATATTTTATATTAAATATATGATTTGTTATGGGGTGTAAAAATTGCAGGAAATAAAGTATGGAACTGCGCCAACAGATGAAATTTTGAAAGATGGCATGGTACATGGTTTTGAAAGAATGTGTATAGTTGATGAGTCAATTGTTGCTATGGCACGTCATTTTTATTTTCAATTTACATTGATGTATATTATTTAATATTGAAATTTTCATTATTCTCACCAATGTATATACACTCATTTCAGTTTATTTTTATGTTTGTAGATGAAAGGTGAAGAATAAGAAAACAATCAACATTGTGAACAAAACATTCCTGAAAATAAGCCAAGTCATGGAAGTAGCTCTAGCAGTGACAACAGTTCAAGCGAAGAATGATGATCACTATGTTTGGATATCAAAGCATGGCGTTGTATTTTTTGAAATATTTGTCTGTGAAATCATACATTTTGTTTAATGTAATGGACATAATGTCCCAATTGAAATACAAAGAGATACCAATAACTATCCCATTTTGTATGAAAAATACTGTCTTATATATATATATAAGTTTTAATTTATTCTATTGCGTTCTCCATTGTCGTTCTCAAATGCACTAATAAAAATTTAATTCATATGAATATTGTAATAAGATATATATGTGCCGACTTTTGATGAATAATGAATTTTAAAAAATCACAATAATTATGTTATGATATAACAAATTAATCCAAACATCACATTCAAATGCATTAATAAAAATTTAATTAATATGAATATTGTTATAAGATGTGTCGAATTTTGATGAATAATGAATTTATAAAAATCACAATAATTGCACTATCACAGGTCGATGTTTCTAAAAAATACAAAATGAACACCAGTGCGTGTTAGTTACTATACACCGGTACGTTTCTACGACCTATGGGAACCACACAAATACCAAAACCAATTAAAAATCTCAGTGCATTTTGTGCGATACTGCGCACCCATGCGTTTATGTGATACTATGCACCGTGCATTTGTACGACGTATGGGCACCGCAAAAATACCAATACCAAATATACATATCGGTGCGTTTTTCTGATACGGCGCACCAATGCATTTATATAAGTGTACGTACTGGTGCATTGAGATGACCTATGGGCACCACACAAATCCCAAGACCAATTGGTATGGCCCCGTGCGTTGTATCACCAACACTGTGCCTAGTGCAGTTTTATACCTTGACGGCCCTGTGCAGGAACATTTAATCGCCCCAGGGCCATCGTCTAGATGACACGCACTGGTGCGTTGAAACCTTAGTAGCGTACTGGTGAAAAAAACATCCATAATAACCTTTTGGCCGCCTAGTTTTTTTAGTTTTGTTGAACCTCCGTAACCATAAACAGATGTTGTAGCAATTGTTTTTTTGACAATTTTGGCAAAATTTATAACACTAAAAACCTCCTTTATAACCTCCGCTAGAGGGTCTTTTCCTTGTAGTGGAGAACTCCATATGTCCACCTATGTAATCTTATCATCCGATACCGTCATGTGCTATCATCATCATCATGAAATCCTGTGTCATCCTAATGTAGCTGCTTTGCTGGCTCTTCTCTGCAAATGAACGAGAGTGAGTCACAAATACATCACTCTCCACTGACCCAAAGTGAGTCTAGAGGTAAAAACATCAACCAAACTCAAGAGTGAGCCACATACTGACCCGAAGTCATTTTAGAGGTAAGAACCTCATCCATACTCGATCCCGGATCAAGTTGTTGGACACATCCCATCCTAGACATAGAGAGTACATAAATCCCCGATGCGTCCATCGGTCATGCTGTTAGTCTCTATCCTCATTTCCAAACTGATTGGCCAAATTAGAGGTACTTCCCATGAGTCCCAGACTCCATGGGTAGGATGCATGTGGGGCATAGATCAAAGAGAGGGTGAACCAACTCAATATCATAACGGTGGGGAAGAAGCACATCAACAAGGTAAGGTTAACCTCACCCTATGGTTGCTTATAGCTCCAAGAAGCTATCCCTAGCCCCCCTGAAGCTTCTAGAGATCATAGTCCAACTTAGGCGGGACCCTCAGGATAGAGTATGTCCACGATACCAAGATTCTCACGAAAGGTTATGAATTTTACCTTCCCCAGGGGATTCATGAGAATATTTGCGACCTGCTCATCAGTCCCAATGTGATGGAGCCTTATTGCACCTTGTTGTACCATTTCCCGGACAAAGTGGTACCTAATATCAATATGCTTGGACCCATCATGGAACACGAGATTCTAAGAAAGATGAATCCAACTTTTCTTATTGCAAAGGATAATGGTGGTATCCAAAACATGTCCAAGAAACTCATTGAAGAGCTTTCTCAATCAAACAACTTCACAATAGGCCATACTTGATGCAATGTATTTGACCTCAGTGGTGCTCAAAGAAACTAATTTCTTCTTCCTACTCATCCAAGATATCGAAGCAGAACCTAGAGTGAAGCAACATCTAGATGTTCTCTTACGATCCACCACACTACCTGCCCAATCAACATCGATATATCCATGGAGCCTCATACTCCTGATAGTGTATCTCAGCCCATGGTTGATTGTGCCCCAAAGATATCTCAAGATATTCTTGGCACCAATCGAGTGAATGTGATGAGGCTCGACCATATATTGATTCAACGTGTTCACTGCAAAACATATTTCTAAATGAGAGTTCTCTAAGAACATTAAGGCCCCCATGAGTTGAAGATACTTAGTGGTATTTCCCTACTCGGGCACAACAACACTTCAACACAACTTCTTAAAGTTGAGTTCCATCGGAGTAGTCATGGACTTGCAGTCCACCATCCCAAATCTCTTCAATAGCTTCACGACATATTTTCCTTGAGAAAGGAAAATATCACCTGTATTTTTCCAGACCTCTGAACCTAGGAAATAGTGCGTCAAACCTAGTTCCTTCATCTCTAATTCATAATCTATCTCCCTCTTACATTTATTAATGAGAGGGTCAACACCTCTCAGAAAGAGATCGTCCACATAGAGAACCAGAATGAGAGGTTTGTCATTATCAACCTTAAAATAAAGGTTTGAATCAACATAACTTTGAGTAAATTCTAGCTTCATCAAGTAGCTATCGATCCTCTCATACCAATCCCTAGGGCTTGCTTCAACCCATAGAGGTATTTCTTCAACCGCCATACATATAAGTCTCTATCTTGGACTTTGAACCCTAAAGGTTGTTCCACATAGAACTCTTCTTTGATTGAACCATGTAATAAAGCAGTCTTCACATCCATCTGATGGAGACTCCATCCTTGCGTTGCAACAAAGGAAATGACTGATCGGATGGTGGTATAGCAGGAAATAGGTGAAAATATATCATCATAATCTATGCCTTCCTATTTAGAGAAGCCTCGAGTAACAAACATTGCCTTGTAATTTTCAACACTTCTATCGACTCCATGCTTGATCTTATAGAGCCATTTCGAGGTGACAACATATTTGTCCTTCAGTCTAAGGACCACATCCCAAACATCATTCTTCATGATAAACTCATATTAATTGTGCATAACATTCTTTCAAACTTGATGCTTTACAACTTCTTCAAAAGTTCCAGGCTCATATTGTACAATAGTACTCATGGCTGCTAGGTACCCTTGGTACCTATTCGACTTCTTAATTTCATGTAATGTTCCCCTTAGAGAAGCGTGTCCCTCGGCATCTTCAAGAGTGTCTCTAAGCCATGAAGGTCTTATTTGATTTGAAGAAGGTGGATCTATAGGATCCATTGGTCCTTCAACCTCGGGCATCGATTCAACCTTCAGTTCTTCCTGCCTTTTAGCTTCTTCTTCTTCTTTGTCTTCCTTTGATATAGGAAAATCCTTGACTTTCCTGAGGGAAACATCTTCATCGAAGGTGACATCATAGAATATCTCCACTCCTCTTTGACCAAACACATAGATTCTATATGCCTTCGAGGTTTCACTATATCCCACAAATATTCCCTTCTTCCCATAAGCATCCAACTTGCTTCTCTTTTCTTTCAGAAAATGAAAATAAACGACACTTCCAAAAAATATAAAATGAGAGACATCTAGCTTCTTAAAATAGAAGTCTTCTTCGGGAGTTTTGGAGTCCAATGTAGAATGTGGGCATCTATTTTGAACATACACAATGGTGTTGGCAACTTCTCCCCATAGTAAATTTGGAATACCTTGGTCATAAAGCATGGCACAGGAATTTCCAAAATGTTTATATTCTTCCTTTCAAAAACAATATTTTGTTCGGGATTATACACAGTAGTGGTCTCCCTCTTAATTCCATCTTCCATACAATAGTCATTGAATTCATTTGACTCATACTCAGTTTCATTATCAGTCCTCAAAATTTTGATCTTCTTTCCTATTTGATTTTCAACCAAGGCCTTCAAGGTACGATACCACTTGAATTCTTCATCCTTCTTCTTCAAAAGGTATATCTAAGTATTTCGGGAGAAGTCATCAATAAAAGTGACATAATATAAGCATCCTCCCAAGGATGTTACAGGCAACATACCAGATAGATCAGAATGTATCAATTGCAAAATATCAGATGTCTTCGTGACACTTGAGGGGAACGGTCCCCTTGTATGCTTTCCTTCCACACAAACCTGACATACACCTTCATGATAATCTTTGAACTCAAGCATCCCTATCACCACCTTCCTTTCTTTGGGAAGGGCTTTTTAATGAAGGTGTGCAAACCTTCGGTGCCATAGCTTGGATTGAAGGGTTGTGTCACATGTCATGGGTCGTAGCAGACTTCCTCCAACCTGATAGAGTGTTTCAACTCTAAAACCAAAAGTGAATGCTTCTTTGAAGTTCCTCTTCTAAATACGTACCTTTCTATCGATGAATTCCACTTCAAATACTTTGTGTTCCATTTCCGAGATAGACACTATATTCTTCTTCAAGTTAGGTACGTACAACACATCTTGCAAGCAGAGGACTTGAACTTGATTTAGATGAAGGGTCACAGTCCCTATCCCTTTCATGGGATAGGTGGCATTGTCTCCAAGGATAATTTCCAAATTAGTATCCTTTACAATCAAATTAGAGAGGGGTTCCTTATATCCAGTGAAGTTCCTTTAGGCACCACTATCAATCAACCAATTTTCCAGGGTGTCAGAAGGAGATGTACCAGAGCGGGCATATATAAGAATATATTCATTTTACTATCAACAACATTAGATTCATCATACCTAGAATTTTTTTACCTCTTGAAAGGTTTCCAATTTACACTTTGATCAGAGGGAGCCTTCCTCTTTCCTTTGAACCTGTTGATCCTTTGATTTACATTCCCCCTGAAGTTGTTTTTTTCATCATCTCCAAGAGAGTCCCTTATATTAGGGGACTCTATTGCATAGTGACCAAACTTGTTACAATTGTAACATCTTCCTCTTCTTCCTTGTTTGGGACCCACTCTTCCATGATTTTTATTTCTCAGACCAACATTGTTCCTCTTCTTTGCATGAGAGGAGAAGGAAGTAGGGTTACTTCCATTCCCATTTTAATTTTTGTCTCTCTCCATCTTCCTGGTCTCCTCTTGAGTGCATCTCATCAATAATTCATCAAAATCAGGAATCACATTCTTATTAAGAATAGTGGTATTGAATACATAACATTCTCAAGGGAGTCCTCCAAGAGCAATGAGAGTGAGATGTCAGTCAGTTATGGCTTCTCCGATAGCCAAGAGATCATTCTTGATTTCAGTGAGCATCATGAAATATGATTGGATAGATTCTCCTTTGCCCTTATTGATCTCCTTCAACTTGTTCTTCAAAAATATAATTTGATTAGCATTGCTAGCCCTGAACATGCTAACCAAATTATCATACATATCTTAAATGTGCCCAATTCAGAGATATAAGAAACCAAGTGCTTATGAATAAAATCTCTCATGATATTCTTCGCCTTGACTTCCCCTTTCTTGTACTTAGTCTTAGTGGCAACAGTTGCATTTGATGGAGGCTCTTGACCTGGTCCTTGATTATTCAACTTCTTTCGTGATTTATTTTCACACTTGCTTGGGATTTCTCTTCACCTTAGCTCTGATACCATGTTAAATTTAGATAACCATGGTATGTTATATGCTTAATTCAGTTTAATTCAATCTTCTTATTAGCCCAATTCAGATTTGCAGTCACAACCATTGAAAGTAAATGCTGATAGAACACAAAATAAAATTGACAGAAGACAAGCCAATACAAGATACAAGAATTTGTAATTCTTCTTATTCAAAAAAGATAGAGAAAAATGTTTGTTATAGTAGTCAACAGGATGTCCTAGCCAACAAATATTTTTTCTGGTCAAACCAGCCCTTCAACCTCCAAAGTAGTTTCAGTTAAACACATACAAATTCGACCTTCCTTCAGTGTCACACACATCCCAAAAATCAACTCCCAAAACAGTCAATGGAAGTCAAATTCCTGTGCTCAAAACTAGTCAACTGGGGTCAACGCTATGGTCAAAGGCTGCATTCAAAGGTAAACGTTTGACCTCAGTTTTTGTGCCATCAAATGCAGCCTTCCAAGATCGAAATTTCTAGGTAGAAAACACAGTCAAACAAAGAGGGTTGACCCAAATTCAACGTTGGTCAACATTGTCCAGATTTTCCCTAAATGAGTTTGAAATTTCCAGCATCCTATTTCATATGTGGGACAGAGAGAGAAGCCTCTTCAAGGCTATACAAACCAATTATATGAGAGAGAGATGTGTGAGATGAGCTGATGGTGAAATGAGCATCATGTCTCTCTAATTTATACCCATGATTGTGGGTTTATGACACATATGTTGGGGCATGAGAGCCTACAATACAATTCTGGCCGACCTTGACAATTTTCACATGTGTGGAAAATAAATTCAAAATATAAGTTCTTCTCATCCAAACAAGATGATCTTTCGATTAATCTTTCACCTCTCCAAAAGAGGAATCCAAAACAAATATCATCTCCACCATATGAGCAATGCAACATGGATTTTGGACCTAGTTGCCAAAAATTAATAAGTAGATACTAGTGAAGCATGAAAAACTCCTATAGAAGTTAGCATTCCTAGTGCTCCTCTAGGTCATTCAACTTAGTGGTCTACCGTTAGCTTATTATAATATGGTCTACTTAGAGTATTAGCGCATGTAAAGTGCTCAAATTGTGGACTTGTTCTCCACTTGTGGACATAGTCTAGGGTTAGAGTTTTAACTTACTTGTGATTGACTCATTCTCTTCCTTATAAAATAAAATATAAGGATGTCATTTCATAACATTATTAGCTTGTTGAATGAGAACTAGATTAATGTGAGAAATAGTTGCAATAGCTAGGGCTTGCTATTTGTTTTTTTTGCTTTATGAGCTTGCGAGGAGTTGTTGGCTTTGTATTGTAAGATTGGAAGAAGGTGGGTTTTTTTTTTGGGTTTTTCATGTCAAAATTCTAAAAATTCTCATGCATTTTGAGTTTCTAGATGGCAAAACGTTTCCAGCACACAAGGGAAATAAGAATCCTAGTGAGCATTCTCCTTCAAAAATAAAATAAAAATAAAATAAACCCACATTTGTGTCACTTTGGAGGGGCATAGTCAATAATATAGACAAAGTACTAGTGTATGGTGTTCTTTGCCTCTTGAACATATTGACAGATTGAAAGCTCTTCAATTCTTGGAATATTGTCATGCATACAAGTTGATGGCCATCTTGTACTAATTGATTTATGCAAAATGTTAGCTAGAAGCATGTTATCTAGACCAAAGGAAGAAACATATAAGGTCAAACTAAAGGTTGTGGGTCAAAGGGGGAGCTAACTGCAACATGTATCTTTAATAAGAACATTTAATGGAATTCAGGGCTTAGGTCACCACTTGCAAACACTGAAATTGACAAGGTTACTCTACCTAAGATTGTAGGGAATTTTGGTTACAAAATGAGATGTAGACAACTTTGATTAAAATATTACCCTATAGATGATCATGGTTGGACTGTAAATGACAACTAAAGCTAATGAAAGTGTTGCAATCAAAGGTTTGCTGAAAATAATGAGTATTGTTAGGATTTTGAGGTTGGATTTATTTTGTAGTACTCTTGAACAATATTTAGCTTTAGATGTGACACCCAACATATGAATTTCTCTATGCCAAACACAAAAATACATGAATCAAACAAATTATTATATAATTATTTGAAAAGAGGTCTTGTCCTTTGATCAATTCCCTTATCTCCATAAAAAATGGAGATAATTTACCCTTCCCATGGCTATTTGTGGAAATTAACTAGAGACTACTACCTTATCTGATACGATATTTCTATACTTAGTAGGATTTATTAGCACTAAGTTACATTTACTAAAGGTTGTGTGAGAAGAGTTATCTTTGATAAGTCATTTTATTTTGGCTAGATCCATGAAAAAACAAAAGATCTATTTTCATATTCAATCTCCAATTCTGATATGATTTTGTACTTAGTGTTATTATTTAATGCTAATATATTGAACTCAAATGAGTTAGCTCTCCAAATTCCTAAATTTATTTGTGGGCTCATATTACTCTAGGTACAAAATAGTCTTGATGACTCAAATTTGACACAACTAGAATCAGTAGGTAAAGTAGTCTTTCAACACCAATGTCTGGGCATTACAAAGGTGTCAATTATAATGTAAACTATTATGATGGATAAATAAATCATGCATCCTATCACATATGACAATAATTTAAGATCATACAATGGGATGCATCTGCATATGACAAAGTAATGTAATCAGGTTCCACAAAAGTGACTCATTAATTTCCAGATAAGCAATATCGTTTCCTTAAGTTATAGGAAAATATTAAACAATAAAGTTGATATGTGGTGACCCATAGTATTATAAATTTTTCTACTTTTCTTGTTAAACATAAAGAGGAACCTCAAAAGTATAGAAAGAGATGCAAAAGAAACCAAAATTTAGACTTGATTAGCCCTGAGGTGGTCTAGTCTTGCACACAGAGGCACCCAAAAACATACACCTACATTTATGATAGTGTGAGGAGAATACTCTTTTCATTTTGGCTTGGTTTGAATTGTTATTTTCAACTAGAAATTGTATGATTGTTGGGAAGCCTTAGTGACCTCACTTATGGTTGGGTAGGTAATGGAATAAATAGATTGTCAATTTTTTTATATTCATGGATGAAGTAAAAATTGGATGCATAGGATGTACATGACCTTCAACCAAGGGTTGGTCTAAAAATTTTAGAGTATTTAGGTTCCTGGACAAAGGATTTGACATTATATTTATGGATTGATAATATAGTGAAGCTGACTCACAAAATTATCATATACAACAACATAATTTCGTTGAGTGTTCTTGGCATCAAAAATCATTACATAAATCAAAATTATAGTAAAAGAAATACTTTCGTATTAGCACCTTTGGCGTTATTTTGGTGGAGTGACATTACAAAAACAACATAATTTGGTTGACTGTACTTGGGATCAAATTCTCAAAAATGCCCATGCATTTTGAGTTTATAGATGGAAAAATGTTTCCAGCACACACGGGAAATAAGAATCCAAGTGAGAATTCTCCTTAAAAAATAAAATCAATTGCATTTGGCTCATTGTGGAGGGGCATGGTCATTAATCTAGATAGAGAATCAGTGTATGGTGTTCTTTTCCTCCTGAAAATTTTGATAGATTAAAAGCACTTCAATACTTGGAATCCCAAGAATCACATGCACTTCCATCTAGCCAAGTGGAAGAATAGACGAATATTTTCATGCATACAAGTTGATAGTCATCCTATACTAACTGATTTATGCAAAATTTTGGCTAGAAGCATGTTATCTAGACCAATGAAAGAAACATCTAAGGTCATAATTAAGGTCATGGATCAAAGGGGGAGATAACAGGAACATGTCTCTCTAAGAAGAACATTTAATGGAATTCAGGGCTTAGGTCACCACTTGCAAATAATGAAATTGACAAGGTTACTATACCTAATATTGTAGGGAATTTTAGTTACAGAATGAGATGCAGAAAAAATTGATAAAAATATTACCTTGGAGCTGCTCATGGTTGGACTGTAAACCACAACTACGGCTAATGAAATTGTTGCAATCAAAGGTTTGCCGGAAAGACTAATTGAGAGCCTCCATGTGAACATTCTTAGCTTGGTAATTCATGTGGCACAATGATAATGGATACAAAAAGAAGGTTTTCTACTGTAAATTCCACAAAAATTAGTGTAACTCAATGAAAGGTTGGCATTTTAAGCCTGCCTTACTAGACACAGAGACAAAATGAGATGAAATTAATTGATTCCCTTTTAGACGTATTTCTAAATATGCCACATGGAATGCCCCCTGAGAGGGGGAAAGAACCAATTATTGAACCAAAACCAGAATCCAAATCAGTAATTGTTCTTCCTTATAGGTAAAAATTGTTTAAGGATGAGACTGAAAGAGTCATTGAAGGCTACTAGACATGGGCCATACTTAAATTCAAGACATTTCTGAATTTGATTTCTACAAAGAACATGAAGTCATTAAGAGGATCCAACGAACTCTGCGACTTTTGTTTGAAGTTTATCAAATACTTTTGGGATCACATGGCATCCTTTACAGATATAACCAAGAGGTCACAATCTAGTTGGTCAGAGGTAGAAGAAGTCACGATACATAGGAAGAAGATAGTGACATCGAGTCACCTCATTATCAAATTTGATTATTTTTGCATTACCATTAGAGATGTGATCATAAAAAAACCAACATCATATTTATTTTTAAATAGGAAGCTCATTGATACAAAAAATAAATCACGCATTCTTTCAAAAAAATGCATGCCATAGAAAATTTATAAAAAATATTTGTTGGAGAAATATTTCAATAAAAAAAAATACAGATCATCAACAAGTTGCAACTGTATAAATTTGATATGTAATTTAAGAAGCGTATAAAAAACATGGTGGAAAAATCATTATCTTCAATACATGATATTTCCACTATATCCATAACAAACCATGATGGAAATAAGAGATAGTTCCATAATGCATAAACCTAGAAAGAAGTACAGACAACAATTATTCAGTTCAAGGTAATATCATTCTATTTGAAAATAAAATCTACCTGATTACTAAATCCAATTTCAAGGTAAAAATCGTTGGATAAAGCCATTATTCTACTCACGTTTTCCACGTAAGGAACATGTTCTCTTGGAAAGGTTTAATAATAGATGTAAAATATTTTTATTTCTCGCGTGAAATCCAACAAAGAATAAAACTGAAAACATACGGAGTCCAAGCTAAGCATGGACATTTTAATGGAACTACCTAAGGTGGTGTTTATGCCTCGAAAATAGGTGCAACAACATTGGGTAAAACCACCCAGGTTGGGGACTTAAAAACTGTCCCTTATCCGTTTGAGATAGTGGCTCCGACTGGATTTATGGGATCCATTTCTGAATGAAATATAATTGAGAGGATTGGTGGTTTTTTAACTGAATGTGTCTTGGTGAATGGGAGTGAAAATAAGTTTAAAGAAAATATATTTACCTATCTCTATCCTGGGATGAATTATCTTTCTGTTATATGTGATTTAAAAAAGATGATCTTTAAGCGAATGCAAATGAAGATTTAACAAACACTTAGAGAAATGAAATTTTTTTTAAGATAATTGATTTGATTAAATAGTTAATCAAATCAATTGATTAAGTATATATCTCGTGTATTATAGCATGCATTGTATATGTATAAAAAAAAGGCAATCAAACATGTTCAGAAGTGAATTAACGTTGGATTGTGTTAAAAATATACATATAACAAAACATCATAGGGAAAATAAACTATTTCTCATTTGAAACATAATATCAACATAAATATAAAAGTACCATATATATGCTAACTCTGCTCATTTGAAAAATAGTCTCCAGTCCAACCTTTTCTATTAAGAAAAAATTTAAGAGTACAAAAGTTCCACTTCTGTAAAGTCTTCTTTTGAAAATTTCATAACCCTTACTTTAAAGAAATGAAAGGGTTTATATAATAAAATAAAAATTATAAAAATTACAATTACACAAAGAGCTAAGGAGGTTTAAAAAACTCTCCTTAAATTAAGTGAAATAAAATCAGAAATAAATTTTGGTGGGATGAATCACTTCAGGATTGCATCGCTGTCTCTTTTTCCATTCATTCTTTTAGTTGAAGGATTTCGATCATAGGTTGAACCCCAGGAGGTTAGCCTGGCCTGACACACAACTGTCCTGTGTAGATCGCATCTGATAGTGGAGGCATCATGTAAGAGGAATTTTTGGTTAGACAACACAACATTAGCCATTGGCTATGTGGCTTGACCAAGTGCTTCCAATACTTTTCCCAATCCAAATTATCCAATTTTTTGATGCTTTCTTCCTTCATATTAGACATTTCCTGCCACTATCTTAAATATTTTATGGTAGAGAACCGGGAGGGAATCTTTTAATCAGATTAGCAGTAATGAGATTTTGGCTAACTGTTTCAACAATGTTGTTTCCAACGTCTATGGCTCCACAAATTTCCCTTTCATCCTGGTTTAACTGTATGTCCCAATAATTAAATAGGATTTACTTTTTAGAATCTTCAATCCCAGGAAGATTGGCCTTTCGGCCTTCAGCAATATATTTCCAGGTGAGGTATTGGGATACTTTGTCATTAATTTCATCAAATATGATCCTCTGGTTAGCTACTCAATTCATCAATGAATCACTCTTTTCACATGGTTCAATAATGCTAGATATTTTTTTGTAGAAAACAACTTGTTGTTGGGGTAATAAAGTATTTAGTTCCAAATATTCCTTCTTGAATTCATCCACTTTGGGAATATCTTTCAATTGATCAACAATGAATTGCAGTTGGTGTATTTGAGTATCTTTAGCACCAATTTCAGATTGGTGTTTCAACTTTAATTGATCCAAGCTATGTTGGAGCTATGACACTTGTGCTTGTAATTGCTGATTAACACTTTGCTTCTCTACTAGCAATTCCTATTCCAATTGAAGGATCCTTTCATCCTTCTCTTTGAATAGTTGTTGAAATTCAGTGGTGTTGACCGGATAAATCAATCTTGCGGACAAGATCGATCTCCCTAGTACCAAAAGGTAATCTAGCAACAAATAGCCAAATAAACCTATCTTTCTCTAGACATATGCGATTTACAAAAGAATACTATAAAGGTGTTAAGGTCTTACCGTAGATCCAATGCTTGTTCGAAGTAGTTGTCCCTCGGTCACTTGAAGGAGTTATATTTAAAGACCTACAGTCACAAACAAGAAAACATTAAATAGCACCTGTATACTAAATATTATAAATCATGCCTATCATGGTGATCAAGGAATCCATGAAATAAATAGTTAATTAACAACTTATTGAGAAAAATGAATTCATTTGTATTAAATTTGAATAAAGAAAACATTACAACCTTAGCCTTGATGTTGAACAAGCTTTCCCGAGGTCCGAAGCAGGAATATCCTCTACTCTGACAAGCCTTGCACTCTTCCAACCAAGATAGATAGAGGTATGTGATCTTTCCTCACAAAATCTCAGTTAAATGAGTCTGAATCCCAACAACACTTAACCTCAAATAATTCTAAATCTTCCACTCCCCTTGAGACTACCCAATGCCTCTTTTTATAGTGCAAAAGAGGAGGTTTCAGTTCCAACTATGAAAGGATAGAATCCTCCTTCAAAGGGATAAGCTCCTCACATCAAGGGGTTAGCTCCTTAAGGCATGGGATCCATGAACCTCAAAAGAACGGTTCTGCCACCGCAAGATTCCTTCCAAAGGCTTCTATAATTTACTGAAAGTGAGCTTTTTGAGTTTATTTGCGCCTTTTTAATCTTTGACAAGGGTTCGCACCCTTAACACAGAAAAAGTGCGTTCAGGTATGCAAGAGTCATGAAAATTAGGTGCGGGGTCGCAGGCAAGATAAAGAGAAAGTGCGATACCAGATTTAAAGAGATTTTTGAGAGATTTTCTCTTATTTTTAAGGCTTGACATGAGGAACTGATGTATTAGACTTGCAAAGGAGGAAGTATGAGTGATAATGAGCTCATACAGATAGCATAATGTCAAGATGACAATTTTTAGTGCAACAAGTGGCTTTGTCGATGGTGGAAGATGCATATTCTCCTGCAAACTGTCACCTGTGTTAGATCCTGAGATGGATCTACTTGTGAATCCTTCCAAACTACTTGCATAGAGACATCCCCAACAACGAGAATTTGTGATTTTTCTGTTCTCTTCCTTTTTCTCTTCCTGTTCATGACAAATTTATGTCTGGGGCTGTAAAATATATCCAAAGGAGGTATTTACTCAATTTTCAACAAAATTTATGATGTTGGGTAGGACGGGATGAATTCTACTTCCTCTGTGTTAACTAATTTTTCAGTTGACCTAGTAGTAAACATGTTCTGAATTTTACCATGAGGTGTTTCCACTTTTTTTTATGATCAATGATCACCACTTCTTGGTCTCCTTTCAACTACTGATCAAAATCTTTCCAGACTTCATCTAAGTCACTTGGAAACAAAGGATCTTTGGTATGATTTATATTAGTCTTATCTTCTTTTGTTCCACTAAGGACTTCGGTATCCTTAGGGGGCTTTTCTTTTCCCTGTTTTCTCTGTTGCTGTTCCTGTTGTGAGATAGGTTGGGATACCTCTAGTATATTTAGAGGAATCCATTCCAACCTTCTATTTCTGTATTGCTTGAACTTGGAAAGTTTCTGAGGATTGAGGTGTGATGCTGCTAATTTATCCATTGTTGAATAAGTATAAAATGACCCAAACAAGTCATCAAAATCATCATTTTCATGGGAAAATGACCTGATTTTCATTGGATTTGTGAAATCTAATGCACCTTGGTTAAGGTCATATTTCCTGTTACAAATAGTAAATAATTTCAAACATTGGATTTGATTGATTTATAACCCTTCATGTTTGAAATTGTCTAATGCATAGATACCATAGTAAATAGGAAAAGAGGGCCCTGAAGCTTTCTTTTCGTCTTTCAAAACCTTGGTCAATCCATGACCCACGGTCTGAAGGAAATTTATCTTGTGAGAATTTTATCTGGAACATATAATGGTAGGATATGTGGTTGGGCTAAGCTCCCAAAAACTCTAACATAAGTGAAAAATTCCTACCAAAACCATTTTCCAATGGATGTGAAGTTTGCTTGAGATTCTTTGAAAAATCCTGGGCCTTTTCATCAAACATAGCTTGAAAAAGTGGGAGAATAAATCCATGACAGATCTTGTAGAAATCAGCTTCATATTTTGATTCCCACAGAATACTATGATAAATATGAATGGGATTAGGGTCTTGGGTAGTCCATCTCCAACCCATGGTCTAAAATTCTGACATAAAGCAAACTGCATCCATAATGTAGGCACTCATATAAAATGGGGGAAGGATTTTAGACGAAAAGGAATGATTCTTTCTATATTCAAGGATTTGGGTAGCAATATTATTTGACAAAATGGTTCCCCAGTCCATGATACAAAATTCTGTAACAACGTCCATAAGGGGAACCCATTCAATGAAAAATTTAGTGGTATTGGGTTGGCCAAAAAGTCTAGACATGATAACTTAAATATAATGGTAGGGACCAACAAGCGAAGCAGTAGAATACATACCTTTATCGTCATGTTTGTGCTAGTTAGGGTTGCTCCTCCATTGCTTTATGGGGTCCAATTGTAGCTTATTCTCCTTGGTGAGTTGTTTTAGGAAATATTTATCATACACCTTCTCAGGGTCTCGAATGTAGTACATTTTCTTCAAATATTTGGCTTTGAATGACCCTATCATTGTACCTTTGCTTAGGAAAGTTCTATCTCCGATGTTGAGGTTGTCAATAATCCATGTTATCACATATGTATATGGTAAAATCTTGGGGCATGTAGCAATTTGGTGCAGAATAGAGTTGTCGATGTCGACTATAGTAACTTCTGAGGAATTAGAACCATCTGCAGTAGCTTCTCTCTCAACCGAGTGGGGTTTCTCATCTTCAAATAATCTATACATTGTTTCCCAAGAAGTAGAACCACTCTCTGATGCACATGTTGTATCTATGAATAAGGTTGGCATCTTTATTACTTCACTAGCAGAAGCTGCATGATTAGGGGGAGCCATGGGTTTTTTGGACTTCTTTGTAGCCTTAGAAATTTCTGAGGAACTCTGTTTGTTTGGAATTGCCTATGAAATAATAAGAACAATAAGTAAAAAGGGGAAATCTTGTCACAATAGAAGAGTAGTGTAACAATAATGGAAATAATGGAAAAATAAAACTAGGCACATGGATAATCTAAAAATTTAATTCTTTTATGGTCAAATCATATTTGGAGGCTTGAGATGTTAAAACCATTAAGTTATGGAAATAATGGAAAGCATGGGTTCACATGCCTAAGTAGACATTTAAGCATTTAAATAAGATATTTTTGCATCCTAGATCCATTTATGTGTAAAATTATTAGAACCCTAAACACATACTTCCTGTCGATTGCAATCAATTCCTTTTCACTTTATATTCTATTCAAGTAAAAATATTAAAGTTTTTTAAAGGCTTCAAACATTAGCGGGGGAAAATAAAAGTGCGACATTTGTGATGCGATATTGCAATCACAATTTTGATGAAATTGGATGGTGGGAGGAAGTGGTCCTTAGCGAAAGTGTGATGCGATGGGATGCATCACATTAGAGAAATAAAAATGGGGGTGGATTGAATGTTGGCATGGTGGAAATCCAATTTGCGATTGGCTACATGGAAGTGGCGGGTCCCGCGATTTGCTTTTCATGAAATATCGTTCGGGTGGAAGCCTTTTCCTTTATTAAAGCCTTTTATTGATTTAACATCGAAAATCATTTGGAATGGCTTTAAGGGTCATATGATGTCAATGTGATTTTGTGATTGCGATCTACAAGCATGTTTCTTTGGTAGTTTCCGCCTAAGTTCCCTTTAGATAAAAATGTGTCACTTAGCCCCTTTAACTCTTATTCATATTTGAATTAATCACTTAACGGTCTTATTCGTTCTAGTCTAATTTTATTTAAAAGGGTCCCCATTATTTTTTTAAGACAACTATTCTAAAATAATGGAGGTTGTTGAATAGCACAACAATTGGTGATTCACAAGAAGAACCAGTTATCTTTGAAAAATGAGGTTCTTGATATATTGAAATAAGTAAAAATAATTAAGGAAATGAAAATTGTTTTTGAAATATTTGGATGAATAAAATTACTCTGAATAAAAAAACTCATCTTATTGCTAATCTTTCAAAACCTTTCATAGATAAAAATCTTCATTTCTCTATGTCAATCATTAAATAGTTTAAAATATAAAGTAGGTGTTTTTTTTTTTTAACATAATCGGTTGCTAATTTTTATTCCAAAAAGGTGGAGGAAAAACTCCATAGTTATAAGACTGGCTACTTGTAGAGCAGAGAAGGAGGTAGCTACAGCAAAATGGTACATTTCCTTTTTTCCTAGTTTTCGTGAAAAGCTGAAATACAGATATTGCATAAATTCGGACAAACTAAAATAGAAGAAGAGAGAATTTAAAAGACATGCTTAATAAATATTGATATGGCTGATATGACGAGATGTGGAGTCTTCAGGATTGTCTTCATTTCCCATGTTCCTCAAGTTGTCGGAGATGGAGCTTGGAGCAGTGCGCTTCTCCAACATGTATTTGAGAATTTGTATTGACTCTTTGACATGTACGCATTGATTGGAGAGAGTGTTAAACTAGCTTTGGAGCGAGGTGACCCTGTGGAGAAAGACATTGACATCAGCTTCATGCTTTTCATCAAACGTTTTAACCGTTGTTTTCAACTTTACTTCAAGGATATTTTGCTGGGCTCTGATCTGCTCAAGCTCGGCTTGTAGATCTACATAGTGGAGGCAGTCTTCTCTACGTGCCATGTTAAAAAGTAGGAAGAGCGGTAGAGCAAATCTGCTACTAATAAAATCGAAAAACTACTGAAGATGGCCAAGAATGTGCAATGTAATGGCTAAAGATTGGATGGGCAGATTCGCCCAGACGGTGCAAGGATGTCGGTGCTGAGGATTGTGGTGGAGCGATGCCAAAGTAGGGGGAGAAGGAGCCAGAGTCACTGTGAGCAGCAGGGGACAGGGGAAGAACGCGAAATGAAGGCAGGGGCAAAACACTGCTGAGTGTGTGCAGAGCGCAAGAGAGAGGGGAGATAATGAGTTAAGAGGAAGGGGGGCGGAAGATATAAAGGATAGGGAGGGTGGGAGAGATCATTGCGGGGGGAGAAGCATGGAAAGGGAGTCACGGGAGAGGAGTGGAGGCCAGTACGAAGAATCCTAAGAGGTGCTGTGAGATCAAAGAGAAATCTCAAGTCTGGAGATGGCAGGATCATGAGAGGTGTTGTGTGGTCAGAGAGAAATCTCGAATCTGAAGATGACAGGATCATGGCAGAGGTTTAATATATGAAACATCATTGCATTGGATATGCCTTGAGGTTCACACGCACACCCTATTGGTGAGGAGATCTGCATCCTTGTTGAGGTTGCGAAGAATGTGGTAGAAGGATGTGCCCTTCATGTCCACTAGGAGGGAATGGCATCTGTTGATGATTTGGCAGAGAGCAATGTTTGCTAATGGACGATTATAGATCATTAAATTGATGATTATTGCCAAGTCTCCAAAGACCATAGCATTTGTGATGTTAATATTTTTTAATCGTAATAGACCTTGAAGAAGGGCAAGGGCCTCTGCTTTGTTGTTTGAGAGGGAGCCTAGACCCCATTCAAAGGATGTGAGAGTGCTACCATTTTCACTTCGAATGATGCCTCCAGCTCCTGCTATGCTCGGGTTGCATTTATATGCCCCATCAAAAAATAAGGAGGGCTTGGTAGATCTCATTATACAGTCATAAAATTCCTCTTTTTTAAGCCGAATCTTCCATCCTTGGTCTGCTTTGTGTGGTTGTTTTGAATGAGTGCTTATGTTGTTGATGTTGTTTTTCTTGTCCAGGAGACAACCCAAGAAAATCCTTTCCTCCACATAAAGATCCTTGCTATCAATTTTGCTATGACTCTTAGCAGTGATTGTTTCTATAGTAAGACTCCATGATTTGTTGCATAGTTTTCTAAAGGAGGGTTCTTTATCCTTGAAGATATTCCTATTTCGAGTGAGCCAAATGTTCCACAGAGTCACGTAGGGGAGGGTGCCCCATATTCTCTGTGAAATTTTTTTCTTCTTTTTTCCCCAGGGATAGTTACTCTTCCAGGAGCGAAGAGCTTCGACTATGGAACTATGGAAATCCCAGCTAGGTTGAAAAAAGGGCATTAGTTCATTCCAGCAGCGGGATGTGAAGAGGCACTCAATGAACAAATGTTGGGCAGTCTCTTCAGCATTTTGACAGTTTGGACATCTTGAAGGGCCAAGCACACCTCTTTTCTTAAGGTTCTCAGAGGTTAAAATTTTTTCTTTGAGAAGAGTCCAGATGAAAAACTTGATCTTGGGAAGTGCTTCCGATTTCCTAAAAACCTTCCAGTTGGGCCATATTGGCACAGGATAATGGTCGTTGCAGAGATGTTGACAAGCTGCTTTGATGATTTATGCTGACCTAGAGGGGTCCCATCAAAGTTCATCAACGTTATCTTTTTTAATAGGAGCCAAGCCATGGAGATGAGTTTGAAGAATGCCAAGGTCGTCTTCTAGATGGGTTGGAACTTTTGGGAAGTGCCAACCAGTCCAATTTTGAGTTTGGGCATCCCATTTGCAGAGCTGGCTTAATAGCTGAAGGCCTATGTTTCTAAAGAAGGAGAGGATGCACTGAGTTCTAGGCTTGTCCATGATGGGGGTCTATCCCATAATGCGATCTTTCCAGATATTTATGGTGTTGCCTCTCATGGGAACTTTGGAAATATTTGGGGCAAGAAAGGGGATGGTTTTTTTACAAAGAGCCCAGATTTTGGAGCATGGCCTGTGTTTGGTCAATTTAGTGTGTCCTAAATTGCTACATTAATTTGTCAATCCGGGATTCATAAGCTGACGAAGTGTGGCGCACTATATGTGCAAGATAACCTATCTCTTACTTTTTTGTCGTTTTTGGGTTTTTTATTTATCTTGGTTGGTTTCCTAATGTGAGATGGAAATTCTAAAAGACAAGTATGGATATAAATGTTCAAGGCAATAATGTCCTTTATAATGATTTTCCAAACTTCAAACTTCAAAAGGATTTTGAAACATATAATGAAAAAATTAATTTCTAAAAGAAAATGAAAATGTGCCACTATAATAGTTAAACAAACAGTGAACTATTGATCATGAAACTCATTACCCTTGCTGTTGTCTAAACACAAAAGAAATTGTACTCAAAGAAAAGATTGCAAGTAAAGTAAAAGTAAAATCAAATTACATCAACTCATATTCTGACCCCTCACCATTAGTCTCGCTATGGCTTTCGGAGGTAATCATAAACAACTTGAGCAATTTGATATCTAATTTGCAGAAAAATAAACTAATATCAAATTACACACTCATACTTCAATCCCTCACCATTAGTCTCGCTATGGCTTTTGGAGGTAACTGATAATGACATGAGAAATTTAATATCTAACTTGCAGAAAAATAAACTAATATCAAACTACACACTCATACTTCAATCCCTCACCATTAGTCTCGCTATGGCTTTCGGAGGTAACTGATAATGACATGAGCAGTTTAATATCTAACTAACTAGTAAAGCAAATGTACAAAACTGAAATGAATAAAACAATGCTGGAATTAAAAATTAAGAAAAAGAAATCAGTAGAAGGACAAGATTGATTCCATGTCATTAGTCATTGTAAACTATGTGCAAATGCCCAGGCTGCCTACTATAATCTGGAACAAAGACACTGATCAGTTAACAGCGGTATAAAACGTGAAAAATTATGAACAGAAATAAAACGTTAATACCATAAAAGATGTAATATATACACGTGAAGGACTATGGCACAATGAACATAAGGAAATGAAGCATGAAACTATACAGTAATACACAAAACCTTGGCGTGTGCAGGGGCCCTCTGCATAATCCTCGGGAAGCAGCTATCAACTACGAATTAAGCTTATGAACAGAGCCTTCTCATATATTTAAAATGCAGTCATAACAAAGAAAAAATGTCATGGCACAGTGGGCTTTCTATCCAGAAAATTACATTACACCAACTAACTACTATGCGTATGAGAACGCATTATTTATAACAGAGGAAGACATAACTAATTTCCTACATTCTGCGCTGATAGAAGACACATGAACCACCACGTCCAGAAATCTAGCATCATGGCTACCGTGGAGATTAAATCTATGGAGAGTGGTCATTGGATTCGGCTTATGGGGCCGTTTACAGGTGTTGATATGTCTCCTGTGATTTAGAAATGGTCATGCAAGCCTTCACGTGGTGAAAAACAGAGTTGTGTCACCGTGGGACTCTTCGGTTGACCACCGCTTGACTACCTTTGACCACAGCCTTCTTAGGTGAATTCGACTGAGCCAATAGGACTCGATCCATGTCCATGTCATTTCCAACTTGCCCATGTGGCTCGATTTTCCTGAAGACACCTGCAATATAGACTTTAACAAAATGGCTGCGGAAAGTTGAAGCAGCTGCGGAAAGTGACAAGATTCCGCAGCTCAATGAGCAAAAATCTAATTCAAACAACAGACACAAAACATAGTTAAAAACCACTTTAAATTCTCTTTTATGGTTAATATGCAATGATGTTGATGACTTAGGAGGTCCAGGTAAATGGAAAAAGTCTAGAAAGGTGTATAGGAAAGGTGCAGATTTGGGACTCAACATACCCCCACTGTGAAGGTGTTGCATGTCCCCATGTAACCAAAATTTTGATCATCCTTCTTCAATTCATATGCTCTGATACCTCTGCCAGTACATCCAGTCCTCTTCTCCTCTTTCTTGGTGCTGCTAACATCCTGGGCTTCTTCATCAAGCATCTGAATTTGAGATTAATCAGTGCTCTACTTATCTTCTTGCATTTCTTCTTCAATTTCCTGTTCTTTTTCTGCCACAGTCCCAGATGTAGCATAGTGTTGTCATGAATGATCTTTTCCAATCTGTTTTTCTCCTTTAATGCTTCATTTTCATTTTTAATATGTCTATTTAAAACCTCCAACTCAAAGACTTCTTGTTTCAACGATTGGACTAATGCTTCTTGTGCTGTGTGAGGCTGAATGGATGAAGTGCTGGGACCCATGGCTATTCTTTCTAAGGATTCTATGTAATCATACACTTCTTGCTGCTTTGGATCTATCTCGGGTGTCGTTTTCCTTGGGCTGTCCCCAAAATGCTGTGGAGGAGAATTGACTTCAAAATCTGGCTGAAAAGGGCTCATGTCAACGTCTTGAGGACTAGCTTCAACGTTTGACTGAGAATGAGGTGGACTATGTTCAACGTTTGGCTGAGAATGAGATGGACTATGGCCAGCTGGAGTTTTTTCAGGTGTTACTTCTCCCAAATCAATAAAATGAGGTCCTTTTGTTTGTGTTTTCTTCCACTTTCCTTTAAGCCTGCTGCTTCTTCTTACATACTGTGGACTACTGTCTTTTTCCTTTTGTTTTTATTTTCCTCTCTTTTTGGCCATAGATGACTGTTCCTGAAGGTGAACTAGTCTCTCAGATAACACTTGATGATCTTCTTCTGAGGAAGGGGTTTGATACACAGCCTCAATGCTTCTTTTCTCTTTTGATTTTATTGGCTTTTTATCCTCAGTCTTTTCCTTCTTCCTTTTTGACAGTCTTTCTTCTCTACTAGTTATTTCAACTGTGTTAGTAGGAGTGCTTTGAGTTTTATCATTTGTTCTCTTTCTTCTACTTCTTTTTGATGTACTTCCTTCAGGAGTTTCTTGAGGTTCTTCAAAGAAATTTCTAACTAAGAACTGCTCCCAAGTGTCCTTTTTCTCCTTTAATTGTTTTTCTACCAAAATTTTCACGAGACCATGGTGATATAAATGTGGTTCTACGTCCCCTAGATGCTTCTGGACGGTTACAAACATCTTTTTCAAACTTTTTAGTAAGAAATATGGCATATTGAGGGACTGGTTGTCTAGGAAGTTCATCAACAATCGGGTATGATACATGTACATTGATCCAAAACGTCCCTCACAGGTAATAAACTTTTGAATAACCAACAGTAAACTGGCCCATTCCTCTTTTAAAGCATGAACAGGAATTCCCTTTTTGAAAATGGTTACATCCATACCTGGGTTACGTAGAATCACTCTCTAGGCTTCTTCGGCAATGCTCTTGTTCTTGAACCAGCGTTCACCTTCTTGAGGGAGTTCTGTAGCTGCTGCTATGAATGCCTCAGTCACTGTAAATTTTAGGTCCCCAATTTCTACCTCCAGACCATTGAAATACCTCGCAAATGTTTTTGTTACCTCCTTATTGTAGCCTTTAAACTTCTGAATAAACTGAAGCCACTTTGCCTTTTTCAATATATCTCTGACTTGCGGGTATCCTTCCATAAATTTGGGTCCCTCTGGTTCTGTTCTCAACAACTGACCCATCCTTTCTTCTGTACTTTAAAACTTGTCTGCGTGAAGAGGGTTTAACGGAGGTAAGACGGAAAAAATGATCAGGTTTTATGAAGGAGACCAGTTACTGTAAGCGGATATCAGAGAATAGGTACACGGAATGAAGCGGAACAGAGAATAAAATGGGGTGAAATCTTATGTGAGCACAATGGAAATTCAGTCGTGAGATCAATAGAACAGTAGGGGGAGTAAAACGCATCCGGAAATATTTAAAATTGGGTGGCCGCAGAGTAGATGCAAGCATGTTTATGCAACGGCTACGGATTTTATGTGGCTGAGAGAAGCCGTAGTCAAATCAACTACGTTTCTTAACTACAGGTGGAGTATCAACGTATAGCTGAACACTAATGAAGACCGGAGGCTTGATTATGAGGCCGTTTAGAAATGAATGCAAGGATTGTGGGGGAATCGTATAGAGATCGTGGGATGGTTACGGAGTTATCAATGCAATCATTGCATATAATGGAGCTATGGTTTATAACTATGTAAAAATGTGCTTGAATGCCATTTGAAATAAATTTTTACTCATACCTTGGAATTCTTGCCATTTTTCATTGGTCTTCAATCAGTTGCTCCTCATTGATGTCTTTGAATGCCCCATTTCTTCATAATATGTCTTCATACCTGCATTTGATTTCATGATTGTTGAACTAACATCTGACTATAATTTTTTTTGAAAAATAGAGTGGTAACTGCAGAAACTGCTTCTGGCTGCGGAAACTGGTGTCAGCTGCGGAAACTGACACAACAATTATTTGGGTGAATGGAGATGGATAGATGATAACTGTCTGAATGGAAATGGTCATGAAAGAAAATTTTATTGGTGAAATGAAATGAAATAGATGAAATGGAGTGGGTTGTCATAAGACTTGTGAAATGAGAGAGAGAGAAAAAAAAAAAAAAATTTGGAAAATATAGGGTGTCAGGTGTTCCTGATTTTCACCCTAAATTTTCTGTATAAGACTACCAATCAGTGATTGGTTTTCAGGCTTATACTATATATATATATATTTTTAACTGAAAAGAACAAAGGCTAGGCTGGTGGAGAAGAAGGATTATTCTTCACCAGCCTTATTGCAGAATTATCTTGAAACATTTTGACAAATTCTTCTTTTGAGAGTGGCTTATGATAGATCTTTAATTTGTGGCCATTCACAATAAGAGGAGTTTGAAATTCATCAATGGTCTTGATTCTTACCGCTCCATTGCTAAAGATCTTGTCAATCTCATATGGTCCAAGCCAGTGAGTCTGAAATTTTCCTTTAAAATATTTAAACTTGGAGTCAAATAGCAATGCCCAATCTCCTTCTTGAAATTTCTTATCTTTGATGTATTTGTCATGCCATTTAGCTCTTTGATATTGAACTAGATCAGTTCTTAGAATTTCCTCTTGTCTGATCTCATCTAGCTCATTCAACTGCTCCATTCTATGCTTTTGGGCTTTTGATAGATCCATCCCCAACTGAACTGCTATCTTGAAGGTTTTGACTTGGAACTCAATGGGGAGCAGGACTTCTTTCCCATAAACAAGTTCATAGGGAGAATGTCCTGTTGTATTTCTCCATGTAGTTTTGTAGGCCCACAAGGCTTCAGGAAGCCTTTCTGCCCAATCTCTTCTATGTAGATGAACAGTTTTGGTGATGATACTTTCAAGAACTTTGTTTGTAGACTCCACTTGACCATTTTCTTGCGGATGGTAAGGAGTAGATCTTCCGTGCTTGATTTTGTATTCTTCCATCAACTTCTCCACCAAGTTGGATGTGAATTGGCTTCCCTGATCTGTCACAATTTCTCTTGGAACACCAAAGCGAGTAAAAATATCCTCATAAAGAAAATTAACAACTGAATTTTCAGTAGCAGACACCAATGCTTTGGCTTCTACCCATTTAGTAACATAATCAGTACAAACCAGTATATACTTCTTTTGCTTAGATGGTGGATTAATAGGTCTAATGAAATCTAAAGCCCATTTTTCAAAGGGTTCGATGAGTACCTGTGTTTGCAATGGCATTTCATTTGAAAGGGTAGGTTTCCCTACTCTTTGGCAGCTGTCACACCTTTTGACATATTGTTTTGCATCTTTGAAGAGGGAAGGCCAACAATATCCTAAAGAGAGGATTTTATAGGCCGTCCTTTTGTCTGCAAAGTGTCCGCCGCATGGTTCATCATGACATGCCTTAAGAATATCAGGCATTTCATCTTCCCTGACACATCTTCTGATCACAAGATCTGGCCCTGTTTTAAACAATTCGTTAGAAATCCATGAATATTTTGAACTCTCCTGAATAATATTTCTTTTTTAACTTAAAAATAAATGTGGAGGAAGTTTCCCCGTAACCAAATAGTTAGCAATATCTGCATACCAAGGGGTCTTAATAGTTACTGCAAACAAGTATTCATCAGGAAACTTATCCTCTACAGGAGAATCTTCTTTAAAATTCTGAATCCTAGACAAGAAATCAGCTACTGTATTTTGTTTCTCTGGTCTATCCAACACAGTAATATTGAATTCCTGCAAAAGTAGGAGCCATCTTGTCACTCTGCCATTAGTAACAGGTTTGTTCATTAGATATCTAATTGCAGAATGATCAATATGAATAAAAGTTTCATAGCCTGTTATATAATGTCTAAACTTATTGATTGCATGAACAACAGCTAAAAACTCTTTTTCAGTTACAGTATAGTTCAATTCTGTGGGAGTCAAATTTTTACTGGTATAGTAAATGGCATAAGGGACTAAATCTTTTTGACCCAACACAGCTCCTAGAGCTGTATCTGAAGCATCTGTAGAAATATGGAAAGGGAGTTTCCAATTTGGTCCTCTCAAGATAGGTGCTTTAGATATTCTTGTTTTCAAAGTTTCAAAGGTTGATTGACAATCAGGATCCCATTTAAATTCACAGTCTTTTGTAAGCAATTTGAAGAGTGGAGATGCTATTTTAGTGAAGTTTTCTATAAATCTTCTATAGTAACCAATAAATCCTAGAAAAATTCTAACATCTCTTTGACAATTTGGAATAGGTAACTTGGAGATGACTTCAACTTTTGATCTATCAACCTTAATCCCATCTCCCGAAATATGATGTCCTAAAACAATCCCTTCAGTAAACATCATAAAGCATTTTTCATGGCTTAATGAAAGGTTTGTTTCTTTACATCTTATAAGAACTTTTTCCAAATTTTCTAATGCCTCTTCAAATGAATTACCATAAACTATAAAATCATCCATATAAACCTCTACACAATCATGGATTAGATCAGAAAAAATTCCTAGTACCGCTCTTTGGAATGTTGCAGGTGCATTACATAACCTAAAAGGAAGCACTCGGTATGCAAAATTTCCCCATGGACAAATAAATGTGGTCTTATCTTGATCTTCAGGTGCTACCTGAATTTGATTATAGCCACTAAAACCATCCAAAAATGAAAAGTACTTTTTACCTGCTAATGTATCTAATACCTGATCGATAAAAGGCAAAGGAAAGTGATCCTTCAAAGTTGCTTTGTTCAATTCCCTGTAATCAATGCATACCCTCCATTTACCATTCTTTTTAGGTACTATAACCAAAGGAGAAACCCATCGGCTATCTGAAATAGGATTAATGAAGTTTACATTGAGTAGTTTTTGGAGCTCTTCTTTCACTATCTCCCTAAGATTTGGATTCGTCCTTCTCTGAGGTTGTCTGATTGGTCTACTGTTTTCCTCAATATAGATATGATGGATGCAAGTCTTAGGATAAATACCTTTCATATCAGTATACTCCCATGCAAATGTAGTAGAATGTTTTTGCAAGATTTTGGTTAGTTCCTCCTATTGTGACTTTTCCAAATTTTTGTTGATATTTAATGTTTTTCCTGGAAAAATCTCAATGGTAGAACTACCGAACTCTTCCATAGAGTAAAGAGACATTTGTCTTGATGATAAATATTCTATGTCAGATTCCAACTAAAATTGTGTGGGGTCATATTCTGAAGATGTCTCAAAATTTTATAATGTGTTCAGAATTTGACTATCCTCACTAATTTCCGAAATGGTAAAGACAGGTTGTATAATGTCCTCATCATCGACCCATTCATTATCTCCTACTTCTGTGATTGCTTTTGCTGGAGGATACAAATTGAATTTCTTTGTCGAATTACCATTAGAAATGTACATATCCCCAGATCTACAACTAATGAAAGCATCAACTGTGGCTAGCCAAGGTCTTCCTAAGATAAGTGGGTGCCCTCCTAAATTACTCTTGGGAGTCAAAATAATAAAATCTACTGGATATTCCCAAGAATCTAAGGAGACCGAAATATCTTCTAATACACCATCTGGTTTGATAATTGATCGATCTGGAAGTTGCAGTAAAGTAGGTGTAAAAAGAAGATTAGGAAGTTTTAGCTGTTCCATAGTCTGTCTACTCATAATGTTGATAGCAGCCCCTAAGTCAATAAATGTGTTTGGAATTTCTATCCCATTTATATGTGTCTTGAAAATTGGACTACCTGGATCTACATACTTCTGCATGGTAATTTTTCCCATCATGATATCTGCAATTTTTCCTACCAGGTGGATTCTTCTCGTGTCTTTTAGTTTCCTTCCTGGTCTTTTGAAACTCAACTCCTTTATTGTTTTTGCTAGAATAGGAATCTCTCGAATGGCTTGTAGCAAGGGAATATTGATACAAACATTCTTTAATTCATCTAGAAAATCATAGTTAGGCAACAAGATTTGTTTTTCCACCCCTTTATCAATTTGTAATCTTTCAGGGAAAGGAGGTGTGGATGAAGATGTAGGTTGCTCAACTATAGGAGTTGTGGGTGTTAACTTTTCTTTCTCTTTTTGAATGTTTGAGTTTTGAAGAGATGCTTCCTCAGAACCCTTATTGACTTTAAGAGAGTCCTCCTCAGAGGTATCTTGCTCTTCGACATCTATAGAAGGTTTTTCTAAAACTCTACCAGACCTGAGTTGTACATCATTGAGAGGAAAAATCATATAGGTAGGAAATTGTTGTCCTTCTATCATGTAAGTATTCTGAGGTTTTTATTGTTAGGATTTGGCAATGGCTGAGCTGGAAGTTGATTTGTCTTTTGTTGGAATGGAAGCATGAGTTGAGGATTTGGATTTTGTTGAGAAGGTTTTTGTTGTGGAAATGACAATGAAAGTTGTGGATTTGGGTTTGGAAGTTGTGGAGCTTGTTGATTTTGAAAAGATGGAGGATATTGATAAAATTGAGCAAATCTCCCATAAGGATTTTGTATCCCTTGTACCCATGGCTGATATTGATTCTGATGTTGGGGCCAAGGTTGTTGCCAAGGATTCCAATTTGGTGGGGTTTGAAAATTCATAGGGTTGTTAAACCCTTGAGTTTGTTGTCCCTGCCAAGGTCTTCTTGCAACAAAACAGAGAGATTCTACTAAATTTGGGTCTTCTTGAAAAACAACTTTGAGTCCAGGAATTGAAGGACAATCCTTGATCTCATGATTCTCTGAGAAAATCGTACATGTTTCTACAACTTTTTCATCCAAGGGACATTCCCTTAAAGCATGTTTCTTCCTACATTTCGTACAAAAGATGGCTAAAGCATCTGTTTCTGCTTTCTGCTTGTTTTGGATTTTAAGGGTGTCTAGTTGTTCACTAAGGCTCCCTAAGATATCATTTTTGAATTCATCAAGCATATTACCAATCTCTGCCCTACTTACTGATCCAGTTGCAGATTTTTTTGCCCTGATAAGAGAAGGATCTCTAGGCCCTTTTCCCATTTTAGATTTTCCCCTTGAGAGATGGACACATAGTTCCGTTATATCACGAAGTGGAAGTTGAGAAATGTCTCCTTTTCCCATCGTGTTTAAAATATCTATCCATTCATCTCTGATGGCTTTTAATAGAAGGGCTTTCAAATTTTCTTCATCTAAGTTGCTCATCTTTGCTCTTTTTAAGTTGTATTGAAATATTTCAAGTAAATCTTCCAAATTTTCATCTTCTTTTTGCACCATTTTGAATACCTCATCCTTGTGATTGGTGGGCATGCAATAGTCCAGGTATCTATCCAAAAATGTTTGTTTCATATCATTCCAAGTCCTAATATATTGGGTGACTAATCCCATGAACCATTTCAAAGCGGATCCCTTCAATGTTGAAGGAAACAGTTTGAGTTTTTGAGAGTCTTCCATATAGTCATAGGTTCGGCACACGACTTCAAACTCAAACAGAAATGTTTCAGGATCCTCACTTCACAATCCATAAAAGTTGGGGAGGACAGATGGTGAGATTTTTTTCATCGTTGTATGAGTTTCCTCATCAACTATAGGGAATCCAAATGAGTTGTGTCCTTCCCTATTTCTTCCATTATTACCTCCAACTCCACCATTGTTGTCTCCATTGTTTCCTCCTCCTGTACCTCTACCTCTCCCTCTGAATCCATCTATTATTTCCTCTGCCATGATAGTTTCTTTAGAGTCCTCAAATTCCTCTGGTTCTTCTATCAAGGGAGGATGAGAGGGAGTCTCTTCCTTTTCTTCTTCAGGTGATTCTATTTCTTTGATTACAATATACTCTCCTGTAGAAGTAAAGAAAGGGTCTTTTTCTAAATGAGATTTGGTAGGTGGTATAGGAGAATCCTCTAATTCAGCTGCTCCTTGAATTCCAAGAATCTTAAGGCTAGGGGTAGATGGTGGTGAATCTTGTCTAAGCCTTGAAGAAGATGGAGTTGTGAAAATCGAACTCTTGGCTTTAGCTATAAACCTTCCCCTCGAATCTCTTGCTCTATGCATGTCATTTTTTTTAAGGTTGGCTAATAATTCTCTTTCTGATCTTCTAGGTCACACTAGGTGCAAGAAGAGAGCATACTTAAGAAATTACTGAACCAATAACTCTCTTTTCTGATCCTCCAGATCACACTAGGTGCAAGAGGAGAGCATACTTCAAGAAGTCATCAAGTTTTCCCTTCTTTTATATATATTTTTTAAGAAATTGGCTACCTAGTTACACTTCCCCGGCAACAGCGCCAAAATGTTTGGTCAATTTAGTGTGTCCTAAATTTCTACATTAATTTGTCAATCCGGGATTCGTAAGCTGACGAAGTGTGGCACACTATATGTGCAAGATAACCTATCTATTACTTTTTTGTCGTTTTTGGGTTTTTTATTTATCTTGGTTGGTTTCCTAATGTGAGATGGAAATTCTAAAAGACAAGTATGGATATAAATGTTCAAGGCAATAATGTCCTTTATAATGATTTTCCAAACTTCAAACTTCAAAAGGATTTTGAAACATATAATGACAAAATTAATTTCTAAAAGAAAATGAAAATGTGCCACTATACTAGTTAAACAAACAGTGAACTATTGATCATGAAACTCATTACCCTTGCTGCTGTCTAAACACAAAATAAAATGTACTCAAAGAAAATATTGCAAGTAAAGTAAAACTAAAATCAAATTACATCAACTCATATTTCAACCCCTCACCATTAGTCTCGCTATGGCTTTCAGAGGTAATCATAAACAACTTGAGCAATCTGATATCTAATTTGCAGAAAAATAAACTAATATCAAATTACACACTCATACTTCAATCTCTCACCATTAGTCTCGCTATGGCTTTCGGAGGTAACTGATAATGACATGAGAAATTTAATATCTAACTTGCGGAAAAATAAACTAATATCAAACTACACACTCATACTTCAATCCCTCACCATTAGTCTCACTATGGCTTTTGGAGGTAACTGATAATGACATGAGCAGTTTAATATCTAACTAACTAGTAAAGCAAATGTACAAAACTGAAATGAATAAAACAATGCTGGAATTAAAAATTAAGAAAAAGAAATCAGCAGAAGGACAATATTGATTCCATGTCATTAGTCATTGTAAAACTATGTGCAAATTCTCGGGCTGCCTATTGTAATCTGGAACAAAGACACTGATCAGTTAACAACAGTATAAAACATGAAAAATTATGAACAGAAATAAAACGTTAATACCATAAAAGATGTAATATATACACGTGAAGGACTATGGCACAATGATCATAAGGAAATGAAGCATGAAACTATACAGTAATACACAAAACCTCGGCGTGTGCAGGGGCCCTCTGCACAATCCTCGGGAAGCAACTATCAACCACGAATTAAGCTTATGAACATAGTCTTCTCATGTATTTAAAATGCAGTCATAACAAAGAAACAATGTCACGGCACAGTGGGCTTTCTATCCAGCAAATTACATTACACCAGCTAACTACTATGCGTATGAGAACGCATGATTTATAACAGAGGAAGACATAACTAATTTCCTACATTCTGCGCTGATAGAAGTCACGTGAACCACCACGTCCAGAAATCTAGCATCATGGCTGCCGTGAAGATTAAATCTATGGAGAGTGGTCATTGGATTCGGCTTATGGAGCCGTTTACAGGTGTTTATATGTCTCCCGTGATTTAGAAACGGTCACGCAAGCCTTCACGTGGTGAAAAACAGAGTTCTGTCACCGTGGGACTCTTCGGTTGACCACCGCTTGACTACCTTTGACCACAGCCTTCTTAGGTGAATTCGACTGAGCCAATAGGACTCGATCCATGTCCATGTCATTTCAAACTTTCCCATGTGGCTTGATTTGCCTGAAGATACCTACAATATAGACTTTAACAAAATGGTTGCGGAAAGTTGAAGCAGCTGCGGAAAGTGACAAGATTCCGCAGCTAAATGAGAAAAAATCTAATTCAAACAGCAGACACAAAACATAGTTAAAAACCACTTTAAATGCTCTTGTATGGTTAATATGCAATGATTTTGATGACTTAGGAGGTCTAGGTAAATGGAAAAAGTCTAAAAAGGTGTATAGGAAAGATGCAAGTTTGGGACTCAACAACCTGTTTGGAATCTCTTGGTCAAAGAGATGCTATCGGCTAGTATTGAGATACTTGACTTCCATGAAATTTTTCCACCATGCTTGATTCCCATTAATAAGCCTCCAGAAAATCTTCCCTCCAAAGGTCGTGTTTAGAATTTTTGGAGAACGAACTCCAATTCCTCTATGCTCCTTATCCTGAATTACATGCCTCCATTTGACAAGGTTATATTTCCTTTTATCATTCTTCCCACCTTGCCATAGAAAGTGCCTGATAATAGCTTCTATTTTGTGGAGAATGATGGCAGGGCTTGAAGAAGGGTGAAATGATACAGTGGTAGGGATGAGAGCCCAGATTTGAGAAGAATGAGGTGGCCTGTGGGATTGAGCCATGACGAGCCCCATTGTTGGACCTTTCTTTTAATTTTTTCAATAGTAACATTCCAGACTTCTGCCTTTAGAGGTCCAGCGCTTACAAGCATACCCAAATAAGTGAAGTGCCCCCAGTTCAGTTTACATGGGACACCAAAGATGTTGGCAATTCTTTGGATGGTTTGCCTAGATGAATTCCACCCATAAATGCAACTTTTAAGATGGTTGATCTCACCTCCAGAGTAGTCCATGAATTTGTCCAAAAAAATTTTAAAACGTTGAGCAATGATGTTAGAGGCTCCTCCCATTAGAAGAGTAACGTCTGCAAACTGAGAGTGGTTCATATTTTTGACTCCATTACCAAATTTGATGCCTGTGATGAGGCCTGCACGCTTGATCTGGTCTAAGGCTTTGCTGAAGGATTTTTCCATGAGAATAAAGAGATAGGGGGAGAGGGGGCATCCTTGCCTTAAACCTCAAGAAGATTGAAAGAAGGGGGCTGGTATGCTATTTATGAGTGGCGATATCCAAGGTCTAGAAATGCAAGAATTAATTAGAGCTAGAAAATTGGAATCAAACCGCATTTTTTGAAGGACAACAAGGAGGAAGGAATGTTTGACCCTATCAAAGGCATTGGCTATATCTAACTTTAGAATGAAACCTTTTTCTTTGCAGGAGATGCTGGAATGAATGGCTTCTTGGACAAGGAGAATGGAGTCAGTAATTTTCCTTTGGGATATGAAGCCGCCTTGGTTTTCTGAAATGAGACTATAGAGATGTGGCTTGAGGCGCATGGAAAGGATTTTAGTAATGAGCTTATAGGAGGAGTTGCAAAGAGAGATAGGCCTGAATCTGGAGAAGGAGGAAGGCTGATTTTCTTTAGGAATGAGTGCAAGGTAAGTAGAATTGGTGTAGCCCCCAATTTTGTTTTTCTGCTGAGCCCATTGTATCATTTTCACAAGGTATTTTTTTATTAGCTCCCAATAGACTATGTAGAAGTTGATGGAGAAGCCATATGGTCTCGAAGCTTTCTCCGGATGCAAATCCCAGATAGCGCTTTTGGCCTCCTTTTTTTCAATTTCTTTGTTAAGGGCACTATTTATTTCTTCCGTGATATTGGTTGGGAGGTGCTGGAGAAGGTCGGAGTAGTCTTCATGGGATTTTTTATCTGTAAGTAGCCCTTGGAAGTGCGAGGTAGCGGCTCTTTTAATATTTTCTTGATCAATTTGAATATGAACAGTTGCATCAACGATAGAGGCTATGTTGTTTTTATCTTTTCTTATAGTGCCCTGCTTGTGAAAAAATGCAGTGTTTTTATCTCCTGTTTGGAGCCAGAAACTTCTTGATTTGATGCACCATTTTTCCTCCTCTGCCCTGTTGGCGCAATAGAGTTTCCAATAGAGATATTTCTCCTGGAAGAGACACTCTTGGCTAGTGCCATGGGTTTCAATTTTCCTGTGGATTCATCCAGATTGCCTTTGATTTATGTCTTGATATGGTCCAGTTCTATGTAATGGGTATTAGCCCATTCCTTCATAACCATCTTGGTTTTTTTAAGTTTGGATTCCCATATGAAGGATGGAGAGCCTTCAACACGTTGGAGCCAAGTGTTGTGGAATAATTGATTTTCTTCAGGAATATCATTCCAGAGAGGGCTGTATTTGAAGGGAATGGGCCCAAGCGAGCAATGGTCTCCAAAAGTGAGGGTGATGGGATAATGGTCTGAGGCTGGAAGGGAAAGAACATTGGTCGTGGCAATAGAGAAGTTTGAAAGCAAGGAGACATCAACCAAGATTTTGTCAAGTCTTTCCATGATGTTACCTCTCCCTATTCTTCTATTGCTCCAAGTGTATCTACGGTTCTTTGGTGCTATATCCACCAGATCGTGGTCTTGCATTATTCTTTCAAGCTGTTTTCTAGAAGGATCTTAATTTAAGCTTCCTCCTCGCTTCTCATTAGCATGCAAAATTAAGTTGAAGTCCCCTCCCATTATTATATTACTGCTGCCTCCTTTTTCTATGTCTTCTTTGATGGTGTTCCAGCATTGCTCTTTGTCTCTATAATGATTCGACCCATAGACATTGTAAACTATGATTGTATTTTTCTCTTTGTTGTTTTCTAAAGTCATTTTGATCCAGTTCTGGTTTACTTTGCTACATTTTTGTTCCTAGATATTGTGATTCTAAAGGGTGTCTACTCCTCCAGATGTACCCCTTGCTTCAGAGAGGGTGCCTTCATAATGCTTTGTTTTGCTATTAATTTCCTTCATTTCTGGTCCTCCTTGTTTTTTTTCCTAAAGAAGAATGATTTTCGGTTTCTCTTGGTTTATTAGATCTCTTTGGGCTGCAATTTTGGAGGGTTTCCCTAGACCCCTACTGTTCCATGAGATAATTTTCATCATTTCAAGAAGGTTTTCTGGAGAGTTGCTTTCCCTCCTTGATCCTTTTTCCCTATATCCTTGTTGTTCTGTCCCAGTATGTAAGTTTCTATGGGGTTCTGAGTTCCCATTGCTATATCCTTCTGCGCATGTTCTTCACGGTGTTGCTTTGTTGATTTCCTTCCCGGGCCTTGATTTTTTTTATGTTTATAGGGTTACTCCATGTTCCTTTGCTAAGTTCCTAGTGATACGAATGGTGGAGGGGTCTTGAGAGGAGGAAGGGGGGTTAGGAAGGGAGGGGGAGATGAGGGGAGAGTCTGGCTTGGAGAGAGGAGTAAGAAGGGGGGGATCATCATCAGGAGGGGAGATGGATGAGAAGGGGTTGGATGATTCTAGGGTGGTTTTGGGGGGGGGGGGAGAAGCAGATGCAGAAGGCTGATGGGAAGAATCCAGATTGGAGGTGGAGCTGGTGAAAGGGATGGGCTTAGGGGGTGGAGTGGCAGGGGTAATAATCTTAGGGTTTGGGGCGATTTTCTTCCTTTTAACAGTTTCCCATTGTGGATCAGCTTCTAGGATATCAACATCAATAAATTTTGAGAAACGATTAGCAAAGTGACCATACTCGTGACATACCTTGCATTTGAACGAGATCTGTTCATAATTGAGCTACTGAATATGCGTCCATTCATCCATTTTGAGCTTGATGGCCTTGAGGAGACCTTTGCCTAGATCTACCTTGACACAGATCCTGATGCATGCTTGCATATTGTCCTTTGGTTTGCTTCGATCTATAAATTTTTTGACTGCATTCCCGATGTCTCTAATTGAATCATCACCCCAGAAATGCAAAGGGAGGTGAGGGAGTCACACCCAGACTGGAACGACGCTTGGAACATCCAACTCTAGGTCAAAGTCTAGCGTCTATTTATTTAGATATAGACCTCTGGAATCCATGAAATAGGGTCCATTTCTGAATATCAGGTCTTTGTCCTCCTTTGTTTCAAAGTGAAAGGTGAAATACCCTTTCCCACATAATCAAATGGAGATTTTGCCATTGATTTTGTCAGACCAATTCCCTTCGACCCATCTTTGTACTGTCTTCAGTGAGGGAAAAATCCCTGTAAATTGACCGATGAGACCCTTTTTAGCAAGAGAAAGAGCTTCCATGTGAGGGATTGAAGGTGGAAGGGCAACCTCCTACAACCCATCAAGATTTTTCACGAATTTGGAGATCGCTGGCCTAGGGTGAGAAGGAGGCAAGGATTTGACAAGAGTGGAAAATTCTTGGGCCTAGATCAGGTTGGCTGCCACCTCCGGGGAGGATTCCAGAGGGGCCATACCGAAGCTGAGGCCGCGATCAGTAGAAGGCCAAGGGGGAGCGCTACAGTGCAAGCTCAGAGCACAGAAACACGTCCATGGCTAGGACCAAAAAAGACTAGGTTATTTTTTTTTTACCCCTCTGTCTATCTAAAATTGCATTTATATAAAGTAGGTGGATTTTTGAAACTTAGCCTTTTAATATAATCATTATGTCACAGGTAGAGCCATTGTTTCCAGCAGGCATTTATAGCCTTGACATGGTTAAATTTTAACCATCAATGACTTAGTATCCCATCCATCTATTATTACAATCTTCAGAGATAAATTCTTAATTATATAATTTTTTTTTTCTTGTTCTTAAAAAATCACTATCTTGGCTTGGTGACCAGAAAGTGACAATTCCATTCACTACTTGAAAGTGGACTGAACAAGCTGGCTCGTGATGAGACCCCTTGTCTTATGGTTATTTTAATAATCATAAGCCATTACCCTGGTTTTATATGTAGTGGTGGTAATGTTAGTCAATTATTTTCCTATGATCATAGTAATTAGTCTCATGATGAGACCTCTTATCTTTTTAAGTTTTTTATCTTTTTGAATTACACTCTAGAAAAAGAATAATTAATGGATGGGGAGAATCATTGGCTCTTTAAGAGTTTTGGATGACAATTTAGAGTTAAATATGCTTAGTAACAATTAGTCTTTACATTGTAAAAGTAAACTTTTTTCTGACTGATAATAGGGTAAATATAATTTATGAAGTTTGAGGTTTACAAGAATTTACAATTTCAATGGAAAAAGATTTCAGAGTTGTATGATATTCATCCATTTTTTCAAGTTTGTAATCATTTATTTAAGAATTTTTATTCTTCAAAATAAAAAAGTCATATAATGATTCAGAGGTTTTGTGAAAAGCCAAAAGTATGTAATAAAACATTATTCTTTAATTAACCTAAAAATATAAATATAAGTATGATACATTTAGAATAAATGTTCTTCTAAGAATTTGTTTTTTTCAAAATCAGCCCATTGACAGGAAGAAATTATTTTCTCCCTTGAAGATCTTGCAACATGAAGGTTGATGGGCCAACTTGTTCTGTAATTTGAAATGGTCCAAGACACATTATTTGGAATTTAGTATGCTTACCTTTTTCCTCATGTGCCTTGTCCTACTTAAGGACGAGGTCTCCAGCCTGGAAATATTTTGGGGAAACATAATTTGCATCAAAATATTTTTTAACAATCTGCTGATGTCGAGCATGTGTTAATTTGGCCTTTTACCTTTCTTCTTCTAATTTAAGGATTTGGGACATTCTTAATTCTAAGGAATAAGAAGGTACTTCATCAAAAAATTAAACTAGGGGTAATGAGGTAATGGCTAAATTGATAGAATTAAAGCTTCTTTCCCATAAACTAGATTTAATGGAGAAGTGCCTATAGAGGCCTTCTGAGTAATTCGATCTACCCATAGAGAAAATGTTAAAGAGTTATGAAATTTTTTCTAGCTCTGATCAATAGTCCTTTTTATGATTCTTATGAGGTTTTTATTTTTTTATTCTGCCAAACCATTCCCTTGGGGATAGTAATTAGTGGAATATTTAAGTTTAAAACCTCTCTTGAGAGAAAATTCAGTCATACTATTATCTAAAAAATAAGATGCATTATCAAACATAAGTGCGTTAGGTAAGACAAACCTGGTAATAATGAATTGATCGATGAATTCAATGATGGCTTTAGAATTAGCTACCTTTAGTGGAATGAATTCCACTCACTTATTAAAAGAGTCTGTTGTAGTGAGAATGTATTTATGCTGTTTGGATGAGTTAGGAACAATCTCACCTATGATATCCAGTCCCAATTGCTCAAAAGGTTGTTTAATGTTGATCAACTGAAAGGGTAAGGCTGGTTTTCTTTGTCTTCTAGCAACAATTTGACATGTTTTACATTGTCTCACATATGAATGAGTGCCTTTGAACAATGTTGGCCAATAATATCCTGCATGAAGGATTTTGTGTGCAGTGGTATCTCCTCCAAAATGTCCACTCGCGGGTCCATCATGGAGTTCCTGCAAAACCTTTCGCGCTTCAGAATTTTCAAGGTATCTTAATAGTACAGAGTCATATTGATTGGATTTTAATATTAAAGCTCTTTTTATTTTATAATTGAGTTCTTTGGGAGCATATCCATTTTTCAAATAAAATATAAGATTTACATATTGTGATTCAGAGTCAATCAGACTTACTTCAAAAATGTGTATGGTATTACCTAAATCTTCATCAACTGATATGTTGGATGCTCTAGATAGAAATCTGCAGAGACCTTTCCCTCTGACAATTTTGGCTGGTTTCATGTCAATATCATATTCCTGCAGAGTAGTAACCAAATTTTCCCTTTTTTCTCCCCGTTCCTTTTGGATAAGCAATTTCCTTACTGCTGGAATGGAACTATTACCTTGGTATGTGTCTTTAGGAGAAAAGGCCTAAAATTATTTAAAGATTTATAAACAACAAAATCTTGTTTCTCCACTTCTAGGTAATTTAGTTCAACACCTTGAGGATTTGAACTAAATAAAGAGATGGTTGCTTCAATCTTTTGATCATCAATTTGCATTAGTACATCAACATAGGATATTTCAGAAGCAAAGGTGTACAAAATGAAATGATTAGAAAAATTTGTGGTAGTTAGAGAAGGAGAATTTACAATGGCTTGCTTGATTAGATAAAAATCTTCTCTTTCATTGTGTCCCCATTTAAAGAGTGAATTTTTATTAATCATAACTTGCAATGGTAAAACAATCTGGGAAAAATTAGGAACAAATATCTTAACAAAATTTATCTGTCCTAAAAAGGACTACATGGATTTCTTGTTATGGGATAGAGAAATTTCAAAAATTGCCTTTATCCTTTCTGGATCAATAGAAATGCCTACTTTTGATACAATAAATCTTAAAAGTTTACCTTCACTTAAAGCGAAATAAGTCTTTTTGGGATTTAATGAAATTCCATACTTTAAGAAACGTTCAAGGATTTTCTTGAGATCATGTTAGTGGTCGCTTGTTTTCTTGGATTAAATGGTTATATCATCTAAGCACACGACCACAAATTTTTTTATTAGTCCTCTGAAAGCAATATCCATTGCTCTTTGAAAAGTTGCTCCTGCATTGATTAAACAAAAAGGCATTTTCTGATAAGCATAAGTGCTCCATTTAGTTCTAAATGTAGTCTTTAACCTATCTTCAGGATGAACCAATATCTGATTATAATCTGAAAATCCATCAAGGAAAGATATCAATTCAGATCCAGCAACTGATTGCAGAATTTGTTCCATAGGTGGTAATGGGAAATTGTCTTTTACACAAGCTTTATTAAGGTTCCTAAAATATATACAAATGCGGATTTCACCATTATTTTTCCTAAAAAGGACTAAATTTGAAACCCACTTTGAATGCCTAACAAGAAAGACGATCTTGTCTTTAAGGAGTTTATTCAGTTCGGATTTGATTTAAATTTCAGGATTGGGGTGATTTTTCCTTAAATTTGATTGTATAGGTTTCTTAGTGGATGTTATTGGGATAGTATGTTAGATAATGGAGGTATCATATGCATTTATATCTTCATATTTCCATGCGAAAATATTCTTATATTTCTTCAGTAAATGAATGAAGGATAATATCTCATCAGACAAGAGACCAAGACCTAGATTGATATTCAGAGGGCTTAGATCAATGCCAAGGTTTACTAGTTCAAATATCAAGGTTGAACTTTGTAGCTTAGAGTTAGTAACCTTCTTTAATATGTCAATGAGGTCATAAAGGTCTTCAAGTTTTACCACAAATTTAAGTATGGAATTTTCATCATTTTTTTGTTTCAACCATCTTTCATATTCATCCTCATCGATAAACTTATCATCATATGATCCTTAGGATGTGAGAAAGGTTAGAACACATTCATCATCATCAAATTATCTCCAGTTAGTGACATTATCAGGAATAGATGGGAGAAAAATCAATTCTATAGAAAATCTATCTAGATTATAATCCTCAGAAGGAATAAGTCTGGATTCTGTTAGTCATCCACAATTTTCACTATCTAAAGATGACTAAGTATCGGTTCTATATTTCTAGAAACAAAGTTCATGACATTATGAGTTCTAGAAATCTCACTACCTTCATTATCCTTAAGATAATTTTTTCACTATTTCATCATCCCATCATGTCAAGCTCATCTCACCCATCCCAGAAGACCCATCATGGGCTCATGTCACTCAATTTGTCTTTTTTGTGTCACCTTTGGCCTCAACCCTCTATTTTGTTTTGCCTAGCTCCTTCATTGTGCATCTAGGGCTTTTAAGGGCATTGTTTCTTGGTTTCATGACCTCCATGGTTAAAAATAAAGAAGGCTTGTATCTTGATGCTCTTCTACCTCCTCCTATCCTTAATATACCTTCATAAATGATTCCCATCACTTCTAGCCCTCGAACTCATCTTTTTTCTACAAAACCTAGCCTATTGCTACAATTTGACACTTTTCGAGACTAGGCTTGTGTTTTTCCCTTTTTTACCCTTTCCCCTCACTAAATTCTTGAAATTCCACTTTCCCCCACTCTCTAACATCTATCCCTATCCCCCAAAATTTCCCCAAGAATTTAGAAAACACTTAACCCCTTCATTCCCCTCCCTCTACAAGGCAGTCCTAAATCCCCTACACCAAACCCTAATTTCCTCTTCCAACTAAGCTAGGGCTTGATATGAAAAAGAGGTATAAGAGAAAAGGATTCATTTGATAGATAATTTTAGAAAGCATAAGTCCATACCAACTCATAAACATCATGCCTCCATCATTTTCCAAGAATTCATTCAAAGAGATAAGCCATGTGTCACACCTAGGGCCAATTTTGCTTCAAACTATGTTTATGACCAAACAGAGATGAATTTGACAAAAGTGAGAGAGGGTTTTGTCCAATATAGGCCCAAGAAGAAAAAATTCCTTCATTTTTTACACAGGTATCATGGTTTGGGAGCAATATCAAAAACTCAGGTGTCCCAAGAGAATTTCTGCATTGCTGGAGTGACCTTGGAAAAATAAGGTTTTCTCACAGCTGGAGCGTCCAAATGATTTCTTGATGGGTCAAATGACAACTAGACTTAAATATATTTCCAATGAGCTATCATGAGCTCAATTGGGAGTTAAGGAAGGCCTCCAAAAGCTGTCTGCACCAGCACTCTGCATTTCTGAACCATCACTCAACACTTTTTGACCAGTCTTGGGAAACTCAACTTTTGATAGGGAAAATAAACTCCAATCATGGAAAATATTGTATATTTGGAAATTAGACAGGGTAATATTTCCAACAAGCTATCACGGGCCTAAATCAGAATTCGGGAAGGTCCTCAAAATTTGTCTTCAAGTTGACCTTTTCTGGCGCTGCGCACAGGAGAAGTTTGGCCAGAATTGCCAAAAATTGGTCAAAATCAGTCTTTTCCTCCTCAAATTTTCCCTAGGGTCCTGCACAAGTTGAAAAATGTTGGTGGTCACTTTTATTTGGCCTCCAAGTGTTCTTTTTGCATCCATAATCAAAGAAGAATAAGGTTAAGAAACTTGATCCAAGACTGATCAAAAGCCATTCAAGAAAGGCCTCCTTGGCCAAAGCACAAATTTTGCAAGGGAAACAGCTGTCCTTGTTCACATATCTGCAAGAATGATAAATATTTCTATCAGCATGAGAAGAGGTAAGGTAATGGGGTAATATCATCACCAGAAGGCATCCACAAGAATAGAAAGGTAGCAGACCTGTGTTTAAAGAGAATCAGGTTTTGTGATTGATTGACAAGGCAACGTTGCCAAGCAAAGGAATATCACAAAGACCACAAGGAAAAAAGACACCTCAATGCAACCAAGGACACATTGAAGATATTCATAAATCATGAATGAATAAGGGAAAAATATGAGGTGAAATAAATAGAAATAAATTAACTTGAAAGGGCTATATAGAAGTTAGAAGACAACACTGTTTATTTTTCTCTAACAGCCCTAAAACCTAGCATTTTGGAAATATGGACAAAAAATGTCCAAGACAGATGATAAGGCCTCCTTCTTAACAACATATGGTATCCAGAGGTTATCCAAGGTATCCCTTGGGGTTTTTCAAAAGTAGCATTGCTTCACCTACACCAAAGAGAGAAATGGAAAAGAATATCAGTTTAAGGGGATAACTTCCCAAATGCATTCAACGGTATTCAAAAGTAAACAAAGGAAGGCAAGCATAGTGTTGAGTATCAAAGGGAGGAAATCAAGTTGAAACCTGAGGTTATTGTTCAGAAAATGAGTTATCAAAATCCAAAAAGGCACTAAGATATCAAAGGCAAATGAAATGTAGGCACCTGCACAAAATCATAAATGGCCAAGTGAAACCCATGGAATAATATGATTTGTTTAAATTTTTTGGAAAAATAGATATGTTACTACCTAAAAATCAGAAGAAAGGTAAAGAGACATTCTTCAGGTCACCAACAATCAAAAACTGCCAAAAGGGATAAAAGAAAGTGTTTTCAGTTTATCAACAATATGCCTAAATAGCTTGAATAAGTGCCTAGGTTTTCAAAGGTAAGAAGGATGAAAGAGGCCTCCACATCCCCTCAGCTAGCCATCATCGCAAGAGAAGAAAAAATTCCTTGTTAAAACTTTCAAAATCTTACAAAATGTAAGAAGTTATTAGTCAAATGACAAAGAGTGGTTGAAAACATTAGAAAAGTGGGTTTGATCATGAAATTATTTTTCAAAAAGAGGTATAAAGGCCTTCCTTTCCTCTTCCCAAAATATTTTTTTTTTTTGAAAGAAAGATATAGAGCAGTTGAAGCATTTATAGGCGTTTTCCTAAAAACTGGGCAAAATATCCCTGGCGTTGCGTGTAGGCAGTGGCGCTGCACATAAAACCTTTGGCGCTATGTACAGGGGAGAAAAGACAGTGTTAAATAACACTGTGCTGCGCACAGACAGACCTACACTGTGCATAGGAATCAGCGCTACGCACATGCCTAGGTAAAATCTTGAGCTACCCACATAAATAGGTGTTGTGCGTAGGGTAGGACCCGAAAGGCTCGACAGCTCACCCGATTCGCACAAAATCAACAGCGCTGCGCATAGGACTGCACGACAGCCCGAATCGTCGATGCTGCGCAAAAGGGCACCTGACCTGCCCGATGCTGTGCACAGAGGCGTGCAGAGGGCACGACCGAAACAACCAGTTGGATGTTGCTGCGCACAGGAGAAGTTTGGCCAGAATTGCCAAAAATTAGTCAAAATCAGTCCTTTCCTCCTAAAAGTTTCCCTAGGCTCCTGCACAAATTGAAACCACTTCACATCCACTTACCTCCACTCCTCCATCACCCCCCAGAGATCATGTTCCATCACCTCCAACCATGCCTTCTCCATAAGGAGACTTACCTCTTTCTTCTTATCCTGAAGCATCGAATGAGGAAAACACTGATAATGAAACAAGTCAAGAGGAGAAGAGCAAATAGAAATGGAGGACAGTGAAGTTAGTAATGATGATGATGAGCCTGAGGAGAAAGAAAACAATGATGCCCTTGACATTGATGGGCAAGAAAGCAACCTTGAGGCATAAAGCATGGAAGAGGACAGCGAGGCAGAAAGTAAAGGCAGAGAAGAAAATCAAGAGGATCATAGTTACAATGAGGATGAAATGAAAAATCAAAATGGTAATGATGTTGACATCGATGCACCAGAAATTGATGACCAAGCTAAAAATAAAAATAGAGACATAGAGTTTGATAGGGAGCCTTGGCTTGATAGGGCCAATATGAATTTATAAGATAAGTTGGAGAAGGAAAACAAGGCCCTTGAGCTCCAAAGGAAGATGACTAAACACTATGCCCTCAGAAACCAGATTGTTAGGGAAAAGCTCAAGAAGGCATTGCTTGAAAATAAAACACTAAAGGAGGTAAAAGGCCATTAAAGCCTTGGAGTTCTGGCTGAAGCTTTGCTACAGGTGTCCAAGACATCTTGAGGGACCACTCCAAAAATTTTGGGCAAATTTGAACAAGATTTTGTTTTTTTTGAAATTTTGAGGCCTTTATGCGCAACACCCTTGGTGCTGCGCACACAGATCATGCATCCTCAGCTTTCAAACTTGACATTTTTAGATTCCTCTCATAATTATCATTCTGATCACAAAATTTCAGACCATTTGGAGCAGTTTTCACCCCCCAAAAGGTCAAAAAACACCTAAATTTTGACCATTCTGCCTCATTTTCAGGCAAGGTGCTGCGCATAGAGTAGTGTTGGAAGAATGGATTTTTAGATAGTAAAATGGAACTCATTCAGAAAAAAAATGTATATCTTGAAATCCAACTTGACAAGATTTCCAACGAGCCATCACAGAGAAAACTCCAACACCAGGAAGGAGGTCAAAACAGGGCTGCAAGTACACCTATTTTTTGATATTTTGGCATTGCGCATACAAGACCAAAAGTGGCAAAAGTAAAAAAAACACACTCATTTATTGAAAAATGAGGTTTTTAGTATTTTTGAGGCAAATCACTCTAGGATTAGGTGTTAGAAGTTATTATGCATTCATTTTTCTTGGATATTTATGCCTTGGGCCTTGCATGGTCACTTGGACATAAATTGTCATTTATGATTATTTTGGATATTTTAAAAAACCTAATTAGGGTTTTAGCCCTCCTTTGCTCCATAAATAGAGCATGAGGCTCTCATATATTTTGTTGGCTTTTGATGAACTTGGAGAGAAATAAATGGTTTTCATGAGCTTGGAGAAGAAATTGGTTTTGTGAAGTTGATGAATGGCTTGCTTGGATTGATGATGGAGAAGCTTGTTTGCCAGATTCCTAAGCTTGGATAATGGTGATGTGTTCTTAATTTTTTTATGTTTTCTTGTCTTTCATTATGTTTCATCCTTCCATATGTAGTAGATCAGTAAAAGACATGCTCTTTGAAGCACCTTAGTCTTCCTGCTTTCTACTGCCTTGATGTTTTCATCTGTTTGGTCATCTTAAGGAATTCTTGATTGCTCCTTAGGTCCACCTAAACTTGTTTTTTTTTCATGTATGGATTAGTATGCTAATTTACAAGTATGATTCATGGCATGACCTGCTTATTTGAAGCTATCCAAACTCTGTCTTGAAACCTTTCTTTGGAATATTGTCTGCTAGGTTAAGTCAAAGAGATCTCGTTAGATCTTGCCCTTTGTCCATGCTTATCAACTTGTTTCAGAGTTCTTTATAGCTTGATGTATGATTTTTAGGAGTTCCCTCTTCATAGAAGTTATTGTGATATCTTATATGTTTTCCGAAATTATGAAGGTGAATTTACTAAAGTTAGAAGCTCTTATGCTTTCTATGTTTCACTGGAATGTTTATCTTGGATATTTATCAGTTTAAGTATTGTTCATTAAGCTTAATGGTTTTCCCTACCTCATGAGTTATATATTTTAATTATATGTATTTAAGACCTCCTTGCTTTTCCCAAACTTTATGTCCACCTCGACCTCACACATTACCTTAAGGATCCATTAACCTTGCTAGATTGGCCCTGCAACACACTCTGATTCATCATTGAGACACTCATGAATTTCATTGACTCCATAGCCTAATGATTCAAAGACCTCTCACTCCACCTATTCCATTTGACCATCTTACCCAACCAAAACAATCAACAAATGCTACACTTAACAACTAGCCTAAAATCAACCATCTAAAGCAAACAAGAACACATCCTTTGCATCTAATAGAGAGATCCCTATCTGAGTCCAGGAAGGCTAGGTCCTAGGACTCCAAAGATTAGTTCCATGTTACCCTATCATTTGGTATACCAATCTGCCAAATCACGGGACCCTAACAGATGCTACATTAGCTAGAAGGCTAGTGCTTTCATTTGGGAGCTTTGGGATGGAGAGATATTGGATGCTAAGAAGTATGAGGTAAGAGATTCAACTAGTGTCTGGTAATGTTTGAGATGACCAAAAATACAATGAATAGTATTTCTTGCCTATTTGATAAATATTTCAGAATCACCATATACTTGAAGATATTTGACACCAAGGTCTATTGCTTTATACAAGCCTTGGACCAGTGCCTCATATTCTGCAGTATTGTTTGTGCATTCAAATTCTAACATACATGCCAAAATTGTATTTTCTCCTTCTAGATTAATTAGTATGCAATCAGCTCCTGCACCATCGCTTGATTTTGATCCATCAAAGTATAATGTCAAGAATAAAGGTTTAACACAAGGTTTTTTTACAATATTTATACATTTGGAAGATTCTGATTGAGAAAATTTTTCAATTTGAGAGTTAACCAAATTGATAAGAAATGGACATTATTGTTTTTGAAGAGGTAAATCCCCTCTGCGAACAGAGGTGATCCCTACTAGCCCAGATTGGGTCTAGCAACAATCAAACATGCTACAGTGCAGGTTCCTAATTGCAAATAAACCGACTTGCGATGAAGGCTTACCTGGAATCCAAACACTGTCGTTTGTAGAAGAGGTGGTGCTCCCGTTCCTTTTCCCTGGCAGATCACAATCCTCATGATCTCCGTGATTGGACACCTGCACATGCAAGAAACAACACAAACGCAAGCATAAAATCTAGTATATACAACTATATGTCAGTCGAAGAGGACATAACTCATGAACATAATCAAGAACAAGAGTGGAACCATAACCAATAGTCGCTTATCATTAATGAGTCAAAAGAAGAATACAACCATAGCTTTGACGCAGCACTCTCCTTTGGTGGGTCGTCAGCAAAACATGTCTCGATAAAGCCTGTCAAGGATCGGACAAGCCTCTCTCTCCGGATACTTGACAATAGTCTCCTTGCTTGGATTTGGACTTAAGGTAATCAAGAAGGCTCTCACAGTAAAGATAAGGATGAAAGCTCGTGAACTAGCTTGTAAAGGAGATGAGCAAGCTTTTATAGATGGAGGAAGGGGAGTTGGGATCCCTATAATCATGGGATTGGCCCTATCCTTAAGGAAGCTTCCATGAGAGGTGGAAAACCACTTTCTCTACATGGAGATCCAGAGCCAAACCTCCCAACTCAAATTAGATACCAGTTTATGGATTAGTTAGGACGAAAATTCCGCCATTTATTTTTAAAAAACACCTCTTAATATGGTTGGTGTGGGTGCGCTTCTATGACAGAGCGCCAATTGGCGTGCCCTCTTTGGAGGATTTGCCCCCTTGGCACGAGGGCTGAACTGTGGAACCACGCCAATGGAAAAAGAGCTATTTTTAGGGTTTTTGGCAGGGAGATGTCTTCAGGGCAATGAAAGCTCATCTTTAGAGGGATGCAATGAAAGTGGTTTCAAGGCATGTCACTGCTCACAGGTCACAAAATGAGCCCTCCAATGTGCAGGACGGGGACTGGAGGGACGGTGACAAATTACTGTGTAACAAATGCCCCCTAAAGCATGAGGCACGAGAGAGAGAGAGGGGTGAAATGCTTTACGAGAACATGTCCAACTGGAAACACTGCCATCGGAAAACCTGCGGAGCGAAGTACAATTGATGTCTCAAATACATGAAATATATGTGTGGTATGGGCGCAGCTATCTAGAATAGAGTATACAATAATCGAGATCCAAGGCATGGATGCAGCCATCCAGAGAGGATCGATAAATAGACTCCGGTATGGTCGCAGCCATCCAATTAGTGATTCATGTAATAATAATCCACAAAATTGCAGCCTGGATCCCAACAGAAAAAATCCATGGTCTTGCGCCCCATATCGACCTGAACAAGGTACAAGTTCAAGCATGTGAATATGTCAACTGAAGTTGAACATGCAAGAACATCATCTGATTACCAGCCGATGATGAAAGTCGTTAACAAATGCGAGAGGAACCAGCAATAATGACAATGGCCCTCAAGGTACTATAGGTACAATCTATGGCATGTGAATCAATGAGCTGGCGTCGAACACCCATAGAATCACTCGATCAGAGGCCAATGATGAGAACCTCACGTCGAATGCGATGAACCTGCCATTGAGGCATGCAGGCTCCAAGGTACCATATGAGAGTCTCCAGGCTGGCTTCTTGGATAATGGCTAAAGTCGACAGAAGTGACCTCGATCGAAGGTGGGCCATAATGTTCGCCACATCATCGACACGAGACAGAGGGAACATTGGTGATTTTAGAATCGTGGATCATATGAGAATCAGAGGAAGGTTGATACTTTGCAGAGGTCAACTTCTCTTGAACATATAACGGCACAATAGTGGATTTGGCAGTATTTGACATCAACGGATCAGAGGTCATGATGACGAGGCAACGAGCAGATGAGAGGTCAAAAGGGATTATCCAAACCCACGGAGGCAAGTGAAGAACGAGATGAGATGTCCCCAACCCGACACAAATGCAGACAAGTTCCATGTTCAAGAGTGACATACTGCCGACACGACAATGATGCTGGTTCCATTTTTCCCTCACCATTTCTGGCGAGTACCCCAATTATTTTTGATAACAAGCTTGAAGGGGATAGCATATGCTTGTAATATAAGTCTGCTCTTTGGGCGAATCCATCCTAGTACATTTAACGAGCCCTAGGAAGGAGAAACTCGGAGAACGTCATTTCGACTGAATCCAATGTCATCAGGGTTTAACGAGTCTGACAAAGGAAGAACTCAGCGTCTTTTCATATTTAGAGAGTTTGAAAAGACAACAGAAAAGTAAACTCCAGTGGTCCCTTTTCGTAGATAGTTCCTCGGTCCCAAAAAGGTAGAAAACAATATCCGAGAAAACCTCCTAGTCGCGATAGGCTAGGGTATTCCTTTTTCGTAAATAATCCATCCCAGCCCGAAAAAGTGGTAAACATATACTGGGTAGATGTCAATTCATGTCCACTTTAACGAGATCGAAATGACAAGGGCCTCAAAAATATTTTCATGTTTAGAGAGTCAGAAAAGAGCTGAAAGATGACTCCAAAGTGATTTTTTTCGTGTATTTACCGAGTCCTAAAAAGTATAAAATACAACTCGTTTCACCGTTTAAGTCGCGTAAAAAACCTGTTGCTGCACAAAAAGCAAGTGTAAAACCCATTTTTGACAAAATATATTAAAATATTTAGAAAAATAACTTTCAAAACCTATTTTGAGTTCAAAAAGTTATAAATATGTCAAATGGTAAAAATAAAATTACTTTTCACTATTTACCTCACTGAAGAGCAGCAGTGGTCCATTTTGTCTGCGAACTTCTGACGACGATTGCGACCGATCCGGGCTACCATTCAGATTCCCGTCTATTCCAGGTAAGAGGCGCTTCTTTGTACTCCATTTCAATCCGTTTTTCATAAATTTTTATTGCATATTAGACTTCTGTGAGGAATTTTTGAATTTTTAGGGCTCCAGCCATTGGCGCGGGTATCCGACACGGACCCGCGCCAATGGCATTTTATTTCCAAAGGGCCCGCGCCAAATGGCGCGACTGTTAGGAAAAAATTCGCACCAGCGGTGCAATCCAATTTTTCGTTTGAAATTTCCACACAATGAATGAATTGTATGAATTTTTAAGGATAGCAGAGGTCTAATTGAAGTTTTTTGACCATGTAAATGCAGGCAACCGATCAAAATGGTCATTGAGTGGAAAGAGAGGGAGCACGGGGAAGAGGATGAACAGGCCATGGAGAATGAAGCTTGCATGAATGCCCTCAAGAACTGTGGGCTTAAGAATTTCTTCCTGACACCTTGCTTACGAGCTCAGCCTGAGCTCCTATAGTATCTGATCAGCATATGGGACGAACATGAATAAGTGTTCAAGTTGCGGGACCAAGTATTAGAACTGGAGGTTTCTGACGTATACTTCATAACCGGACTATCGCACAGAGGTCCGATGCCCATATTGACAGGGAGCATACCGTCTGGTGAGAATATGGAGCAAGTGATGGCATGAGTGTGCCGAGGGGCACGACTGGGATCAGGAAGTGGAAAAATAGACATCCATACTATTCCTAATCTAGCACTCAGGGTAGTGCTTCATACCATCACACGGGCCGTGGGATCGCAGGCACTGCACGAGGCAACAAAGGCCCAACTCTTATTGGCCTCAGAGTGCATGAGTCCCCTATTATTCGACTGGGCCACAGCAGTGACAATAAATATCAAGAGACAGCTCACGAAGTGTAAGTAGTCCAAACTGAAACAATTTGGCTACGGTTCTATCCTGGTATCGTTCATTCTGGAACGATTACCAATCTTCCAGGGCCAAGGGGCCATAGTAGCTGAGCCGATTCCATGAGAGCCAAGAATGGCTCACTGGGCGGCACTGATGCCCAGAGCTGGAGGAGGCCAACAGATGTCCTGGAGGCCGGAGTTTTTTGGGTGGTTGCGGCGTCAGTTGATTGTAGTGGAAGACTGGCCATATGCAGGAACCGATTTCAATGGAGACCCAGATCTCCCACTGCCAGAGGGAGATGATTGGGACGAGGAGTTGGGTATGATCTCTTCTCTTTCTGATTTTTATGTTTTATGATTTTTTTTTGGTAATACATGTCCGTTCTGACACATTTTATATGTATGCAGATGTGGGCCTAGAGAGACCAGCCGGTATGTCTCCTATTGCGCGGAGGACTCTTCCCGCACCTGATCCTCAGGCAGAGGGTGCAGAGGGGGGGGAGTTGATCCAGAATCTTGAGGGTATTTCCCGAGGGATCCCAGACAAGGCCTGGCTGGCAGATGTACCGATGGCGTACCAGAGACATACGGTGGGAGTGCCTAGTCGCCTCCACCGACTTCTGAGACGCTTAGTGCGTGCAGTCACTTGTTATCATGAGCACCATGCGGATTAGACTCCTAGGGCTTTTATCATGCATATTTTTTGAGAGACATGTCGTCTCCGGACATATTAAGATGAACATGTATATTTTTGATTTTATGTGGTGCACACATTCGATATCTATATATATACATATCTATTTCTGGATGGATTTTCCTTTTACATGTGATGATGATTTACAAATTGCGCAAATGTCTATCTAGAACCAAATTAGCTACTGCATCAGTTAACGTATTCATATGCCTGGGTATGTGTTGATATGTAATATAGTCAAAATTTCTTTCCAGTAAACGAATACGCAGATACAGACGTAAAATGGATGGGTTTCTTACTGAATAGTGTCCGTTCAGTTGTGATACTACAAGTTGCGAGTCTAGATACACAAGCAATTCACGGATACCGAGGTTTACAGCCTCGGTTAATAATTCTAACACAACACTATATTCCGCGATGTTATTTGTAGTACGTCCCAGACACACACCTTGCAGGTTGACCAACTCACCAGCAGGATCGTAGATTACCCAGGCCGCTGAAGACAGGTTCCTGGTACTGCGGGAGGCACCATCCGCGAAACCAACAAACGGAGTAATGGACATCTGCACAATCAGGAAGACCCGATCAGCAGAAAGACGTTTACATTGCAAACCACACCACACATGCACACAAATGAAAAATACTCACCTATGTACACTAAAGACGGGCATGCCCCCCAGCATGGTGTCTCAATTCAAGGTGCATGCCCCCCAAACTTCAGTCCATAGGAAATGGAGTGAAGGTTGAAAACAAAAGAGATTTGAACTAAATCTATCAAAACTCAAATTGAAAATGCTCGTGTTTCATTATTTTAACGAGGTTGACACACTTAAAAGAACTATCCTCGTAGCAACTTGTTTCATTGTTTGAGGAGCTTGACACAAGTGGAGGAACTATGCTCCGACGAGCTCGAAGGAGGAGGCTCAGGAGGGAGATGATCATGTATGTTCTCAATGATCCCCGGTTTAATGGAGATGTTGATCGGGATGGTTTGAGTGATATTACTTAGGTTTCCCTCCGAAAGAACCTCGTGTGTCAAGATTTGCGTTTGGAGAGGAGGAGTAGGAACCTGAGATGCATAACGTTCTAGACAATCTGAAATTTCCCCCAAGCTAGGCATGAAAGAGGAACGATGATGTCCATCGCCCTAAGGCAGCTCCTCGAGAGACATAGTTTCAATGATGGCTTCATCGGAAGGAAAAGTCTCTTTAAGAGGATCCGAGGAGTCGACCTCGCCAAGCCAGGGGGATTGAGAATAGATGTCTAAAGCCATGCTCGAAGGAGCATGCTGAGGTGGGGGAGGATCAGATGCAGCAACGATTTCACAGTAGCTAATCTCTACTGGAGTTAAGGGCATTGATTCTCCAAACTCAAACACCTGCTCAGGTGTAGGGATGAGCCAGGGGTCATCAGTCCTGGAGATCATGTTAACTTGAGCGGTGTGCGGTGGCGGTGTGGAAAAAATACCCATGAGGATGGGGTCTTTGAAGAGACTGGGCCCTACACTATCAGGGGTATTTGGGATCTAATCCACGTACGGAACGTTGTGCTTGGAGGTGGAGGTGAAGAACGACAATTGATCCACCGTAACGATTTTTCCCTCGTGAGGGAACTTAAGAAGTTGAAAGACGGTGGATGGCACGCATAGCATGGCATGAGTCCAGCTGTGGCCGAGAAGTATATTGTAGTTGAGCTTGGCATCAACCACTTATACTTCTACGTTGACAGTCTTCCCCTGTAAAGTGATCGCTAAACTCTCGAGAACACCCAGGGGTTTGGATTCCCGACCATCGAATGCCTCTAGGGCATTTGGAGACGATGAAAGGGCCGGAGAGCCAATGGCCTTCTAGCAAGCGGACGGCATGACACAGGTAGAGGCACCTTCATCCATAATGGCCCTATGGATGTTAAGACCACTGATCCCGACTTGAATAACAAGAGCGATATAATGTGGAAGTCGGGGGGTGAAATTCTCTAAATCGAAGGTGACAAGACTCGAATCGGCGGGATCAATGCCACCGATTGCAGACAATAAAGCCTTCCATTGCGAAGGAAAAATTTGAAGAAATTCTAGTGCAGAAATAGCAGAAGGCGCCTGTGCCAAATCCTCAACAATATTGTAGTGCTGAACGGCATGGGCATTCAAATTATAAGAAGATCTTCGTAAAACACCTTTAGAAGGTGTCTTCACAATAGGTTCAGGAGAAGGCTTCTCGATTTCCAACGAACCGGAGAAAGGTGGGGGAGGTGGTCCGTCCACAACTGCCTTCCCCAGTGCCTACCATGATTCTTTGTAATCCTTCAAACGCGTAGCAATAGAAATGGGTGCCATACCATTCATCATAAAGACTTGGGACCCAAATGGTGCAAATAATGACAGTTTTTCAACCATCTGGGTCTGCTGAGACGGGAATGGTTCTTTAAGAACTGCCGTAGTCCCTTTGGAGCCTTTTAGAAGTTGACTAACTTCAGATCATCATGGAAAATCCTTGGTATAATGGTATCCTTCATAAATGAGGCAGGGATACTTCGGTTTACGTTGAGAACCATCCTCAGTGCGAGGTTTGGATTCTGGCTTTGGGGCGTCGGATTTAGATTTACCTTTTCCCTTCTTTTTCCCTTTGGAGGCTTTCTCCGTAGGATTGGCCTGAACGGCATTAACCTCTGCAGTTTTTCCAGAATCGGTAGGGGCGGGAGGAGAAAAATTATTGGATGAGTTGGACTTCTGCTTCCCATTCGAAGATTTCTTCGAATTCTGAGACACGGAACCAATGACACCATCCATTGCAGGGGAAGGTGGAGCCTTGGAGGTTCTGGACCGTGGAGCATTAGGAAAGATATCATAAAGCGTGCCGGACTGAGAATATACAAGATCTAGATATTGGGCATGCGCAATGGCTTGTTCCTCCGTCACACACGCTCCCATCGCAATATCTTGGGCGATTTTGTTCACGAAGGAGGTGGTGAACCAGTGAGTTAGTATCTGATTAGGTATATGAAACTTGATCAGTCTACGACGGCGTCGCCACTCATGAATGTGATCATAAATGTGAGTGGCTTTGTCCTACTTCAAAGAAGTCAGGAGGTGCGTCCCGGCTTCATAGCGAACCAGTAACTGAAAGTGCGTCAGAAAAGCCTTGGCTAAGGAATTGAAATCTTGGAAGATGCCACGGGATAACTCGATGTACCACTTAGCAGTAGCTCCAGTCAAAGTGCGCTGGAAGAGGCGCAAACGAATTGAATCATCGACCCAAGAGTTGGACGAACACCAAAGATGATGCGTCATCACATGCACTTGGGGGTCCTCCCCAGCTTTACCCTCAAACTTGGGGCAATCACCTGGTATCTTGGTAGGAACTGGAGGCCAATAAGGACTATGCAAAATCGGATCATTGGTCAATTTTGAAACATCCGGAAACTCCAAGGTGGCCAGGAACGGAAATGGCGGATTGACTGGCATGCCAGGCCCGGGATGAGGACTGGTACCTGTACTCCATGCTGGTTGGGAATATCCTTTCCCCCATGGGTTCTGTCCCGTAGGATTATGACTGTAGGGGGTGTAGTTCGTATAACCAGACTGATTTGGCTGCTGGTAACCAATGTGTGGGGCTTGATAACCAGAGTACGGACCCTGATTATATGTCGGCCTAGTGTAAGCAGCATTTGGATTTGGCTGCTGAGTATAGGTAGAACCAGGTGGATGAGGATAATACTGAGAGCCTCGGGGCTGGTTATAATTCAGTTGAGATTGACCATGAGGATAATAACCGCCCTGAGGATGAGTCGACTGTTGATAGGTGGAACCCTGCGGAGCCTGATAACTAGGGCGTAGCTGTTGATTTGGTTGTGGCATCGAATAAATCGGCTGCTGGGTAGGGTTAATGGAATGAGCGGGCTGCCTTGAGTGAACAGGTTGACCCGGCTGAGCGGGCTGCCCTGAGTGAATAGGTTGACCCAGATAGACAGGCTGCGCAGGTTGACCTGGCTGTAAAGGAGCCCCAGGTTGTGTCGGATGGGCCGGTTGGCCTGGAGGCGGAACACCAGGTTGTACCGGATGGGCTGGTTGGCCTGGTGGAGGAATAGAGCCAGTTGGTTGCTGGTAACCGGTTTGACCTGGAGCAGGACCATAGGATGGTCCCGGCTGATATGCAATGTTGGAAACAACAAGATACTGCGGTTGCATAGGTTGAGAAGGTTGGATTTGCCCCCCAGGACCATAGATCGGTCCCGGTTGGTACCCCGGCTGAGGCTGCACAGGTTTACCGGAAGGGTTGTAATACTGTCCTTGCGGAACGTACGATGGCCCTTGCTGGCCCGCAAGATAGCCTTGCACGGGCTGCCCCTGTGGGTCATAAGGATAGCCAGGTTTGCCCGAAGGTTGGCCTTGGAAAGGTTGCCCTTGCGGGTTATAAGCCTGGTTATAAGGTAAACCTTGAGCATGGAGGTGAGCCTCAGGAGCGGGTAGACGTAAAATTTCCCCGTGCTCATCATACTGACCTGGAAAAGCATACACGGGTGTAAAATCCTGTGCATAGTGCAAAAAATAAGAGCGATTGGGATCTTGGGAGGATGGTCCAACCTCGGGGTTCGGCTGTTGTAGAGACAACCAATACTCCTCCGGAGAGATGTTCTCCGGCATAGCAGTCGCTAAATAAACGTCTTCAGGAGGCGGCATAGCCCTCGCGGAGGGTGCCGTAACAGCGGGTGCAGAGGTGGCCACACAGACAGTGGGCCGAGCAGGTACATAAGTGATGGGTGTCTAAGGAGACATCCCTAATGAAGGAGCAACCGGCCTCGTAGAAGGAGCTGACACTCCCATAGAGGCTGCGGCGGAAATGATCTGACCCAAGGATCTATACCCTACTGGCAATGAGAGACCGGATGATGACATGATGGCCAGTTCAGAGTTGTCTCCTGGAAATAATCTTCGTGGGAAGAGCTGATATTCTTCACCAGACGTTGGGATTTCCTCACTAGAATCACTCATGTTTGAGCCTGCCGCTAGATCTTGTAATATACGGTGAGGACTAGGAGGAAAAACAACAGCTATAAAAGGTGAACCCGATGTAAGAGAAAGGAACTCTGCCCCTACTCTTAATTCAGACCAAGGGTCAGAAAAGGGCCAATTGAACTCAACTGGTCCCCCAAAGGGTTGCTCAGAAAGAACCGGTCCCCCGTCAGGAAACTCGGAAACAATGGGCTGCTGTGGTTCAGCAGAGGATTGGGAAACCTCTGATGAATCGTCCGTATAAGGACTACCAATAGACAAAACTGAGGGTTCCACCACTGTGGTAGTAACGACACGAGAAAAAGATCAAACACACACACGGGCTCAAAAAGAGTCAAGGCACACAATCAAATGACCACAAGAAAAATCTAACAGGGCGTGTGATCGCGGGTGATTAATTTTTTACCACATTGAAAACTAGAAACTTCACCGTTTCATGTTTTAAGAGTCGAGAAACGGATAAAAGGTGACTCTATCTCTTTCAGTTTTGGCACAAGCGTGAAAGGACAAGCACTTGGTGATCCTTTCAAATTTAGGGAGTCAGAAAAGATCAAATGACTACTCAGGAATACTAGGCAAAAGGGTGTACCAAATAACCGTGAACTGCAATATACACCTTGGTTTCAATAATGAAAGAGAAATCAACCAAGGACTTTCTGTACATGCAGGCAATCTCCCCGAAGGCTGTGTCCAGTGTATCACGGGTATAGGGCGGCATACTCGGCTTCCTATGGATAAAGGATTGAAACCTAGTGGGGTCTCCCTTTATATACGCGACGGTACGGGGAGGGCAAGTCCGTACTAGTGCTGTCTAAAGCCAAGAGGTGAATGACAACTACTAGGTTTTAAGACGCCGGAACACGTCTCTAGCCTAGACCTCTAAATGTGTTTCGTTAGATTTCAATGCTGCCTTAGTGTAAGTTGAGTAAATTTTAAAGTTTATCTTCAATTACGTTTCAGTTTTCAGGCCCTAACGAATGTGATGTCTCAAAAATCTCCTAAATGCAAAACCACATGCCATAGTATATCATTTCGTTTGATGAAAGCTAGCTACAAAAGAGTTAAGATCTTTTTACACAAACAAAATGATCGGAAGACAATCAGTGATATCTCTAATGCAGCTAATGAAACTAAAAACTTTTCTTTCAAAGTCACTAATTACTAATAACACCGAAAAGATTTTAATTTGCACTAATCAATCCAAAGCAAAAGAGATTTTTTTATTTTCAATGTTTGAGAACTAGATGCACTAAACAAACCGAAAACAAATGAGAAGCAATTTGAGAAATGATAATAAAAGAGAAAAAACAAGCAGATTTCACTCAATGGCACAAACAATCAGATCTCAAATCGACCAAAAGTCCCTCAAAACCAAGAAAAGTCCCAAAGACACTAATGAGCCGTGTAATCTAGGCCCAAAATGAAGCAAAGTGAAATTCAAATGAAAACGAAATCAGTCACTCAAAAAGCGCAATAAAATGATAGACAACTGTCAAACGAATGCAAGGAAGCAATCCCAAAGTCAACTGAATGAACAAAAACCAAAAAACTCCCAAGGGAGGCTCGACTCACAAAAGCACCTAGATGGCATAGGGCTCAAATGAAAAATCGAAATAAATAGGCAAACAACCAAAGGATGGAGGTTACAATCAGTCAAACTAGGCTTCAGTGCACTCAAACAGCCGAAAAACAAGATCAAAATCACAAGTCAGTCCCAGAAAGCATAAGACACAGCAAACCCTAATAGCTCATAGGATTGGCGTGACTGTGAGCTTGAAATTAGCGCCAGAAAGGCAATGGCGTGGGTGATACACAAGCAACCTGCGCCAATGGGCACGACTGTCACACTGAAAAGCGCGCGAGCCGAATTTACTATGGGAAAATGAAAAACAAGCAATCTCAGACAAAGACAAGTGATGACAAGGCGAAAACAAAGCCAAAAAAACAGAAAATACCAGTCCAAAGAGCTGACCAAGCAAGCAAGGCCAAGAAATTGACCGAAGAGAGAAGACAACACTCCAAGTTGTTCAGTCCGTAAACTAAACCGGAGATTGACTGAAGCAGCGTTGATCTACTCCGCTAATGCAGAGCAAAAGCGTTTCGAAGGCTATCTGGTTGTACTTCAGGCTCCGTCTATAGCTTACAAATCAAACAACAAGCTGAGTCCCCAGCGGAGTCGCCAAATTGTTGAAGAGGTAAATCCCCTCTGCGGACAGAGGCGATCCCTACTAGCCCAAATTGGGTCTAGCAACAATCAAACACGCTACAGTGCAGGTTCCTAATTGCAAATAAACCGACTTGCGATGAAGGATTACCTGGAATCCAACGCTGTCGTTTGTAGAAGAGGTGGTGCTCCCGTTCCTTTGCCCTGGCAGATCACAATCCTCACGATCTCCGTGATCAGACGCCTGCACATGCAAGAAACAACACGAACGCAAGCATAAAATCCAGTATATACAACTATATGTCAGTCGAAGAAGACATAACTCATGAACATAATCAAGAACAAGAGTGGAACCATAACCAATAGTCGCTTATCATTAATGAGTCAAAAAGAAGAACACAACCATAGCTTCGATGCAACACTCTCCTTTGGCGGGTCGTTAGCAAAACATGTCTCGATAAAGCCTATCAAGGATCGGACAAGCCTCTCTCTCCGGATACTTGACAATAGTCTCCTTGCTTGGATTTGGCCTTAAGGGAATCAAGAAGGCTCTTGCAGCATAAGGATGTGAAAGCTCTTGGGAACTAGCTTGCAAAGGAGATGAGCAAGATTTTATAGTCTTGTCTCTGCTCACAGGTCACGGAATGAGCCCTCCAATGTGCGGGATGGGGAATGGTAGGGACGGTGACAAATTGTTGTGTAACAATTGTATATTGAAATTGCCCAAAAACGATTCAGCAGATTAATTTCCATGGATGTTATTGGTAAAATACTTTTGGTTCATTTTAATCCTCGAAATCAGTTACTGAGTATTTCATGTGTTTTTCACAATCAAATCGAATTTGATTTGGCTTACCATTGTAGGGAAGCCACATATGAGACCAATCAGTGGAAAAATAATCGTTAAGATTTTCTGACCAATCTCTACTCAAAATTAAACCGTAAAAGTCACGAATATCAATAACTAGAATATCAATTACTTGATGAACTTTTGAATCAGAATCTAGTATAATAAGGACATAATTCATTTCTCCTAAAAGCTTGACTTTGGTTCTATCTAATTGAAAAATGTGTGCTACAAACTTTTGAGGAGAAATTTTTAACTTCAAACAAACATAATATGGCATAATATTTGAAGAATCCCGAGAGTTTATCAGGAAATTATGTACAATCTTGTTAAAAAATTCAAAAGTAAAAAGGAAAGGAGGGGTGTGAGAATTGGATCTGTCTCCAATTAGGATAACATCAGTTGCGTCGACATTTTCAGATGAATATATGGGAGGTTTTCCTACTCCTTTTGAGGCTTTAGAAGTAACAGGAGCAGGTAAAGGCGAGGTCGGAAATGCATTTAGTTCTTTGAGTAATATTTTCTGTTGTTTTTTTAATTTGCTCACCTCATACATAGAGATATTTTCTTCAAATTTCTTCATATCTTCCACTATATTTTAATCAATGATATATGAGACTACTAAGGCCTTTTATGTAGATGGAGAGGTAGAAGAAGTTGGGATTGTTTGAGGAGAATGAGTATTTTTGTTAACAACTCTGTCTTTAGCAATATGGGTTGAAGATTTATGCTTTTGAGGAGGCTAAGGGAGATCAGTAAGATTTTTACTTCTAGTACTAACTAGCAGCTATTCATGTTCATTTTCGTTATCGGATGTAGGAAGAATAAAATCCCATAATCCATGAACTTCAACCAACTCTTCATCCTGTGATTCATCTGCAGACAATATTGTTTCATCCTCTTCTTCATATTGATCTGATTCAACATTATATATTACATTTGGAGGTTGAGGATTCAAAGAATGAGTTTTCTTAAAATATCTAAAAGGTTTTTCGAAGAATATTCAACTACTTTTTTTTTAAATTTCTACCATGTAATTTGACATGGTTTTCAAAACCTTTTGTAGTCCTTCAAGATCATAAGGATCCTTAGCTGTTTTATTTTTGGGTTCATCCTCAAACATAACTTTTTTAGTTTTTCTATCTTCTTGGGAAATTTTATTTTCTAAAGCAATAATTCTCTTTTCTACAGAAAGGGCTTCTTTCATGTTTTCTACCAAAGTAGCCTTATTGGATCTATCTACAAAAATTCTATATTAGAAGGAAGAGAGGATATATACCATTCAATCTATACATCTACATTGAGTTTAGATGTAACTGGGATTTTATTGAGCAATTTTTTAAATAGGGAATTGAAATCTTTAATATTTTCTCCCAAATTTCCTTTAAGACTTGAAAGATCATTGATAAGAGTAGCAGTAGTATGATCATCACCAAATTTGGTCAAAAATTGTTCCTCAAATATGTCCCAACTAGTAATAGTTCCTGGTGGTAATGAAAAGTATCAAGATGCAACTGATCCTTGAAAAGGATAGGGAAACAATATTACTACACAATATTCTTCAGAGACATCATTTAGATTCATAGAGATCATGAAATTATCAAGATGTTCTTTTGCATGGAGGTTGTCGTTTGGATTATACTTAGGCAACCATATTTATAGATGCTTAGGTAAAGGATGAAGAGGACCTGGTAATTGAACAACTCCAGGATTCGTCCAAGGTCTATTTTCCATTATGTGAATTAGAAGTTTGATTTGTCCTGAAGAAGGATTTGAAGAGGAAGAGGTAGTTCTAGAGGTGGATGTAGTTGAAGAAGAAAAAACCATGGAACTAATACTGCTTGAAGCAATGCTTATGGACCAAGATGAAGAGATATGAGTTGATGAAGAAATTGGTAGGGAAGATGTAACTGAAGGAGGAATAAATGATGGAATCTGAGGAGGAGAATATGAAAGAATCTCACTACTAGATCTTTGAGCTTCATATGTCGGATATTTCCTGTGATGGGAATGAAGAGGAAAACCAAATGGGCTTATTCCAAGTTTTTCATTCTGAGAACGAGTCAATACAACAGTACCTTGTAAAATTGAAGTAACACTTCCTTTAGAGGCTTCAGAAAGCACATGCTTTTTATGCTGAAATATAGATTTCTTCTAATTTATTTATTAAAGTCTACACTTCAGGTGATTCTAGGGTATAATCAACGGATATTTCTTTGATAATTGAACTAGGAGACTTGGGAGACGATTGAACAACTTCTGATCTAAAGATAGGATATTTTGAGCATCGAATTGAAGTTGTAGGAGATTTGGAGGGGGATCAAATATTTTGATAGTCTTTGTTTTTAGGATTAATCTTTGGTGCCATTCATAGTCTAGTGGCCCTTCTTCTAGCACCAAAAATGTTGATGCCTTGGAAATCGGTGCAACAACATTGGGGAAAACCACCCAGGCCAGTGACTTAAAAACCATCCCTTATCCATTTGAGATAGTGGCACTGACTGGATTTATGGGACTAGTTTCCCAAAGAAATAGAATTGAGTGGATTGGTGGTATTTTAACTGACTGTGGCTTGGTGAATGGGAGTGACAACAAGTTTAAAGAAAATATATATACCTACCTCTATCCTGGGATGAATTAACTTTCTGTTATATGTGATTTAAAAAGATGATCTTTAAGCGAATGCAAATGAAGATTTAACAAACACTTGGAGAAATGAAAAACAATTTAAGATAATTTATTTAATTAAATAGTAAATCAAATCAATTGATTAAGTATATATCACATGTGTTATTGCATGTATTGTATATGTATAAAAAAATGGCAATCAAACATGTTCAAAAGTGAATTATTGTTTGATTGTGTTAAAAATATACATATAACAAAACATCATAAGGAAAATAAACTATTTCTCATTTGAAATAGAATATAAACATAAAGATAAAAGTACCATATATATGCTAACTCTTCTCATTTGAAAAACAGCCTTTGGTCCAGCCTTTTCTATTAAGAAAAATTTTAAGAGTAAAAAAGTGCAACTTTTGTATAATCTTCTTTTCAAAATTTCAGGACCCTTTCTTTAAAGACATGAAATGGTTTATACAATAAAATAAAAAGTAAAAAAATAGCAATTACATAAAGAGCTGAGGAGGTGTTACACGTTATTTTGTCACCATGACATTTAAATGTCTATATGGTTTCATCATCACCTATATTATGCTTCCTTCGAAGTCAAAAACCCCAAAGTTCCTAAACCAAGTCTTGGAATTGGAGAAAAGCTCATTAAAACCCTAAAAAGCCTAAATTCACACTTTTTCTAGTCCTTATATGCGGACCCACAACTTTTTTCTCTATAACCTGCAGCACATCCCGCACGTTCTTTATATTAAACCTGCGGACCCCCGTAAAAGGTAAAATAAAAGAAAAAGTAAGTTATAGAAGTCCAGCTGGTCCAATATTCTCCCAACTGGAGGCTTATAGAAGAGTCGCCACGGTCGAGCTTCATTCCTTCATTCATGGAATTCTATCCCTTCATTAATGGAGTTTATCCCTTGGTATTTCAAGCTCAAATCCCTTCATAAAAGGAATTTATTCCCCTCGTTATGGAACTGAAACTACCTCTATTTTCCTATAAATTGAACTCATGTTTCAGTCGCAAGGGTACTTACTTACAATGTGGTAGTTTTTGAGGAGAATTTATGAAGAAATCATACTCTCCATACTTGGGGTCATTGGTATGAGAACGATCACATACTCGTATCCATAGTTTCATGCTAGTTCAGAGAGGAGAAGGCTTGTCAAACCAAGAGAGAATGATTTTTTAGGACCCCGAAAGAACCTGTATGACATCAAGGCGACAAGGTTGTAATATTACTTCTTATTATACAAGACAATACAAATGGATTCTATTTTCTCATTAAGTTGTTCATGTATCTATTGAGTAATTTAATTCTTGGATTCCTTGATCACTGAGATAGATTAGTGTTTTCTCAATTATTATACATTATAGGTGCTTTTAATCCTTTTATCTGTCTTTGATTGCAGGTTTCACATGTTGAAGTTGTTAGACTCCTATACTAATAGGTTTCATATATCATGATTGACTTAATAAGCTATGTAATATGTTCATACCTTTTCTTGTTGCAAAGGTTTTCCATATTGTCAAAAAATAAAAAAATTTAAAAAATGTAAAGAGGGTATACCCTAAAAGAAAAATCAAAGGGTGAAAATAATAAAATGGCTAAAAAAGTGAAAGAAAATGAACCCCACCAAAAGAAAGGCCAAGGAAAGTGTGCAAGCCTAAATGCCACTACTTTTTGCTCTTATGTAAAAAATAAAATTGTGTGCAACTTGTATTTTATGCCACAATTTATGAACAGTCAAACAGTTTAAGCTTGGCTAGTTCATCTTTCAATTTTATGTTTTAGAGATAGAGAATAAAATCTGACCAAACTATTTAATCTTGGCAGATAAGTAGATAGGTAGAGTAAATAAAAGGAGCTCAACAGTTTAATCTGAGCCCTTGGATGTAATAACGTTAGAATTAGATAGATTTTCAGATGTAAAAGAAAAAGTGTGATGAGGGTTTGCCAGTCTAAGTGCACCCTAATAAAGAAGAAAAAATGGTAGGGTAAGCAGGTAGGGTAGGTAGATGTTGTTGCAGAATTACATGTGATGGATAATGCCTCTAGATGTGTTAAATCTTTACTTTCATCACAAGTGCAAAGAAATACACTACACTGGAAGAATTTCAAGCAAAACAAAGTCAGATTATTAACTTCTCTTCTCATTTTTCCCTAAACATTTCACTAATTTCCCTAAGTACTAAGGCATTTGAAAATTAAAGGGGCTCAAGGCATTTCCTTGACTTTTGGAGGGACCGGACCCTCGGCCCAATAATTGGAAAATCCTAAGTACTTAAAATCATTCATCATGACATTCACTCACTTCTAAAAAATCTTTTCCTAAGTAAAATCCCATTTCCATTTTGCATAGGAAAATCATGCAATATTTCATAAAAACCCTATTCATAAAAGCATAAGTTAAATACATTACCTTGATGTTTTACACTTAGCGCTTCATTCATTTCCATATTAATTTTTAACTTATTATTTAAATCCCTATGCAAATTCCCTTTTTCCCTGTATTAATTTAAATAATTCCCATATAATATATATCCCACCCCGTTGGTTGAAAAATAACCATATATTTATTAAAATTCATTAATTGGTTAAAATTTCCAATTAATAAATAAACCCGACCCTCCGTCGTATAAAGGGATTAATTAACCCTCCAGGTTAATTAATAACCTAATCCACCAATCAAATCGTCCCAGATGTGATTATTTTTAATAAATTGCATTGGGCCCGCCATTTTAATTCCCCGTCATCTTCCTTTCCCGACGACCGTTCGATCGATCAACTCAAGATCTATGGTTGTCGTCCATATCGCTGCCCATCCTCATCCGAAATTTAACGCACGATGGCCAAGCAGTTTTCTGAACAGTGCTGCGCCACGCGTCATCCATCGTATGGAATCACTCACCCTCTGCTAAAAACCACTCTTCCCCAAAAGCTGTGCGATGGAAACCGCTTTCCGCCTGCCTCCCGTGACGAAGCTTCCGTACTTGCTGACGTCATCCATTAAAAAATAAAAAAAACCCGCCAATATTTGACTTTGTGAATAAAATAAAAGAACCCGTGTCATTTTCATTATTTCATACAGTGACCAGTGTCCCATGCAACGAATTTCGAAATCAACTGTCAAAGTTTGCCAACTGTTACCTTGCCGAAGAAAGTTGCAGTCGAGTAATTCAGAGTTCATCCGCCATAACTAGCACCTTTTTTCATCACTGTTTAGTTCCCGAAAAACAGGTATTTACCCAAATTCCTGCTGAGCTCTGTAAAAATCCTGGTTTTTGTTTCAAATTCCAAATGAAAAACTGAAACAGGGTTCAAGATTGCTCTTTAGTTCATTCCTCAATTCCCTAAACTACAATGTCATTCCTAAACCTATGATTGTGCCCATTTTTCATCAAAACCCGAACTCATTTCTGAATCCACAAGAACCAGAAATGGAAATTCCCGTGGCTTTGAATGTCGCACCCTTGAATGCCCCTCATAGAGATTTAGACCATCTACCTCTAGTAGATAGGGATTTCCAAATTAAAGACCTTGTTCTCAGTGAAAATTGTCTTCGAGTTTTTTGCTACTATAGAGATAATTAATTGAAAGGTTCTGACATTTTTGGATTATGGGAATCCAATATTCCCATGTATCTTCTCCCCTCAGTCCACATTTTTCTTGAAATAATCCATTACTGCCATGCAAATTACGATCCCAATTAACGAGCAGTCTTATCCCCGAATCAAAACGTCATTTTCCCAATAACTGCTCAGTCTATCAATGAAATGTTACAATTTCAACCTGGTCAAGCCCTCACTCCCCTTTCCATGGGATAACTACTTGAGAAATCTGCCAATTTATCCCATGAAGAGTTAAATCGCCTCTTCCAAACCTTCATGTTGGCAGAACATCAGCCCAAAATCCCTCCCCCTTATGGTTATACCTTTTTCACTGATGTGGGCAGGCTTATTTTGAATATGATATCCTCTATAATGGGTTTCAATACTAGTGAATATGTTGACCAATTAACCCTAGTATTGTTGTCAATTTTTACCCCTGGACAACCCCCTGCTGTCAAGTATGATTTTTCTTCCTACATTGCAGATAAAATCCATTATTAGTTCATGAGATTAGAAAATGAAAGAGTGTTCAAATATTATTCTCTTATATATCATCTCATGCTTTACTTTCAATCAGAGAGTTTCCCTTTCTAAATCAAAAAACTTGATGCCAAAGGAAATCCTAGGTCTGTAATCTTTTGGTCTGCCATCACTCATAATTCCTCTGATTCTCCTTATTCATACAATGAGTTTATTGACCTATTTGTACACCCTACAACCACCTTGTTGACAAGATTCTCTCCTCCTAGGGTCAATAATGAAATCAAGAAAATTCTTCAACTCTCAAAGCAATACGGGATAGGTGACTGGTACCTATACCGAAATCACACAGAAATCAGAATCTATGGATGTGAGTTATGCCCATTCAAGTTACCAAAATATGTCCCAATGAGACTATTTGCATTAGAGTATTTCAGACAGATGATTAATTCAGATATAGTTCATTTTTGCAATGCAAAGAAAAAGGCTCAACTCAGAATTAAAAGTCAATTAGGTCCCTTTGTCTGTAACTCTAGAGATGCTGGGAAGGAAGCTGAAAGAATTTTAGAAGACTATCTCAAATTACAAAAAAGTTTCTATTGGGTACCTTATGACCCAAACAGCTTTATTTGTGATAGAAGAATGAAAAACAAATTATCACCATACATTCATCAAAGAATCCCGGAAATTGAACAGTATGCCAATATGGATGAATGGATGGAAGGGATATTGATAGACCAAGATAGTGAGCAGGTCAATGTTGAAAATGTAATAAAAGACCTTGAAAAAATACTTGACCTAGAATCTTTTGGACAGGTACAGACACCAGGTATCGGTTCTTCTTCTGCTGGGACTTTTCAACAAAATTTAGAGGAAATCAGTGCATTGGCTATGGTAGCATCTAAAGGAAAAGAGAGAGAGGTTGATATATAAGTTACAGAGAAATTTACAATGACAGAACAACCTAAAACTTATAAAGAACAGGGTCAAGTACAGATTGCTCCTGCTCAGACCAATGTGGCAAAAATGTCAATTTTACAAACTCCTCTTAATGTAGAAAAGGGTAAAAAGAGAGATGTTGAAGCAGCTACTCCTGTCAGTGGATATTCTGAACAGCCTGATGTTAAAAGACAAAAATTGAATCCTCTTCCAGAAGTAGAATCTGTACACAAAATCCCAGATAGTTAGACGCAAGAAGAATTGGGTAGTCAGCAAACATGTACAATCAGTGGGACATCCACTACTTTACAGAGAAAAGAGCTGCAAAGGCAGCAAAGTGCAGAAGTATCATCTTTTAAACCACCAATGAAAGATGCATGGGACATTAAAAGAACATTCATAAATATAAAGGCTAGAAATGATCCACTCATACTTCAAGTTTACAGTCAACATTTGAAGATGGCTCCTAAGAATCAACAAAGATTGATGTCAGCCTATGACATTCAACAGGGTAAAATGGTAATGAGTCACTTCAAACCCAAAGTGCAGCAACATCAAACAGTTGCAGATTATATCAGAACTAATTTTGAAGTCATAGCAAAGGATATTCATCCTTTGGATCAAATTGAGCTGCATAAACCGACAGGTGAAATGATTTATTCTACTCTGACAGATAAATCAATGATGACCTAGAAATTGCAGGATTCTTTGGAGAATACTAATGCTCAACTAAATCTTGAAAAAGCCTCTTCTCAGGCTAAGGACAATAGGATAAAGACTTTGGAGGAAATTATTATTGGATTGGGTCATAATCCCAGGATGTCAAGGGTATAGAAGCTTTGATCAAGAAAAAAGATGATGATATTGCAGCCTTGAGAAAACAACTAAAGTTACCAGCCTCAAGACATCCACAGACTGCAGAAATCATAAAGTAAAATTCTGAAGAAGAATTTATGGATTTGCTCTTGAAACTGAATGAGAAACTTAATGAAACTGAAAAAGAGCTTGAAAAGGCATTGAAAGATAAACAGACTAATACTCCAGCATCTACAACTGAAGTGATTACAGGTACTACAACAACAGGTCAGCCAACAGAATTATCACAGGGTAATATTTCCAATTTAAGTACAGAAGAGTTAATAAAGTCAATGGAGGAATTGAAACTTCAAGTGACAGAACTTCAAAGAACAAAGGTACAATTCACCACTTTAGAACAAAAATATGATCTCTCGAAGATGAATGTTGCAGATGTAGAAATTTGCTGAATAATAAATAATTATCCACCCAGACTATCCTGGTCACATACTATTTGAACTTCATACACAACACATAATCTCTTCCACTCAACCAACTCAGATCATCACACATGCGGAAATAAAATCAAGCGATAACACATCAAATCATCATACACATTAACAAAGTATGTATGGGGAAAGCTTATAGCTGAAAACCCCGTAGCTATTGTGTATATTATAATGGAGAAATCATGTAACAAACTCAGTACAATACTCCTCACAAGTACTCAACACTCAAGATTTCTTCATACAAGCTATCATTAATCTAGCTCGCTTTGAACAAGCACGGGTTCAAGTCTCACCACCTCAATTTCCTCGCCTATCGCTGTGTTCTTAATGCTGTGATGGGCCTCTTTATATAGATAATCCACTCACTCGAATCGCGCAACTTCAAATACTCCACCTATCTGTGTGTTGCAAATAGCAACAGTATAGTCACAACCGATAGCTAACTCCACCCTTTCATCTACCTCTTTCACTGGTCTCCACTGAACTGATCATGCACTGTAGTGAACTGATGTGTTCTTGAGTTGAATAATGAGTTACTAATTAATGAATTAAATAATATTTAATTCACTCCACTCATAACTAATTGATTAGCTAATTAAACTAATCTCAACTAGTTCAACTAAAATAAATAGAACACAATTCCACTATCTGTCTCATTAACTCCTCCAAACTTCTGCCACTGAAGTCTAACTGAAGTCAACCATGCATGATGCCATCAAACCCTTGGGAACCACGTGATTACTCTGTCAGATGCGTGAGCCACTTCTGTAGCTCGAACTGAAGTGCTCCAAGAAAGTAAACTGTTGTTTATAGTCTAAATATTATTAAGGGTAAATAATATTTGACTTCCCTGTTTTAAGGAGAGGCAGTCTAAAAATAGACTTCGACCTCTTTGACCTCAAAAATAGATTCTCATCTATTTTTACCAACATGACACATACTAAGAATCTCAAACTGGAATCCCCGAACCATGCTCCATATGTCTAAAAATAGACATAGTCTAAAAATAGATTTTGCGCCAGAATTTTCCTGCGGGCCCACTTGGTGAAGGCGACTTCATTTCACCAAGCTCCATCATCTTGCTACATTTTCAACAGCAGATAAAACAAGAGAGGTCAACAGATTAGAAAATTTGGTCAACAAATTGGAGAAGGATCTCACATTGGAGAAGCCTTTAAAGGAAATAAATGAAATTATTTGGGACAACATCATCCAGTCGATAAAAGATGTCTGGCCCTCAATTCAAATAATGTATGAACAAAATGATTTAGTCAAATTAGCTCTGGAAGAAGTCCTAAAAGCAAGAGAAGAATAGGGAAACATGCCTGATCCGTTTTTTAAATTCTCAGAATAAGCATCAACTTGAAGAACTTGGCATTCAAGACAGGACAGGAACAATTTTGGAAATAAAAAGAGTTTTTACGAAAAGAACTCTGATGCAGAATCTAAAACGAAGATGCTCTGATATGCAAGAAGAAATCACTGCCTTCATAAAAAGATTTGATATTTTGTTGAATAAAGGATTTCCTAGTCCTTTAGTTTCAGAGGATAAATTGATGGACCTTGAAAGTTATGTTGAGAAATTGGACAAGCATGCTGAAAATCAGGCCTGTTCCTCAACTAGTTCATCATCAGTAGCATTGCCTACAGGAAAAAATCTTCATGATAGATTGGAAAATCTGTTTTATCTCGAGCATGAAGTAAAGCATTTTTTCCCAATTCAACCTACTTTCTTTAGGTATACAGAGATTGATGACACTCTCAGAAAGATGCAAAGAACCAGAATACTGGAATATAAATGGTGGGAAGAAATGTTAGAACTTTTGTAAAAAGTTATCCTTACATGATTTTTTGATTATGTACTACAGTAAGTCATGATAAAGAAGGATAAAAGGATAAATAGAGGTTAAAGAGTATCAGTAAAACGGATCAGCCAACACAAAATTACTAAAGAGGACAGCAACTTGCCAAATCATAGGGCCTGCATCCAGCACATTCTCAAAAGAAGGAAACAGCACAACATCAGTTATCATTTCTCTTATCTACGAGACCATCTGTCTCTAGTTTGTTGTAATATACTTATGAGTCATCCTAGATTATATCTCAATCTGTTATGATAATTTTTTTATAGCTTTTTGTATAAATACTCCCTCAATCGGAGTATTGTAAGGAGAGGAATTTCTTAGACTTTGCTGTAACATTGACTATTTTGGAATAAAGTGCTATTGGAGAAATTTTGTGTGGCAAGCTGGATGAGGAATTGATGCGAAATATTTTTTATAGGATTCTTGTGTCAGACTACGGATCAATAATTCATATATCTCTTATGTTTTTAAGTCTTTCTATTTGTTTATTATATCATCTATGTTTCATTTCCGAATAATTAACGAAAAGGAATAAATCAGAAAGTGCTTGAGTGTAATCTGATTTTAATCGTTGTTATTCTAAATGTTTTCTTCTGAACTGGTTTAAACAGTGAATTCTTAATTGCTCCTGTTTTTCTAGTTTAAGCATTTTGATTATTTAGTAAAGAATACTTAATTGCTCTTTATTAATAATCACTCAATTTACCTCTTTCGAATGTGTTGAAGGATTCTTAATTTCCCTTCATCCATTTGAGTTCATCCCATTCACTTTAAATCTATAATTGTTCCCTGTTTGATTACCTTGCCCTGTGAAACCATCTTTTGTTAAGAAACTTGATCCAGTTAAGCTATCCTTTTCAACTCCATTAGCCCAATGGCATAAATTACTCAATCATACCCTCAGCTTTTGAATTCCATCACCCAAACTCAATCAAAACCCTCAGACTTCATAACTAGCCTAATATCTTCTAAAACAAAGCTAAATTCTACAGAGAGAGCCCTCTTTGGGTACAGATTGGCTAGATTTTGTACCTAAAAGTTGGTTTGTGGTTACCTCAGACCCCTTTCCTCTTCCCAACAACTTCAAGGAAAATCTGAGTGATAACAGAAGTGACCTCTTTTGGAGCGTCTGGATAGAAGATTTCAGCAAGCATTGGACTTGAGGTAGGGGCATGTCTTCATTTTTGCAATGCAAAGAAAAAGGCTCAACTCAGAATTAAAAGTCAATTAGGTCCCTTTGTCTGTAACTCTAGAGATGCTGGGAAGGAAGCTGAAAGAATTTTAGAAGACTATCTCAAATTAAAAAAAAATTTCTATTGGGTACCTTATGACCCAAACAACTTTATTTGTGATAGAAGAATGAAAAAAAAATTATCACCATACATTCATCAAAGAATCCCAGAAATTGAACAGTATGCCAATATGGATGAATGGATGGAAGGGACATTGATAGAGCAAGATACTGAGTAGGTCAATGTTGAAAATGTAATAAAAGACCTTGAAAAAATACTTGACCTAGACTCTTTTGGACAGGTACAGATACCAGGTATCGGTTCTTCTTCTGCTGGGACTTTTCAAAAAAATTTACAGGAAATCAGTGCATTGGCTATGGTAGCATCTAAAGGAAAAGAGAGAGAGGCTGATATACAAGTTACAGAGAAATTTACAATGACAGAACAACCTGAAACTTATAAAGAATAGGGTCAAGTACATATTGCTCCTACTCAGACCAATGTGGTAGAAATGTCAATTTTACAAACTCCTCTTAATGTAGAAAAGGGTAAAAAGAGAGATTTTGAAGCAGCTACTCCTGTCAGTGGATATTATGAATAGCCTGATGTTAAAAGAAAAAAATTGAATCCTCTTCCAGAAGTGGAATCTGTACACGAAATCCTTGATAGTCAGACGCAAAAAGAATTGGGTAGTCAGCAAACATGTACAATCAGTGCGACATCCCCTACTTTACAGAGAAAAGAGCTGCAAAGGCAGAAAAGTGCAGAAGTATCATCTTTCAAACCACCTATTGGGGTTCCCATGTTTTGGCCAGATTGGAAAGACCAAAAGATGAGACAACATCAAACCACTTTGGGGCCCTAGGATCTAGCCCTCTTAGACCCGGAGAGGGATCTCTCCAAATAGAGTAAATAATGATGTATCTTTGAAGCTCAAAATGGGATGATAGGCTAGGTATGAAGCACAAAGGGGGGTTTAAAATGATTTGGTTGGCTGGTTGCTGGGTTGGTCATGAGGTCATAGACTGAGAAAGTGATGGGAGAAAAGGAAGAAAACAACAGGATGTTTCAGCAAAGAGGATAGGTCAAGAGAGTGCCATCCATTGGGCTATGGAGTCATGAAAGGGAATTACTTGCAACAACTATCAGTGAAAGAAGGAAAGCAACCTAATTTCTGTCTATAGATCAAGTTAGAGGTCATTTAACTCTAGACCTGCTTGGACATACTCATAGGAAAATCTCAAAGGAGGAACAAAGGGGCAGCTTATAGATCGGACCAGAGGTCATTTAACTCTAGGTCAGCTTTATCATGCTCCAAGGGAAAATAGAGATAAGTTTAACAGAGAGATCTTAGAAAGGCCAGCTAGTCGCACAAGGATCCTAGTGGACAGGGCTAACTCTAATCCCCAGTGTTCCCAAATCTTCCAGCTTAAACCCAACAAGAACATCTAAGAACAGATTCATTTAATTCATACATCAGCTAGTGGGCAATGACATCAACTACACTGGTTAAATTAACTGAAATCAACCCTTAGATAACACATTTAGCAGAAAACATTGAAGGCAAGGAGAGCAGAGACATAGGGCACCTAACAAGGGTAAATCATATGCCATATTTCTGATGGAAACCCAGAAGAACAATGAACAACATGGAAATGTAACAAACAGAGTTAGGAAAACATCACCAATAGTAATAGACCAGGATCATGTGAAATGTGCTTTGATTAATTGATGCAAAACCAGTCATATACAATGAGGTCAATGGCTGTTACAATCCAAACTTCTCCTCCCAGCCTACTAAAATACAAACTATTCATCTACTTTCTCCCAAACTGTTCTAACAGTCAAAACTGAATCCCTCTAACTACAACAATAGCAGCCGAACAACAACCTTTACAATTTGTTCTCTGGAATTCTTATAGGAGAAGAGAAACAATAAAGAGTAGATGACATTTAATTTGTTTCATTAAGACAGAATGGCGGAAGCATTCATGCCTGTACTGCTTAATGGCTCTGCAGCGCTGTGCATACCCTGTAGTCTGCTTCGGGAGTATTTGTCAGGTCAAGATTGACCTCGGATATTTCTTTGGAGTCCTTCCTAGCTATTTGGAGCTCTGCGCTAGCCTTTTGGAATAAATGCACTGGGTGAAAATTCCGCAAGGTCTCCGTGCTTTATAATGGTGGTCTTGACAGTCTTTAAGAAGTTTCTGTCAGTGAAATACATTTAAGGGCTCGAGGAGGCGTGGAGACTTCTGTAGGAAGGTGTCCATCTTGGAGAAACAGTGCTCTGTTGACATTAAACACAGATATGGCTCGTTTCGTGTGCATTTGGTCTTCATACTGCGCTCTCATCCTTTGATCACGGGATTAAGTGTTAACTCTTCAATTAATAGTTCTGGTCCCTTCTAATCCATCTCTGTTGTTTCATTTGGCAGCTGTAATGGCCTCTCTGTGACCCCTGCACAATGAAATAAAATTGTCACAAAACCTGGGCAGTGGTGGAGAAATGCTGCGGAGGCCGGAGGAATGGTGGCGGAGATGATATACGTAGGTAGAAAACCAATCGAAATTACTGCAGAATGATGGATAAGAGAGCCAGTGAAATTTTGGTGAAAGGGCCGCAGACCGTCCGATCGAAGGAACAGACAAAGATCAACGGTCAGGATCAACTGATGGAGGGGTTAATACGCAATTAGGCAGAGGAAAAAGGCCTTCGGTGAAAAACGCGAAAGTACAAGGTTTGGCCTTATTACAAAGAAAATAATGGAAGTGAAATAAATAGGGCTTGATGTGGGACCCAGCCGTGGCGGGGGGCGATTAGCTTTGGACCATTTATCTCAGGAGGAGATCAACGACGGAGGCTAAAAGATGAGGTAAACAGAGGGCTCCGATGAAGAAAATTGATGGAGGGCACGATGCGATATGGGCTGCTGATCTCGGATAAATGGACGGCTATGATTTGATCGAGAAATCGCAATCGGGGAGAGATAATGGACTGGCGCGGTGAAAGTTCCGATTGCAATCGGAAGTGGGAGCGTGATTGAGTGCTAGCCGTTGGATCCAGGGACCAGATCAACGGCCCACATTCAATCGGAGGGAGATGAAGAGGGGCGGCAGGGCGCGTAGCAATTAGCGCTGGATCATTGGATCATATCATGGATCGACGATGGAGACTGTGATCGAGAGATCACAATTGCAGAGGGCAGTGGGTGGTGCGTTATAAACTTGCGATTGTGATTGGTGAGAGAAAGCGCGGGCCGTTGGATCAACTGGGGGAATAGACGGTGGAGATTAAGTCGGAAGATCGCAATTGGGGGGTACATGGGTGACACATTATCAAAGTTCCGATTGCGATTGGGCAGGGAGTGCGATTAGCGCTCGACCGTCGGATCGGAATAGTAGATCAACGGTTCGGATCACCTCACGGGTCTTCATAACAAAACACAATCGCATTGGATTTTTTTGCATTTAACAAAGGAATGCGCCGGTTTGCAAGCTGTGATTGTGATTAGCGCCTGGGGCTTAAGCACTTGGTCCTGGGCACGGGCATATGGGGAAGTGGTTTGCAGGGCTGACGAAAAAGGGGCTAGGCCTTATTATAAGGTGGATAATGGGTTTTTTGCCCATTTTAATGCAATTTGAGGCTAGGGAAGGGTAACGATAGGGGAAAAAGGGGAAAATTGACCCAACAAAAGGTGTAGGTATGTTTTAAAGGGAATTTGGGTATGGTTTAGAGGGTTAATGGGGTAGAAGGAGAGGAATTAAAGAGAAGAAAACAAAGGTTTAGAGGGAATGAAATAATAGGGAAAGGAGGCCTTTTGGGCATTTCTTCACAAACAGAGAGGCTTTATAATGGGAATCAGTAGAGGGGATTTTATCAAAGGACCAAAGGCACAAGGAGGCTTCAAGGATGATGTGTTTTCAGGGGAAATGCATTCCTTGAAGGCTCAAAAACATTTTAGCCCCATGTTTTCTTGTCAAAAAATTTATGGGGGGCTAACAGTGGCTCCACATGGGGATGGATTCTTCTTGAAGGAGTCAAGAATCCAGAGAATGATCTTTGGTGTAGGCCAGATTCCTGCTGCTTGGAACATCCATTTCTTTCTTTAGATCAGCTGCCATAAATCATGAAGACATCATATCAGCAGTAAACATTCTCCCAAACAACTACCTACCCACACTATAGTCCTAACATTTTTTCTGGGTGCATTTGGACTTGCAGAGCCTTTACATCATCAATTTTTACAAACAGAAAAATAAACCTATTCTACTTCTACCCTTATTACTCCATGAGACCAGATTAAACTGTTGGTCTCATAGTTTCTCTACCTACACTACTATCTGCTAGAATTAGACTGTCTAGCAGATTTCTTCTCTACATTCTAAGACAGAAATTGAAAACAGTCAAGCCAGGATTAGACTGTCTGGCTTGCTAGACTTTGCATAAATTAAAAACAACTAATCTACATGCTCACAGACTGAGATTTATTGAGCTTTTCCTACCTACCCTACTCTAACTATAATATTAACAAGTCTAGCTTATAAACATTGTCTTCCAATGTAACCAGTCCATCAAGTGATCCCATGACTGGTCTTTCTTGCTCAACTCCTTGAGCAGGCTGGATAGGCAGGGCAGCTCCCACTCTTTTTGTTCAATAACAACAGCTTTGAAAAATTTTCTTTCTGTTTGCAACATGCTGCTCAACAAGACCTTGGATCCTTCTTCAAATGTTTGCAGGAAATGTACGTAAGGATCATGAAATGATACCTAGTTATGAATATCTGGCAGACAGGCTTCAAATAGGATTTCCTCTTCTTCCACTAGATTAAGAACGAGACTATCTTGAGAAAGAGAATCTCCCTCATCTTCTTCATTTTCTGAACTGGAGGACTCATCATATATTGCAGCTGAGTCCTCTTGGAGCTCTAATATGTTCTGCTCTGATGTGCTGAGCTCCGTGAAAAGGTCTATGTATTCTTGAGCAGTGGTTTGTTCCATTGCTTCCTCTTTTTCAAGAGAAGGCTCGTTATTTTCATCTTGCCTAAGAATCTCTTCTTTTCTCTCCTCCTCATCTTCTGGAAGGAAGGACTGCTGGCCACCTATCGCATGACACTCATCACTGATGTTTTCATAACTTTCCCCATCAGTGTCATAGATAGGCTGACTGGGTTCACTGTTCCTCTGGAGTTGCTGGCCCTGGCTTTCCTCCCATCGGTCTACTGATGATGGTTCTGTAGGCTCAGTTTCTCTCTGGAAGCAATCATCATCAAATAGATCATAACTAGGAAAGTCATAATCGTAAGCAATGTCACCAATCAAACCTGACGGATTCTCAGCAGGTATTTCTTCGTCCTGATCCACAGAGGAGTCTTCTGGATCTGTATCATCAAACTCATAAGATGAATGGGAAAGAGTGTGCATTCTATAAAATATTTCTGAGGTGGAATGCTGATTTAATATATGATCGATCTCTTCTTCTGTCAAAAGAGGGGTTTCCCTCTCATCATGAACAGCAGAACAACAATCCTCTTTCTCTTGTATCAACTGATTTGGATGTTGGATGTCTTCTTGAACGTCTTCTAGAATATCTTCAATTGTGCTTGCAGGGAAATCTTGAGGATCTTCTGATGTTTCTTGATCTCTTTCTGATTTAGACCAATCCTCATGGACCTGATGATACTCAGTTAGACTACAGGGCTCATGAATGGTTTCTTCTTCCACACCAGATTCTACATCTTCTATGTGGTCTCTTGTTTCCTCAAAGCAACATTCCCTATTAGCTTTTTCTATTCGGTCCTGATATTCTCTGGTCAGCGTAACACAAGATACAAGTAAGAAATTAGGCAGTTCCTAATCACTTTCCTCTTCTTCTTCTATAGGTTCTTGAGCATCATACATGTCTTGCTCATCTTCTAGGTCTTGAGTTTTTTCTTGTTTTGGAAGAGGCATGGGCTATTCTAAATAGTCATCATTTGCATTCAGACTAGCCATGAACATCTCCAACACTTTACCAAACTTTTTTGTTAATTCATATAATTGATCTTCCAAAGCATCATACTTTGGATCCCTGTCCATGTTTGGATTCATGCTTATGCAAAGAAGGCTACTGCTTCTTCTCAACCAGTTCAGAGTCTTCTACCAGTGGAGTCATTCGGTCTTTTGGGAGTTATGGAGTGTGGAGTCGCCAAGTGGATGTACATGAATGTTTGAATTAGGGTGATGTCCACTATCAACAATTAAATGCCAATATAACTAGAGATTTTGTGTCTTTTGAGTGCCTAAGAGTGTTTAAGGTGAAATGCACTCAAGGTCCCTAGCGGAGTTGCCATTATGTTGGGGTTCCCATGTTTTGGCCAGATTGGAAACACCAAAAGATGAGATAACATCAAACCACTTTGGGGCCCTAGGATCTAGCCCTCCTGGACCTAGAGAGGGATCTCTCCAAATAGAGTAAAGAATGATGTATCTTTGAAGCTCAAAATGGGATGTTAGGCTAGGTATGAAGCACAAAGGGGGGTTTAAAATGATTTGGTTGGCTGGTTGCTGGGTTGGTCATGAGATCATAGACTGAGAAAGTGATGGGAGAAAAGGAAGAAAACAACAGGATGTTTCAGCAAAGAGGATAGGTCAAGAGAGTGCCATCCATTGGGCTATGGAGTCATGAAAGGGAATTACTTGCAACAACTAGCCAAAGCTTTCAGAGGGCAAGTCGTCTAATACTAAAGGATATTTTTAGATTAGTTGGTGGGATGGAACATTAAGGATTGAAAGTGAAAGAAGGAAAGCAACCTAATTTTTGTCCATAGATCAGGTCAGAGGTCATTTAACTCCAGACCTGCTTGGACATACTCATAGGAAACTCTCAAAGGAGGGATAAAGGGGCAGCTTATAGATCGGACCAGAGGTCATTTAACTCTAGGTTAGCTTTAGCATGCTCCAAGGGAAAACATAGATAAGTTTAACAGAGAGATCTTAGAAAGGCCAGATAGTCGCACAAGGATCCTAGTGGACAGGGCTAACTCTAATCTCCAGTGTTCCCAAATCTTCCAGCTTAAACCTAACAAGAACATCTAAGAACAGATTCATTTAATTCATACATCAGCTAGCAGGCAATGACATCCACTACACTGGTTAAATTAACTGAAATCAACCCTTAGATAACACATTTAGCAGAAAACATTGAAGGCAAGGAGAGCAGAGACATAGGGTACCTAAGAAGGGTAAATCCTATGCCATATTTCTAATGCAAGCTGAGAAGAACAATGAACAACATGAAAATGTAATAAACAGTGTTAGAAAAACATCACCAATAGTAATAGACCAGGATCCTGTGAAATGTGCTTTGATTAATTGATGCAAAACCAGTCACATACACTGAGCTCAATGGTTGTTACAATCCAAACTTCTGCTCCCAGCCTACTAAAATACAAACTACTCAGCTACTTTCTCCCAAACTGTTCTAACAGTCAAAACTGAATCCCTCTAACTACAATGGCAGCAGCCAAACAACAACCTTTACAATTTGTTCTCCGGAATTCTTATAGGAGAAGAGAAACAACAAGGAGTAGTTGACATTTAATTTGTTTCAATAAGACAGAATGGCGGAAGCATTCACGCCCATACTACTTAATGGCTCTGCAGCGTTGTGCGTACCCTGTAGTCTGCTTCAAGAGTCTTTGTCAGGTCAAGATTGACCTTAAATATTTCTTTGGAGTCCTTCCTGGCTGTTTGGAGCTCTGCGCTAGCCTTCTGGAATAAATGCACTGGGTGAAAAGTCTGCAAGGTCTCCATGCTTCATAATGGTGGTCCTGACAGTCTTTAAGAAGTTTCTGTCAGTGAAATACATTTAAGGGCTCGAGGAGGCATGGAGACTTCTGTAGGAAGGTGTACATCTTGGAGAAACAGTGCTCTGCTGACATTAAACACAGATATGGCTTGTTTCGTGTGCATTTGGTCTTCATACTACGCTCTCATCCTTTGATCACGGGATTAAGTGTTAACTCTTCAATTAACAGGTCTGGTCCCTTCTAATCCATCTCTGTTGTTTCGTTTGGTGGTTGTAATGGCCTCTCTGTGACCCCTGCACAATGGAATAAACTTGTCACAAAACTCGGGCAGTGGTGGAGAAATACTGCGGAGGCCAGAGGAATGGTGGCGAAGATGATATACTAAGGCGGAAAACCAATGGAAATTACTGCATAATGATGGAGAAGAGAGCCAGTGAAAGTTTGGTGAAAGGGCCACAGACCATACGATCAGAGGAACAGATGAAGATCAATGGTCGGGATCAACTGATGGAGGGGTTAATATGAAATTAGGCGGAGGAAAAAGGCCATCAGTGCAAAACGCGAAAGTATAAGGTTTGGCCTTATTACAAAGAAAATAATGGAAGTGAAATAAATGGGGCTTGATGTGGGACCCGGCCGTGGCGGGGGGCGATTAGCTTTGGACCGTTGATCTCAGGAGGAGATCGACGACGGAGGCTAAAAGATGAGGAAAACAAAGGGCTCCGATGAAGAAAATTTATGGAGGGTGCGATGCGATATGGGCCGTTGATCTTGGATAAACGGACGGCTATGATTTTATCAGGGAATCACAATCGGGGAGAGACAATGGAGTGGCGTGGTGAAAGTTCCGATTGTGATCGGAAGTGGGAGCGCGATTGAGCATTGGCCGTTGGATCCGGGGACCAGATCAATGGCCCACATTCAATTGCAGGGAGATGAAGAGGGGCGGCGGGGCGCTCAGTGATTAGCGTTGGATCGTTGGATCATATCATGGATTGACGGCGGAGACTGTGATCAGGAGATCGAAATCGCAGAGGGTAGTGGGTGGTGCATTATAAACTTGCGATTGCGATTGGTGTGGGAAAGTACGAGCCGTTGGATCAACCGGGGGAATAGACGGTGGAGATTAAGTCGGAAGATCGCAATCGGGGGGTACAAGGGTGACACATTATAAAATTTCTGATTGCGATTGGGCAGGGAGTGCGATTAGCGCTCGACCGTCGGATCAGAATAGCATATCAACGGTGTGTATCACCTCACAGGTCTTCATAACAAAACACAATCGCATCGGATTTTTTTGCATTTAACAAAGGAATGCGCCGGTCTGCAAGCTGCGATTGCGATTAGCGCCCGGGGCTTAAGCGCTTGGTCCTGGGTGCGGGCATATGGGGAAGTGGTTTGCGGGGCTGACGGAAAAGGGGCTAGGCCCTATTATAAGGTGGATAATGGGTTTTTTACCCATTTTAATGCAATTTGAGGTTAGGGAAGGGTAACGATAGGGGAAAAAGGGGAAAATTGACCCAACAAGGGGTGTAGGTATGATTTAAAGGGAATTTGGGTATAGTTTAGAGGGTTAATGGGGGAGAAGGAGAGGAATTAAAGGGAAGAAAATAGAGGTTTAGAGGGAATGAAATAAGAGGGAAATGAGGCATTTTGGGCATTTCTTCACAAACAGAGAGGCTTTATAATGGGAATCAGCAGAGGGGATTTTATCAAAGGACCAAAGGCACAAGGCGGCTTCAAGGATGATGTGTTTTCAGGGGAAATGCATTCCTTGAAGGCTCAAAAACATTTTAGCCCCCTGTTTTCTTGTCAAAAAATTTATGGGGGGCTAACACCACCAATGAAAGATGTCTAGGACATTAAAAGAACATTCATAAATATAAAGGCCAGAAATGATCCAATCAGACTTCAAGTTTACAGTCAATATTTGAAGATGGCTCCTAAGAATCAACAAAGATTGATGTCAGCCTATGACATTCAACAGGGTAAAATGGTAATGAGTCACTTCAAACCCAAAGTGTAGCAACCTCAAACAGCTGCAGATTATATCATAACTAATTTTGAATTCATAGCAAAGGATATTCATCCTTTGGATCAAATTGAGCTGCATAAACAGACAGGTGAAATGATTTATTCTACTCTAACAGATAAATCAATGATGACCCAGAAATTGCAGGATTCTTTGGAGAATACTAATGCTCAACTAAATCTTGAAAAAGCTTCTTCTCAGGCTAAGGACAACAGGATAGAGACTTTGGAGGAAATAATTATTGGATTGGGTCATAATCCCAAGGATGTCAAGGGTATAGAAGCTTTGATCAAGAAAAAAGATGATGATATTGCAGCCTTGAGAAAACAACTGATGTTACCAGCCTCAAGACATCCACAGACTGCAGAAATCATATAGCAAAATTCTGAAGAAGAATTGATGGATTTTCTCTTGAAACTGAATGAACAACTTAATGAAACTGAAAAAGAGCTTGAAAAGGCATTGAAAGATAAGCAGACTAATACTCCAACATCTACAACTGAAGTGATTACAGGTACTACAACAATAGGTCAGCCAACAGAATTATCACAGGGTAATATTTCCAATTTAAGTACCGAAGAGTTAATAAATTCAATGGAGGAATTGAAACTCCAAGTGATAGAACTTCAAAGAACAAAGGTACAATTCACCACTTTAGAACAAAAATATGATCTCTCGAAGACAAATGTTGCAGATAAAACAAGAGAGGTCAACAGATTAGAAAAGTTGGTCAAAAAATTGGAGAAGGATCTCACATTGGATAAGCCTTTAAAGGAAATAAATGAAATTCTTTGGGACAACATCATCCAGTCAATAAAAGATGTCTGGCCCTCAATTCAAATAATGTATGAACAGAATGATTTAGTCAAATTGGCTCTAGAAGAAGTCCTAAAAGAAAGAGAAGAATTGGGAAACGTGCCTGAAGAAGCCAAGGAACTTATCCGTTTTTTAAATACTAAGAACAAGCATCAACTTGAAGAACTTGGCATTCAAGACAGCACAGGAACAATTTTGGAAATAAAAAGAGTTTTTACCAAAAGAACTCTGATGCAGAATCTAGAATGAAGATGCTCTGATATGCAAGAAGAAATCACTGCCTTCATAAACAGATTTGATATTTTGCTGAATAAAGGATTGCCCAGTCCTTTAGTTTCAGAGGATAAATTGATGGAACTTGAAAGATATGTTGAGAAATTGGACAAGCACGCTGACAATCAGGCCAGCTCCTCAAGTAGTTCATCATTAGCAGCATTGCCTACAGGAAAAAATCTCAATGATAGATTGGAAAATATATTTTATCTCGAGCATGAAGTAAAGCATTTGTTCCCAATTCAACCTACTTTCTTTAGGTATACAGAGACTGATGAAACTCTCAGAAAGCTGCAAAGAACCAGAATACCGGAAGATAAATGGTGGGAAGAAATGTTAGAACTTTTGTAAAAAATTATCCTTACATGAATTTTTGATTATGTACTACAGTAAGTCATGATAAACAAGGATAAAAGGATAAATAGAGGTTAAAGAGTATCAGTAAAACGGAGCAGCCATCACAGAATTACTAAAGAGGATAACAACAAGCCAAATCATAGGGCCTGCATCCAACACATTCTCAAAATAAGGAAACAGCACAACATCAGTTATCATTTCTCTTATCTACGAGACCATCTGTCTCTAGTTTGTTGTAATATACTTATGAGTCATCCTAGATTATATATCAATCTGTTATGAGATATTTTTTATAACTTTTTGTATAAATATTCCCTCAATCAGAGTATTGTAAGGGGGGGATTTCTTAGACTTTGCTGTAACATTGAAAATTTTGGAATAAAGTGCTATTGGAGAAATTTTGTGTGGCAAGCTGGATGAGGAATTGATGCGAAATACTTTTTACAGGATTCTTGTGTCAGACTACGGATCAATAAGTCATCTATCTCTTATGTTTTGAAGTCTTTATATTTGTTTATATATCATCTGTGTTTCATTTCCGAATAATTAACGAAAATGAATAAATCAGAAAGTGCTTAAGTGTAATCTAATTTTAATCATTGTTATTCTAAATGTTTTCTTCTGAACTGGTTTAAATAGTGAATTCTTAATTGCTCCTGCTTTTCTAGTTTAAGAATTTTGATTATTTAGTAAAGAATACTTAATTTCTCTTTATTAATAATCACTCAATTTCACTCTTTCGAATGTGTTGAAGGATTCTTAATTTCCCTTCATCCATTTGAGTTAATCCCATTCACTTTAAATCTATAATTGTTCCCTGTTTGATTACCTTGCTCTGTGAAACCATCTTTTGTTAAGAAACTTGATCTAGTTAAGCTATCCTTTTCGACTCCATTAGCCCAATGGCTTAAATTACTCAATCTTACCCTAAGCTTTTGAATTCCATCACCCAAACTCAATCAAAACCCTTGAACTTTATAACTAGCCTAATATCTTCTAAAACAAAGCTAAATTCTACAGAGAGAGCCCTCTCTGGGTACAGATTGGCTAGATTTTGTACCTAAAAGTTGGTTTGTGGTTACCTCAGACCCCTTTCCTCTTCCCAACAACTTCAAGGAAAATCTGAGTGATAACATAGTGGCGACTCCACTGGGGAATCTGAATAATTTATTGTTACTATTGTTTACTTTATAAACTACAGACAGAGTCTGAAGTTAGCCAGGTAGCCTTTGAACTGCTTTTGCTCTGCAATTGCATAGTAAATAAATGCTACTTCAGTCTATCTCCGGTCTAGTTTATGAACTGAACTTTGGTTTCAAACATTTGATCAGTTCCTCTAGTCAAATAAATCTTTAAGAAAATTTAAATCAAATATCTGAAACTTCTTAAAGAGATTGTTGAATTTGTATTGTTCATTCCATTTAAACCAAAAAACCAAAATATATATATATATATATATCACCTAGAAAACTGGCTTCAGAAAGGACTCGTTACACTAGGGCTAATCCTGATCCAAATCCACCACCTGTGTTTGAAAATCCAAATTTGATTCCCAGAATTCTTAGGAGACAAGATAGTCAAGAAAGCTCTGGTAGTTCTCGACCTCTCTATAGATCAATATCCTGTCCTATGAAGTGGATTTATCTTGAGAACGAACCTTTTGACGAGCAGTTTGAAACATCTCTATTTGTAAATTTTTCTGAATTTGAGTTGTCCAATTTGGTTTCAGACCCAGTATTCCTTGAATATTTACAATTTGAATTTGTTACTTCACATCTTGATAAACATTTGCGAAATTCCATACAATTTGAGTTTACCTCTGAAGGAACTTCAAATATTTTCGTGATCACTTCAGCTTCTCCAAGTTCATCAACATTTCCTCAAACATCTCAACCTCAAACTACCCCTTCTACTCCTCCACCCACCACTCATAGACCAACCTCACCTGTTATTTCATCGCTACCTCCTACAATGGCAAATATATATGCTCCTTTGGTATTACCAGCCAATCTAGGGGCTATGCCCCAAGATTACCAAAGTAAAATCACTCCTTTTGATGGATCTGGTACCTACACTCCACAACAGCATACTAAAAAGATGACCAATTATTTTGAAATTTATGAAATAGATGCCGATGATGTAAGAATGAGAATATTTGTCCAAAGTATTACTGGAGAAGTCAGAACCTAGTTTAGAGCCCTTCCTGCAAACAATGTTACTAACTTACAAGCTCTTTATAGATCATTTTTAAACAGATGGGAAAAGAAGAAATATCCTCTTCAAATCTTATCAGACTTTGGAAAACTAAAGAGAGGAACAAATGAGACTATGCAAGATTACGTCACCAGGTTTAATGAGGCTTACAATGCTATTCCCCAAAATCTTAGACCTCCTCCAGATTTAGTATTAATCAAATTCCCTGATGGATTTGATTCTGATATGGCGTATCAGCTTAGGAAAGAGCTCCTCAAACCTTAGAAGAAATGCAAAGTATAGTTTTTAGTGTTGAAGCCAACCTGATAGAGAAACGGGCTAGAGCCAGAGTTGAAAGGAGAATACCTTTAAACGAAGAACCCACAGATTTTGAAAAGAAACTGGATGCAATTATCAAAGGAATGGAAAGGCTAGGAGACAGAGTAGAAAAAATTGAAAATAAATCTCCTTGGGATGGTCAACCAAACAATACTGTGAGAAATTCGAATTTCATAAGGAACCAAAATCAAAACATTGGAAAAACTGGTCCTGACCAAAATATTAGGCCCCCATTCCAGGAAAATTATATTGAAGCCTCAACTTCTGAGGAACCAACTGAAGATGCTCAAATAAACAATTTTACTGAACGAGAGAATGAACCAGAAGTTTTCTTGACCCAAGAGGGTCAAGAAGCTCATATTCTTAATCAGTTTCAAACCCATTCAGGAGAATCATTTGATTTTAAGGAAGGATATGATACAACCATTTGCGAAGTTCACAAGCAATATAATTTGAGGAGCATAAGAATTGATGTCCCTGAAACAAGTAAACAGAAAGCTACAAAACAACCCCTCAAAGGTAAAACCAATACTACCCCTGTACATATTCTTTCTAGATAAGATCCTAATCCCACCAACCCAATAATTGAAGATGTATTCGATACTCAACTGAATAAAAGACAACTTTCCAATACTCTTACTCCTAAAGGAAATGTAGAGGAACCTCTAGAAGTTTATTTGGAAACAACTTCAGTACACAACCCCACTCCTGAAAAAGAGAAAAATACCGAAAACACAGAAGAAAAAGAGAATCCAACTGTTCGAAATACAAGAACTCAAACTGAAAAACCTTTTACTCTGGAAGCTGAAGTAAGCAAATTAAAAATAGTTGTTCCATTGTCTGAATTAGCTAAACATGATGTCTACCGAAGTCAAATCAATAGATCACTTAATATTACTGGAAGTGATGACTCAGTAAATGTTTTTGATGATCAACCTAGATTATTATTTGGCCCTGAAGTAAATGGAAAACCAGGAAGTGGAGGAACTCCTCCATTCTATGTGAGTTTAAATATACATGATAAAATACTTCATAATGCCATGCTTGATTCTGGGGCATATCACAATCTAATGCCCAAGGCTGTAATGGAGAGATTAAACTTAGACATCACCAGACCATCCAAAGATCTTTTTTCTTTTGATTCAAATCAGGTGAGCTTTTTAGGATTAATCAAATAATTGTGTGTTTCATTGGTTCAATACCCCGCAAAAACAATTTTGATGGATATAGTAGTAGCAGATATTCCTCCAAAATATGGTATGCTATTGTCCAGATCTTGGGGTGCAAAAATTGGAGGATCTCTTCAATTATACATGTCATATGCTACTATTTCAGTGTTCGGCCAACCTAAGAGACTATACAGAGAAACTTTAGTGAAATATGTAGTTAGTAGTCAGGAGAAACCTGAAAATTTCCCCATCTACTCAGTACACTCTGATATGGACTCATTTATTATTTATAATGCTGAATATGATCTTCCCAATGAATTAGAAGATCCAACAACAGAACCAAAAGAAATTTCAAATAAATCTAGTGTTCAAATCCAGGAAATCTCTGACGAAAAAGAAACATCAGAAACCCAAGAAAAACCAGAAGAAAGTAAAAAAATGGATCTCACTGTTAAGAAAGTTCCTGAAACGTCTGATACCAATTATGAACATGAAATTCTTTGGAATTTAGAATTTGATGGCTCAGTTAATAAGTTAGGAGCAGGAGCTGGAGTTTGGGTGCATAACCTTGAAAATGATCATGCTGAAGGCCATGCCTACAGATTAAACTTTAAATGCACTAATAATATGGCAGAATATGAAGCTCTTTTGTTAGGGCTGAAACTTGTCAAAAGATTAGGGGCAATTAGAGTATCTGTTATAGGAGATTATGATTTAATCATTCAAAAAATCAAAGGTCACTTTTTGACAAACAATCCTAGACTGAGAGAATATAAAGGAACAATTGTAGAGATTCTAAATACCTTTTTGTAGACTTAGCTTGCTAAAATCCCAAGAAAACAAAATTTGCATGCTCATAGTCTTGCAATGTTTGCTAGCACTTGTAAATTACCATTTGAACCTAATCATCAATTCACAACTGAGATTAGACATAGACCAGCTATACCAGACAATTTTAAGAATTGGCAAGTGTTTGCAAATGATAATAAGATTAACAATTTTCTAACTCTAGAGAATGAATTTTCTAACAGTAACATAGATGAAGATACAATCATTGAATCTGATTAAATAAATGAACAAGAAACTGACATTTCAGAAGAAAGTGCAATTCAAATGCTTCATCCAACAAAGTTCACCAAAAAAGAAATGTAGGACCTTAAAAAAATGGAGGTTGATGAGATTATAGAAGATGAATCTGAAATCATTAATTTGAAAGATAATCATTTGCCTAAAGGATTAAGTCCTTTGGAATATCTTTTCGACTCTAATGATATTCCAAAGAAACCCAAAATGGAACCATTGAAAGCTGATATTGAGGAATATAATATGGGGACTAAAGAAAATCATAAAATAATAAAGTTATCTAAATCTTTGCCTCCTGATAAAAAACCAAAATATGTTGAACTAATAAGAGAATTCCAGGATGTCTTTGCCTGGAGTTATGAAGACTTGAAATCATATGATACCTCTATAATTCAACATACAATACCTTTGAAAGAAAATCAGAAAACATTTAAGCAGAAACTTAGAAGAATCAACCATGTACTGTTGCCTTTAATTGAAAAAGAAATCAAACGAATGTATGAAGCAGGGATAATTGCTCCTATTAGATTTTCAGAGTGGGTGTCTAACTTAGTCCCTACTAGGAAGAAAACTAGAGAGATCAGATTATGTGTTGATTTAAGAAATTTTAATAAGGTTTCTTTGAAGGATAATTACCCTTTGCCCAAAATGGATCACATTTTACAAAGGGTAGTAGGTGCTTCAAGGATTTCTGTATTAGATGGGTTATCAGGATACAACCAGATTCTGGTTCATCCTGATGACCAGGAAAAAACAACTTTTACAACACCATGGGGTACATTCAAGTACGTTAAAATGCCATTTGGACTTAAAAATGCTGGAGTAACCTTCCAAAGAGCAATGGAAATTGTGTTTGCAAAAGAAATTCATGACTTTCTTGTTATATATCTGGATGATTTAACTGTTTTTTCTAAATCAGATCAGCATCATTTGGACCATCTTAGACAAGTATTCATAAAATGCAGAAAGTATGGTATCTCTTTGAATCCAAAAAAGTCCTTGTTTGGTCTTGAAGAAGGTAAACTTTTGGGCCATATCATTTCCAAAGATGGTATTAGAATTGATCCTTATAGAATAGAAGCTATATTGCAAATGCCTCACCCTAGAAATGTTAAAGAACTTCAAGCTTTCATAGGAAAAATCAATTTTTTGAGAAGATTCATTTCTAGCTTAGCTGAACTAATTAGATTTCTTACTAACATGTTAAGAAAGGATTCAAGTATTAAATGGACAGTAGAATCCAGACAAGCATTTGAAGAAATTAAAATGGATTTGACTAGAACACCAGTTCTTACCAGTCCACAATTTGATAGAGACTTCATAATATTTTCATTTGCATCAGAACATATTGTAGCAGCTATTTTATTACAAAAGGATGATCAAGGATGTGAAAAACCTATAGCATTTTTTAGTAAAGCACTAAGGGATGCATAATTAAAATACAACATCATGGAAAAACAAGATTTTGCACTCGTAAAAGCCATTAAAGATTTTAGAATCTATATATTATATTCCCATGTGATAGCCTATGTACCAAATGTTGTTGTCAAAGACATCTTAACTCAAGATGGAATTGAGGGCAAAAGAGGTAAATGGATTGCTACCATATTAGAGTATGATATTGAAATAAAACCTAAAAAGCTTATAAAAGGATAGGGATTCGCTCAACTCATGACAGAAACAAATTTCCAAGCCCTGGATATTAATGAACTGGATGACGAACAGGAGATGGCGACTCCACAAATTAGCCAGGCCTTCTTAGATTCACCTTGGTATGCTTATATAATTTATGTATTGTTAAACCTGCAAGCTCCTCCAGGGTTGTCCAGAACAAAGAAAAGGTTTTTAAAGATGACATCTTTAAATTTTTGTATTTTAGATAATGTTCTCTTTTGGAAAAATCATGATGGTATTCTATTGAATTGTTTGTTAAAAGATGAAGCTGACAAGGCTCTTAATGAATTCCATGCAGGAGACTGTGGTGGACACCTTTATTGGAAATCAACTGCAGATAATATCCTAAGAGCTGGATTTTATTGGCCAACCTTGTTCTCTGATGTAAAGAAATTTGTAATTGCTTGCCATAAATGTCAAATTTTTGAAGGCAAGAGAAAACTATTACCTTTACCCTTGAAACCAATTTCCACTGAAAAACCTTTCCAACAATGGGGCCTGGATTTCATTGGAGAAATCCATCCTCCTTCTTCTGGCCAACACAAATGGATCCTCACTGCCACAGACTATTTTACTAAATGGATTGAAGCAATTCCTTCCAAACAAGCCAATGATACTATGATCATAGGATTCCTAGAAACCAATATATTATCAAGATTTTGGCTGTCCTAAGAAAATTATAACTGATAATGCTGCTGCCTTCAAATCCAAGAAGATGATAAGTTTCTGTAATAAATATCATATCACCTTAGGCCATTCCACAGCCTATTACCCTCAGGGTAATGTACTGGCTGAATCTTCCAACAAGAGTCTCATTAATGTTATTAGGAAATTATTGGAGGAAAATAAGAAAAATTGGCATAAGAAACTTATAAATGCACTATGGGCAGACAGACTCACCACCAAAAAATCTATTGGGACCAGTCCTTATGAGTTATTCTATGGTATTGAGGTTGTATTTCCTTCATCTTTAGGAGTTCCTGTAATGAAATTACTTCAAGAAGCTCAGGTTGAACCTAATGACATTCAAAGGAGAATAAATCAGATTATCAATTTGCAGCAAACCAGAGAGGAAGTTTATCAAAGATCTCAAGTATTGCAGGAGAAACTAAAGAATATATTTGATAAAAGGACCAAGCCAAAAGATTTCCAACTGGGAAACAAAGTTTTAAGATGGGATTCCAAAAGAGAGGATAAGGGAAAACATGGGAAGTTTGACTTCCTGTGGAAAGGACCTTATATTATTCATGCTTTACAAGGAAATAATACATATTTTCTGAAAAACTTGGATGGTACAGAAACTGAAGAAGGACCAGTCAATGGTCGAATGTTGAAACATTACTTTGATCCTATTTATTAGGATATCCTAATTTTTAACCTGTACATAATATATCCTTTGTAATGTATCAGTTTGGAGTGGATAGTAAGTTACTGGAGTTAAAGCTCGAGGAGAAGGCCCTAAGCTTTAGAAGTATTATTGTCATACATATAATAAAGCAACAAGCAGAAGAAGATTCCATGGTTCAGTCAAAATCATTCTGAGGGCAATTGACCTGCTGTTCTTGACTTTTAACCAGGAAAATCCATCCCCAGGTGGAGCCAGTGTTAGACTCCTATACCAATAGGTGTCATATATCATGATTGACTTGATAAGCTATGTAATATGTTCATACCTTTTCTTGTTGCAAAGGTTTTCCATATTGTCAAAAAATAAAAATAAAAAATAAAAATGTAAAGAGGGTATACCCTAAAAGAAAAATCAAAGGGTGAAAAGAATAAAATGGCTAAAAAAGTGAAAGAAAATGAACCCCACCAAAAGAAAGGCCAAGGAAAGTGTGCAAGCCTAAATGCCACTACTTTTTTCTCTTATGTAAAAAATAAAATTGTGTGCAACTTGTATTTTATGCCACAATTTATGAACAGTCAAACAGTTTAAGCTTGGCTAATTCATCTTTCAATTTTATGTTTTAGAGATAGAGAATAAAATCTGACCAAACTGTTTAATCTTGGTAGATAAGTAGATAGGTAGAGTAAATAAAAGGAGCTCAACAGTTTAATCTGAGCCCTTGGATGTAATAAGGTTAGAATTAGATAGATTTTCAGATGTAAAAGAAAAAGTGTGATGAGGGTTTGCCAGTCTAAGTGCACCCTAATAAAGAAGAAAAAATGATAGGGTAAGCAGGTAGGGTAGGTAGATGTTGTTGCAGAATTACATGTGATGGATAATGACTCTAGATGTGTTAAATCTTTACTTTCATCACAAGTGCAAAGGCATACACTACACTAGAAGAATTTCAAGCAAAACAAAGTCAGATTATTAACTTCCCTTCTCATTTTTCCCTAAAAATTTCACTAATTTCCCTAAGTACTAAGGCATTTGAAAATTAAAGGGGCTCAAGGCATTTCCTTTACTTTTGGAGGGACCGGACCCTCGGCCCAATAATTGGAAAATCCTAAGTACTTAAAATCATTCATCATGACATTCACTCACTTCTAAAAAATCTTTTCCTAAGTAAAATCTCATTTTACTTATGAAAATCATGCAATATTTCATAAAAACCCTATTCATAAAAGCATAAGTTAAATACATTACCTTGATGTTTTACACTTAGCGCTTCATTCATTTCCATATTAATTTTTAACTTATTATTTAAATCCCTATGCAAATTCCCTTTTTCCCTGTATTAATTTAAATAATTCCCATATAATATATATCCCGCCCCGTTGGTTGAAAAATAACCATATATTTATTAAAATTCATTAATTGGTTAAAATTTCCAATTAATAAATAAACCTGACGCTCCGTCGTATAAAGGGATTAATTAACCCTCCAGGTTAATTAATAACCTAATCCACCAATAAATCGTCCCCGATGTGATTATTTTTATTAAATTTCATTGGGCCTGCCATTTTAATTCCTCGTCATCTTCCTTTCCCGACGACCGTTCGATCGATCAACTCAAGATCTACAATTGTCGTCCATATCACTGCCCATCCTCGTCTGAAAGTTAACGCGCGATGGCCAAGCGGTTTTCTGAATAGTGACGCGCCACACGTCGTCCATCGTATGGAATCGCTCGCCCTCCGCTAAAAACCACTCTTCCACAAAAGCTGTGCGATGGAAACCGCTTACCGCTTGCTTCTCGTGAAGAAGCTTCCATACTTGCTGGTGTCATCCATTAAAAAATAAAAAAACCCGCCAACCTTTGAATTTGTGAATTAAATAAAAGAACCCGCGTCATTTTCATTATTTCATACAGTGACCAGTGTCCCATGCAACGAATTTCAAAATCAAATGTCGAAGTTTGCCAACCGTTACCTTGCCGAAGAAAGTTGCAGTCGAGTAATTCAGAGTTCATCTGCCATAACCAACACCTCTTTTCATCACTGTTTAGTTCCCGAAAAACATGTATTTACCAAAATTCCTGTTGAGATCTGTAAAAATCCTGGTTTTTGTTTCAAATTCCAAAAGAAAAACTAAAACAGGGTTCAAGATTGCTCTTTAGTTCATCCCTCAATTCCCTAAACTACAATTGGATTCCTAAACCTGTGATTGTGCCCGTTTTTCATCAAAACCTGAACTCATTTCTGAATCCACAAGAACCAGAAATGGAAATTCCCGTGGCTTTGAATCTCGCACGCCTGAATGCCCCTCACAGAGATTTAGACCATCTACCTCTAGTAGATAGGGATTTCCAAATTAAAGACCTTGTTCTCAGTGAAAATCCTCTTCGAATGTTTTGCTACTGCAGAGATAATTAATTGAAAGGTTCTGACATTTTTGGATTATGGGAATCCAATCTTCCCATGTATCTTCTCCCCTCAGTCCACATTTTTCCTGAAATAATCCATTACTGCCATGCAAATTATGATCCCAATCAACGAGCAGTCTTATCCCCGAATCAAAACGTCCTTTTCCCAATAACTTCTCAATCTATCAACGAAATGTTACAATTTCAACCTGGTCAAGCCCTCACTCCCCTTTCCATGGGAGAACTACTTGAGAAATCTGCTAATTTATCCCATGAAGAGTTAAATCGCCTCTGCCAAACCTTCATGTTGGCAGAACATCAGCCCAAAAGCCCTCCCCCTTATGGTTATACCTTTTTCACTGATGTGGGTAGGCTTATTTTGAATATGATATCCTCTATAATGGGTTTCAATACTAGTGAATATGTTGACCAATTAACCCTAGTATTGTTGTCAATTTTTACCCCTGGACAACCCCCTGCTGTCAAGTATGATTTTTCTTCGTACATTGCAGATAAAATCCATGATCAGTTCATGAGATTAGAAAATGAAAGAGTGTTCAAATATTCTTCTGTTATATATCATCTCATGCTTTAATTTCAATCAGAGAGTTTCCCTTTCTATATCAAAAAACTTGATGCTAAAGGAAATCCTAGGTCTGTAATCTTTTGGTCTGCCATCACTTATAATTCCTCTGATTCTCCTTATTCATACAATGAGTTTGTTGACCTATTTGTTGTTGGGTATGTGTTATATTCTTTCCACGACTAAGCACGTATCGCCCCCCCTTTGCGCTGGGCGCAACGGGGGGGTCACAGGGGGGGCGGTAGCCCCCCTTGTCGGGGTTCGGGGCAGCGCCCCGACGAAAATTTTTGGTCCTTAATTTCCAGTGGGTAGTCCGTGTCCATGGTTTTGTGCATGGTTTTGCACATGGTTTTGGGGTACGATGGTTTTCGGCCCCTGGTAATTTTGTAGATCCGGTCAAGGGAACTACAGTTATGTTCTAATCCAGGGTTTATGGATTGGGGTTTATGTATGCTTCGGCATGTATATATATGTGTTGTAACACTAAAATGAATATAATGAAAAATCAAGCTGGTCTTCCCGATTTGGGATCCAGGGGAAAATCTCTGTGTTTATCTGTTTTATGTTTTATGCTCTCGCTATTGTTTATATTCTGTTATAAGATTCGTGTGTAGATAATTTCTGTTCAGGGTTAATACCTATATTTGTAAACCCTGCAACCACCTTGTTGACAGGAGTCTCTCCTCCTAGGGCCAATAATGAAATCAAGAAAATTCTTCAACTCTCAAAGCAATACGGGATAGGTGACTGGTACCTATACCGAAATCACACAGAAATCAGAATCTATGGATGTGAGTTATGCCCATTCAAGTTACCAAAATATGTCCCAATGAGACTATTTGCATTAGAGTATTTCAGATAGATGATTAATTCAGATATAGTTCATTTTTGCAATGCAAAGAAAAAGGCTCGACTCAGAATTAAAAGTCAATTAGGTCCCTTTGTCTGTAACTCTAGAGATGCTGGGAAGGAAGCTGAAAGAATTTTAGAAGACTATCTCAAATTACAAAAAAGTTTCTATTGGGTACTTTATGACCCAAACAACTTTATTTGTGATAGAAGAATGAAAAACAAATTATCACCATACATTCATCAAAGAATCTCAGAAATTGAACAGTATGCCAATATGGATGAATGGATGGAAGGGACATTGATAGAACAAGAGTCAGCAGGTCAATGTTGAAAATGTAATAAAATACCTTGAAAAAATACTTGACCTAGACTCTTTCGGACAGGTACAGATACTAGGTATCGGTTCTTCTTCTGCTGGGACTTTTCAACAAAATTTACAGAAAATCAGTGCATTGGCTACAGTAGCATCTAAAGGAAAAGAGAGAGAGGCTGATATACAAGTTACAGAGAAATTTACAATGACAGAACAACCTAAAAATTCTAAAGAACAGGGTCAAGTACAGATTGCTCCTACTCAGACCAATGTGGCAGAAATGTCAATTTTACAAACTCCTCTTAATGTAGAAAAGGGTAAAAAGAGAGATGTTGAAGCAGCTACTCCTGTCAGTGGATATTTTGAACAACCTGATGTTAAAAGACAAAAATTGAATCCTCTTCCAGAAGTGGAATATGTACACAAAATACCTGATAGTCAAACGCAAGAAGAATTGGGTAGTCAGCAAACATGTACAATCAGTGGGACATAGACTACTTTACAGAGAAAAGAGCTGCAAAGGCAGCAAAGTGCAGAAGTATCATCTTTCAAACCACCAATGAAAGATGCCTGGGACATTAAAAGAACATTCATAAATATAAAGGCCAAAAATGATCCACTCAGACTTCAAGTTTACAGTCAATATTTGAAGATGGCTCATAAGAATCAACAAAGATTGATGTCAGCCTATGACATTCAACAAGGTAAAATGGTAATGAGTCACTTCAAACCCAAAGTGTAGCAACCTCAAACAGCTATAGATTATATCAGAACTAATTTTGAAGTCATAGCAAAGGATATTCATCCTTTGGATCAAATTGAGCTGCATAAACAGACAGGTGAAATGATTTATTCTACTCTGACAGATAAATCAATGATGACCTAGAAATTGCAGGATTCTTTGGAGAATGCTAATGCTCAACTAAATCTTGAAAAAACCTCTTCTCAGGCTAAGGACAACATGATAAAGAATTTGGAGGAAATCATTATTGGATTGGGTCATAATCCCAAGGATGTCAAGGGTATAGAAGCTTTGATCAAGAAAAAAGATGATGATATTGCAGCCTTGAGAAAACAACTGAAGTTACGAGCCTCAAGACATCCACAGACTGCAGAAATCATAAAGAAAAATTCTGAAGAAGAATTGATGGATTTTCTCTTGAAACTGAATGAGCAACTTAATGAAAATGAAAAAGAGCTTGAAAATGCATTGAAAGATAAATAGACTAATACTCCAGCATCTACAACTGAAGTGATTACAGGTACTACAACAACAGGTCAGCCAGCAGAATTATCACAGGGCAATATTTCCAATTTAAGTACCGAAGAGTTAATAAAGTCAATGGAGGAATTGAAACTCCAAGTGACAGAACTTCAAAGAACAAAGGTACAATTCACCACTTTTGAACAAAAATATGATCTCTCGAAGATGAATGTTGCAGATAAAACAAGAGAGGTCAACAAATTGGAGAAGGATCTCACATTGGAGAAGCCTTTAAAGGAAATAAATGAAATTCTTTGGGACAACATCATCCAGTCAATAAAATATGTCTAGCCCTCAATTCAAATAATGTATGTACAAAATGATTTAGTCAAATTGGCTCTGTAAGAAGTCCTAAAAGCAAGAAAAGAATTGGGAAACATGCCTGAAGAAGCCAATGAACTTATCTATTTTTTAAATACTCAGAACAAGCATCAACTTGAAGAACTTGGCATTCAAGACAGGACAGGAACAATTTTGGAAATAAAAAGAGTTTTTACCAAAAGAACTCTGATGCAGAATCTAGAACGAAGATGCTCTGATATGCAAGAAGAAATCATTGCCTTTATAAAAAGATTTGATATTTTTCTGAATAAAGGATTTCCCAGTTCTTTAGTTTCAGAGGATAAATTGATGGACCTTGAAATTTATGTTGAGAAATTGGACAAGCATGCTGACAATCAGGCCAGTTCCTCAACTAGTTCATCATCAACAGCATTGCCTACAGGAAAAAATCTTCATGATAGATTGGAAAATATGTTTTATCTCGAGCATGAAGTAAAGCATTTTTTCCCAATTCAACCTACTTTCTTTAGGTATACAGAGACTGATGAAACTCTTAGAAAGCTGCAAAGAACCAGAATACCGGAAGATAAATGGTGGGAAGAAATGTTAGAACTTTTGTAAAAAATTATCCTTACATGAATTTTTGATTATGTACTATAGTAAGTCATGATAACGAAGGATAAAAAGATAAACAGAGGTTAAAGAGTATCAGTAAAATGGAGCAGCCAACACAGAATTACTAAAGAGGACAACATCAAGCCAAATCATAGGGCCTGCATCCAGCACATTCTCAAAAGAAGGAAACAGCACAACATCAGTTATCATTTCTCTTATCTACGAGACCATCTGTCTCTAGTTTGTTGTAATATACTTATGAGTCATCCTAGATTATATCTCAATCTGTTATGAGATATTTTTTATAACTTTTTGTATAAATACTCCCTCAGTCGGAGTATTGTAAGGGGGGGATTTCTTAGACTTTGCTGTAACATTGACTATTTTGGAATAAAGTTCTATTGGAGAAATTTTGTGTGGCAAGCTGGATGAGGAATTGATGCGAAAGACTTTTTACAGGATTCTTGTGTCAGACTACAAATCAATAAGTCATCTATCTCTTATGTTTTGAAGTCTTTATATTTGTTTATTATATCATTTGTGTTTCATTTCCGAATAATTAAGGATAAGGAATAAATCAAAAAGTGCTTAAGTGTAATATGATTTTAATCGTTTTTATTTTAAATGTTTTCTTTTGAACTGGTTTAAACAGTGAATTCTTAATTGCTCCTGTTTTTCTAGTTTAAGCATTTTTATTATTTAGTAAAGAATAATTAATTGCTCTTTATTAATAATCACTCAATTTCCCTCTTTCGAATGTGTTGAAGGATTCTTAATTACCCTTCATCCATTTGAGTTCATCCCATTCACTTTAAATATATAATTGTTCCCTATTTGATTACCTTGTCCTGTGAAACCATATTTTGTTAAGAAACTTGATCCAGTTAAGCTATCCTTTTCGACTCCATTAGCCCAATGGCCTAAATTACTCAATCTTACCCTCAGCTTTTGAATTCCATCACCCAAACTCAATCAAAACCCTCGGACTTTATAACTAGCCTAATATCTTCTAAAACAAAGCTAAATTCTACAGAGAGAGCCCTCTCTGGGTACAGATTGGCTAGATTCTGTACCTAAAAGTTGGTTTGTGGTTACCTCAGACCCCTTTCCTCTTCCCAACAACTTCAAGGAAAATCTGAGTGATAACAGAAGTGACCTCTTTTGGAGCGACTGGATAGAAGATTTCAGCAAGCGTTGGACTTGAGGTAGGGGCATGTCTTCATACTTTGTTATTTAATAATTTTGAATCACAAATTATCTACAGGAAATGGTTTGCATTTGGTTGTTTGTTTCTAGATATCCTTAGGATACTAGGGAGATCGTTCTTGTCCGCAAGAAGAATTTATCCACATAACAGGAGGTTTAAACAACCAGTTTATCTTATTAACATGACTAGGATTTGTAATCCATACTCACTCAACTCTAGACTCACTATACCTCACTAGAAAGGACACTTTATTTACTACTGGCCTCAGTCCATAGTGTAGGTTCCATGGAAACTAGCTGACAAGAGACATTTTCTGGAATTCTTAGACTTGTTGTAGTCTGTAGAGTAACTCTCCTTAAATTAAGTGAAATAAAAATAGAAAAATATTTTGGTGGGATGAATCGCTTTAGTATTGCATCACTGTCTCTTTTTCCATTTGTTCTTTCAGTTGAAGGATGCTGATCATAGGCTAAACCTTAGAAGGTTGGCCTAGCCTGACATGCAACTGTCCTGTGTAGGCCACATCTTATAGTGGAGGCATTATGTAAGATAAAATGTTGGTTAAAAAACACAACATTAGCCATTGGCTATGTGGCTTGACCAAGTGCTTCCAATACTTTTTCCAATCCATCTTATCCCATTTTTTGATGCTTTCTTCCTTCATCTAAACATTTCCTACCACTGTATTCTCAAATATTTTATAATAGGTAGAGAACTAGGAGGGAATTTATCAATCATATTAACAATAATGAGATTTTGGTTAACTATTTCAACAATTTTGTTGGCAACATCTCTGGCTCTAAAAATTTCCCTTTCAGCCTATTTTAACTGTATGTCCCAATTAGTAAATAATATTTCTTTTTACAATCTTCAATCCTGGGAAGATTGGCCTTTCGACCTTCAGCAGTATATTTCCATGTGATGTATTAGGAAACTTTGTCATCAATTTCATTAGAGCTGATCCTCTAGATAGCTACTCAATTCATCAGTGAATTGCTCTTTTCACACAGTTCAATAATGTTAGATAATTTTTGGCAGAAAACTTGTTTTTGGGATAACAGAGTATTTAGTTACAAATATTCCTTCTTGAATCATACACTTTACGATTATCTTTCAACTGTTCAACGTTGAATTGCAGTTGGTCTATTTGAGTATCTTTAGCACCAATTTCAGATTGTTGCTACAAATTTAACTGATCCAAGCTCTATTGGAGCTGTGACAATAATTGTGCTTCTAATTACTGATTTACACTTTGCTTCTCTGCTAGTAATTCTTATTCCAATTGAAGGATCCTTTCATCCTTATCTTTGACTAGCTGTTGAACTTCAGTGGCTTTGTCAATGGTGGAAGATGCATATACTCCTGCAAACTAGAGTCAACCGTGTTATATCTTGAGATGGGTCTACCTGTAAGTCCTTCTAAATTACTTCCATAGAGACATCCCCCAGAATGAGAATTTGTGATTGTTCTGTTATCCTCCCTTTTCTCTTCCTGCTCATGACAAATTTATGCAAGGGGATATAAAATATATCCAAAGGAGGTATTTCCTCAAATTTCAACACAATTTCTGATGTTGGGTAGGACGGGATAAATTCTACTTCCTCTGTGTTAACTGATTTTTTAGTTGACCCAACAATAAACAAGTTCTGACTTTTACCATGAGGTGTTTCCATTTTTTTTTGATGATCAATGATCACCACTTCTTGGTCTCCTTTGAGTTGTTGATCAAAATCTTTCCAGACTTCATCTAAGTCACTTGGAAACAAAGGATCTTTTGTTTGGGTTCCATTAGACATATCTTCTTTTGTTCCACTAAGGACTACACTATCCTTAGGGTGCTATTCTTTTCCCCGTTTTCTCGGTTGTTGTTCCTTTTGTGAGATAGGTTGGGATACCTCCAGTATATTTATAGGAATCCCTTTCAAACTTCTATTTCTGTATTGCTTGAACTTGGAAAGTTGCTGAGGATTGAGGTGTGATGCTGCTAATTTCTCCACTAGTGAATAAGTACCAACCGACTCAAACAAGTCATCAAAATCATAATTTTCATGGGAAAATGGCCCGATTTTCACTTGAGTTGTGAAATTGAATGCAACTTGGTTCGGGTCATATTTCCTGTTAGAAATTGTAAATAATTTCAAACATTGGATTTGATTGATTTATAACCATACATGTTTGAAATTTTCTAATGCATAGACACCATAGTAAATAGGAAAAGAGGGTGATAAAGATTTCTTTTCTTCTTTCAAAGCCTTGGTTAATCCATGACCCACAGTCCGATAGGAAATTTCTCTTGCGAGAAGTTTATCTGGAAAATTTAATGGTAGGAAATGTGATCGAGCTAAGCTCCCAAAAAATTTGACATAAGTGAAAAATTCCTCCCCAAACCATTTTCCAATGGATGTGAAGTCTGCTTGAGCCTCTTTGGAAAATCTAGGGGCCTTTTCATCAAGCACAACTTGAAAAATTGGGAGCATAACTCCATGATAGATCTTGTAGAAATCAGTTTCATATTTTGATTCCCATTGAATACTATGATAAATATGAATGGGAGTAGGGTCTTGGGTGGTACATTTCCAACCATGGTCAAAAAATCTGACGTAAAACACACTACATCCATAATGTAGGCACTCATATAAAATGGGGGAAGGATTTTAGAAGAAAAGGAACGATGCTTTATGTATTCAAGAATTTGGGTAGCAATCTTATTTCACAAAATGATTCCCCAATCAATGATACAAGAGTTTGTAACAACATCCATAAGGGACACCCTTTGAATGGAGAATTTAGTGGTATTGGGCTGGCCAAAAAGTCTAGACATCATAGCAGAAATATAATAGTAGGGACCAACAAGCGAGGCAGTGGAATACATTCCCTTATCATCATGTTTATGCTTGTTAAGGTTGCTCCTCCATTGCTTTATGGAGTTTGATTGTAGCTTATTCTCGACAAATTGTGCTATGAAATATTTATCATACACCTTCTCAGGGTTTGGAATGTGGTACATTTTCTTCAAATATTTGGCTCTAAATGACCCTATCATTGTACCTCTGCTTGTTATCAAAGTTCTATCTACGATGTTGAGGTTGTCAATAACCCATTTTATCATATCTGTATATGGTAAAATCTTGTGGTGTGTATAAATTCGGTGCATAAAAGAGTTGGTGACGCCGACTATAGTAGCTTATGAGGAATCATAAGCATCTGCAGCAGTTGTTATCTCAACCCTGTGGGGTTTCTCATCTTCAAATAATTTGTAAATTGCATCCCAAGAAGTATAACCATTCTCTGATGGGCATGTTGTATCTGTGAATAAGGGTGGCATCTTTGTTACTTCACTAGAAAAAGCCACATGATTAGGGAGAGCCATGGGTTTTTTGGACTTCTGTGCAACCCTAGACATTTCTGAGGAACTATGTTTATTTGGCATTACCTACGAAATAATAAGAACAATAAGTAAAAAGGGGAAATCTTGTCAAAATAGAAGAGTAGTGTAACAATAATGGAAATAATGGAAAAATAAAACTTGGCACGTAGATAATCTAAAAATTTAATTCTTTTTTGGTCAAATCATATTTGGAGGCTCGAGCTATTAAAACTGTTAAGTTATGACATTAATGGAAAGCGTGGGTTCACATGCCCGAGTAAACATTTAACCATTTAAATAAGATATTTTCGCATTGTAGATCCATTTATGTGTAAACTTCTTAAAATGATAAATACCTACTTCTTTCCAATTGCGATCAATTATTTCTCGCATTATAACTTCGTTCAAGTCAAAATATTAAAGATTTCTAAAGGCTTCAAAAATTAGCGGGAGAAAAGGAAAGTGAAAAATTTGCAATGCGATATCGCAATCACAATTTCGGTGAAATTGGATGGTGGGCGGAAGTGGTCATTAGCGAAAGTGAAATGTGATGGGATGCATCGCATCAGAGAAATGAAAATGGTGGTGGATTGAATGTTGGCATGGTGTAAATGTTATTTGTGATTGGTTACGTGGCAGTGGCAGGTCTCGCTGTTTGCTTTTCATGAAATATCATTCGAGTGGGAGCCTTTTCCTTTATTAAAGCCTTTTATTGATTTCACATCGCAAATAATTTGGAGTGGCTTTAAAGGTCATATGGTGTCAATGCGATTTTGCGATTGTGATCTACAAGCATGTTTATTTTGAATTTTCTGCCTAAGTTCCCTTTAGATAAAAAGGTGTCGTTTTTCCCCTTTAACTCTTATTTCTCTTTGAATTAATCACTTAAGGGTCTTATTTGTCCTAGTCTAAATTTTTTTTAAAGGGTCCCCTTTATTTTTCTAAGGAAACTATTCTAAAATAATGGGGGTTATTGAATACCACAACAGGTGGGAAGGGGGGTGGACAGTTGTAGGCATCATTTAAGCTCCAAGCACAAATTTCATCCTTAATCAATGGACATATTGTAGCTTTTAACATTTTTTTGTGAGGACACCTATGAAATTATGTTGTTGAACATCGATCTTTAGGATTAATGGTTACACCTAGTAGAATATTGGTCGAACACAACATACCACATATCCATTGGTATGGAATATTTTAAACCTAAATATAGTTATGATCCTCTGTTGAATATTTATCCTCATGAAGAGGACCAAATTCTAGTTGTTCCTTCTCTATGATTTAAATATTACTTTATAAGTTGTGGACACATTAAGGATTAGGCCCTTTTTCTTTAGGTAATAGAGCCCATTAGGTCCAAGTGTTGAACCTAGGAGCTCTGATACCACTTATAAAAAACCCCCTGGATATATATATATATATATATATATATATATTGAGAAGTAAATTCATTGTTTTCCTTAAATATCCCATAAGCAACATATGAATGGTGTTGCTAATAGTCTAATAGATTAGTGTTAAGTGAGCTCAAGGTGTGTTCCAAGAACTTATTTGAGACCCCATTGACCTAGACATCCTTAGGATTGATCCTTAGGCCCTATGAACACTTTTTCTTGTTTTACACTCAACCTCCATCCTTGAACTAGTCTTGTTAGGATTTTGAGGTTAGATTTATTTTGTAGGAACCTCGAACATTATTTACCTTTAGGTGCCACACCAAAATATGCATTACTATATGAAAAAAAAAAAATTAAATGAAGATAAAAAAATATTATATAATTATTTGAAAATAGGGCTTGTCCTTAATTAGTTCCCTTATCTCCATAAAACAATGGAGATAATTTACCCTTCCATGGGTATTTGTGGACATTAAGTAGAAAATACTACCTTATCTAATATGATTTATTTATACTTAGTAGGATTTGTTAGCACTAAGTTACATTTAATGAATCTTGCGTGAGAAGAGTTATCTTTTATAAGTTATTTTATTTTGGCTAGATCCATGAAAAGTGGAAGATCGGTTTGCATATTCAATCTCCAATTATGATATGATTTTTTATTCCATGTTATTATTTAATGATAATATAGTGAAATAAAATGAGTTAGATATCCAAATTCCTCATTTTTATTTGTGGGCTCATATTACTCTAGGTACAAAATAGTGTTGATGACTCAAATTTGACACAACTAGAATTATCAGGTAAGCTAGTCTTTCAATACCAATGTCTGGGAATTACAAAGGAGTAAATTATAATATTAAATATTACGATGGATGATAAATCATGCATCTTATCAGGTGTGGGAAGCATTCCAGATCATATAATGGGATGCCTATGCATATGACAGATATATGTAATTAGGCTCCACAAAAGTGACTCATTAATTTACAGGTAAGCAGTACAGTTTCTTTCAGTTATAGGAAAATATTAAACAAGAAAAATGATATGTGGTGATCCATAGTATTAAAACCTTTTTTATTTTCTTGTTAAACATAACGAGGAAACTCAGAAGTATAGAAAGAGATTCCAAAGAAACCACACTTCAGACCTGCTTAGCCCCAAGGAGGTCTAGTCTATGCACAAGGAGGTACCCAAAAACACACACCTACATTTTTGATAGTGTGAGGAGAATACTCTATTAATTTTGGCTTGGTTTGTTATTGTTATTGAGAGTGTACCAACCCAAAATTCTACTCGGAACCTCCCAAGGAGAAGGTTATGGTAACTCCATTTTATCTGCTAATCAATGAATTAAGGTGGCATAGTTAAGGTAGCTACATATAATATGGCTTGCAAGTCAATATCACCAATTCTAACCTCTAGGCATGCTTAAATTAGGGTGTTAACCCAATAAGTACCAGGATACGTAATGGCCCCTTAACATAATTACACCATACTCCTTATGGGCTCAGAATCTGAGAGTCTCATTGATCCCGTAATAGGAAGGTTGTATGATTAATGGAAACATACAAATATACATGAGAATCATTAGAACACAATTGAATAATATTGGCCAATCAGAGACTCAATAATGGAACCAGGGTAAAAGAAATCCCCATCCTAAACAATGAAAAATTACCAGTATTATTGCATTACTAGGCATTTCCACCCCCTAGTACATTTAGCCTATTCCAATGGTTGTATCACTAGATACACTGGGGTGTCTGAAGGTGTTTCCTCACCTCCACCCTTCTATTCTAAGGATAATTAGGTGCACTAGTTACATTGGAGATATTCTGCACCTCCACGCTATTTAAGTTAGGAAATGTGGTTGTCATAGGTGCACTCAAGGAGTCCAAAGGTTTTCCACACCTCCACCCTTCTCACTTAAGCATGTTCATTTGCAACAGGTATCCTAGGGAGTCCAGAGGTGTCTATACCCCCACCCTAATTATTGAGAATATGTAGTTGTCATCAATACACTAGGGAATCTAGAGGTGTTCCACACCTCCACCCTTCCAAAGGTGCATTAGGGAATCTAAAGGTGTATGATACCTCCACCCTTCTTACTTAATAATTTTTAGTTGCAATAGGTATGCTAGGAAGTCCAGAGGTGCTCCACACCTCCACCCTCCTTATTGAGAATATATATTTTTCATCGATACACTAGGGAATTCAGAGGTGTTCCACACCTCCACCCTTCAATAGGTGCACTAGGGAATCCATAGGTGTATTATACCTACACCCTTATAGCTTAAGGATATTCAGTTGTAGGCTTATTCCAGTGTTATCACTCTAATAATTATTATAGTTGTGAGATTTTTAGTTTAAAGAATAATAGAGGTATGCACAAACCTACTTTTAAGCCTTAGGATCTAGCCTTCCTAATGCTCAAAGAGGGATCTCTCTATATGATTTAACTTTCTTGATTATATTTTATTTTAGGCTAGTTATATGGGGCAAATTGGTTTTGGAATTTTGATTTGGTTTGGTGGTGAAACTACTTACTTAGGTGGATAGCTATAGATCTACATCCCATTGGAAAAATGGAGTCATTGTGTCAAGTAGTCAGATCAGGATCAAGGTCTAAAGGTAAATGTTTACAGGGCAAGATAGCAGATTCACTTCAGATCTTAAAGGTTGATGGTGGAATGGTTTTTATTGGGATAAAAGAGAAATTAAGGGTTATTAAATCCGGATTTGGAGTGAAAAGGTAGAGGTCAATCAAAATCAGGGAGAAATTAAGGGTTCCCTAATCTGAATATCAGTATAAAACATATAAATGATAATCAGTCAAAACATAGTGATTTTAACATATTCTAAAATATAATTCTCGATTTATCATTTACATTTAGAAACACATTTAAGAATAGATGGAAAACATAAGAAAATTGACAAGATAACAAGTGAAATACTTCACTGCAATGGCCCAACACATGAATCCTGTAATATGATGCTTTATTTCCTGTGATCCAGTCCGCTGACTTGAAATTGATACAAAAACCCTTAGGTTTAGAAAAGTATAACTACATAAATGTTCAACAATTAATCACCCTCAATACTTCAAATGATGAAGTATTTATAAAAAACTTGTACAAAATATCCTAGAATAAACATAGGAATTTTTTATGGAAAAATAAATATCTTCATGCAAGAAGATAGTGACAGATGCCTAACTAATTTCTAGTTGTCCTATTTATTGAAATAAAATAGCAAGTTGTTTTGATTTTATCACTGCTTTCTCTCTTTGTTGTTTGTTGAATAATGTAGCTAGACAACTTAGGTGTCCTTCACACTGGCAGTTTCATCTTTAATCTGATTTGATCTTCATCCTTTCATCTAATACACTTTAACTGATACACTTTCATCCTGATACTCTTTACTGCAGAAAACTGTTATTACTGATGTAAAAACAACAAACTCTGTTTTTTACTTTTCCTGCTCTGTTTTCATGGTAATATGATCTTACAGAAGATCAATTAACCTCTCCCAGAACTTAGCTTCTGGAAATTTAATCTTTATAAGCTTTCTGAAGTTTTCATCATCTTCAGTGTATTTTGAAAATGTTGGTTTGTTCACAAATAGGTGTTTTACTTCAAGCTGCAAGTAAAACAAATTTTCAAAATTATCATATAATACTTTCCTTGTTGGGATTCCCTGCAAAGATGATTTATTTACATGTTTTTTAGCAAATTATCTCATCTTTTTGTCATATTCCTCTTGCTTCATTAATCCATCATTGATTACCAAAGGATTGGGAAGGCCTTTTTGCCTTAAAATATCAAATTTGATCATAAATCTTGTGATTTCCATTTCCATGTTTTGGAACTTTTCCTCTAATTGTGTCATCAAGTTATTTTTGGATATTACCTTCCTTACTTCAAGGATGGTCTCTTTTCTATTTGTAATTCCAATCTCATCCAGTTCTTGTTTATTTTTGGAATTGAGAAATTTGATAATTTCTAAGGCCTCTTTAGGTTTTTTACCTAGCTCTTCTTTTGTCTTCTGTATTGCTTCTTTTGCTAATTTTAATAAATATATCTACTCATAGATTTCCTGTATAGATGGCCAAGTATCATTGACTACTTCAATGATATTGGACCATAATTTTTTCTTAACATGTGCCATAGGTTCTTTCAAAGTTAATTATTTTTCCAACTTCTTGAGTTGTTCATTCAACCTATTGGCCTTTTTCTCTTCATTCTTGGCATTTATTTATGCAAGTTTTTTTGCATTTTCAAGATTTTTAATTTGTTCCTTT